>CM054059.1:131810748-132234674 GCA_028641055.1 Alopecurus myosuroides | reverse complement strand
GGGTGTGCGTGTGTGCTGCTGCGATGAGGTGCGCGCTCGCGTTGCGCAAGCAGAGAGGGAGGAGGAGGACACGGTGGCGTGCTCACCGGCGGCGTAGTCGAGCAGAGGGTCGGGGAGACGGTGGCCGGCGACAGCACCTGGATGGCGGCGTGGCTACGGGCCCGCTCGCGCTCGACGTAGATGTCCAGAAGGTCGACGAGGATGTGCTGGTTCGATCTCCGTGGTCAGCGTGGAAGAAGGTGGGCTGCTGCGACGGCGGCGTGCACGGGTTCAGTCACGGTGGCGCCGGAGAGGTTGAGGATGGCGGCGTGGATCCAGTGCGTCCCAGAGCTCGATGAGGTGTTGTCGGGGTAGAGGAGAGCACGGCGGTTCGATTTCGGTGGCTAGGTGGGGTGGTGGTGCGACGAGGTGGCGGTGGTAGCCATGGATTCAGAGGGAGCTCGCCGGTGTGCGGTTGCAGTGAGGGCAGAGGTGGAATTCCGGCGAGGGAGAGGGGAAAACGGCGGCGGATCTCGAGGGAGGAGAGAGTAGGGGCTAGGGCTAGGTCTCCGGGGGACCTAAGGGGTAGATATAGGGCGCAGGGAGCCCTGGTGGCTGTCGCTGCGCAACCGCGGCGACGTGGCACCGGTGGGATTGCCGCCGTACAGGAGAAAGAAGAAGGAGGGGGGCGCGAAGGGGTACGCGGGCCAGATAGCTGGGCTGGGCCGCGCGGGCTCCCCCCCTTGGGTAAGTTTTCTCCTCTCTTTTTTTTTCTATTTTGTTTTGCTTATATATTTTTTTGCAGAAATAGGAAATGGAAGAAAATGATAGGTTTGGAGTTAGTAAAAATTTTATAAAAATTTGGGTGGGCTATTTAGGTCAAATACAACCAAATGTTAACTTTGGTTTTGCAAAAGTTCAATTTTTAATTACTGTTTTGTAATTTAAATCAATATTTGAAAGAATTGCTTATTAATTGATTTTTATTAAAAGCAACATGTTTATTAGGGTGAACCTTAATGATTAAATAGAACAAATGAGTAGCATGGTTTTGGCAAGTTTTATGATTTCAAATTGGGGTGCTGTTTGGTGATTTGACTTGAATTTGAAATACCATTTGGAATTAATGGGTTGATTAAAAGCCCTCATTTTTAATAGTTGATCATTAAGGAATAATTGGAAACAAAATGAGTTTTTGGTTTGAACTTTTGATTTGAAAATATTGTAACATGACAAGTATGAAACACAGCATTTGAAATTGTTTGAATTTCCATTATGAAAACAAAGAAAAACAGATGCAAAACAACTGCAAACAAGGAAATAAATATGATGACATGATGCAATACTTTACTAAACAAGAAATCAAACATTCTAAATGGTAAGTTTTCATACTTGGGATGTTACAACTGGCCAGGGCGAGGCCGGGAATGGGTTCCCCTCCCCTCCAGCTTCCTCCTCCACCCCACGGCGAGGGCCGGGAGCCAAGGAATCGCCGCCGCCGTCCACTCCTCGCCGCCGGTCACCCCTGCACCGACCCCTCCTCCTCCGCCCGCTACCTTCCCCTCTCGGTGAGCTCCCTCCCCTCGACCCCTTCCTTCCTCTCCTCCATCCCCTACGCAGCACGGCCACCCCCACGCAGCAGCCCCCGCGCGCGAGCACGGCGAGCCCAGCGAACCACCGCCGGCGGCCTCCTCTCTGTCGAGTTCAGGCAAACTGGATTTTGCAGTTCAGTTAAAGAAAACCACGAACTGAAGGTTATTCCCCCCGATGCCCCCTTCCTGTCAACAAATCCAGCAGCACCGCAGTGGTTGCTGTCCACTGCGCGCAAGCCAGAGGTGGGGGGTTCGAATCCCACCCCCCACGGGATTAAACCCACTTTTTTCTCCTTTAGTTTACATCCAAGAACTTGTCAGAAATCACAACCAAGTCCCTGCTGTTAACTTCTAGATCCCTGCTAATTATTTTCCAAGTCCCTAGCAGCTAATTAAATGGCAGATTACACCTTAATCTTGTAAATTGCCTAAATAAATCATTTTAACTCCAATTTCAACATTTTAAATATGTTTTCCGATCCAAATTAAATTCTCTACCCAAATATAAATTTTGTTTACTGTTTTGAATATTTTAAATTGGTGCAATATTTGAAAACTTGTTTAATTCATTTAATTTTGCAAAATTCATAACTTGGGCATAAAATTCCAAATTCCACAAACTAAATATGTTTTCCATTCAATTTTTCATGTACTTTGAAAATATCAACTTTGTTTGCCGTTTTGAATAATTTAAATTGCTGAAAACAACTGTTTCTTAATTATTGCATTTAAAATTGCCAAAATAATAACTTGCTCATTTTAAATCCAATTTCAACAAATGAAATATGTTTTCCATGCTAAATTAAACCCTATTTCCAAATATAAACTTTGTTTCATGTTTTGAATAATTAAAATAGGTTAAATAATTTAAACCTTGTTTAAATCATTTAAAATTGTTAAATTCATAACTTGGTCAAATTAATTTCTTTTGAACATATCAAATATGTTTTCAAACCATAAAAGTATAAACTTTTCAAATATGAATTTGGTTTAATGTTTTGAACAAATAAAAATTCAAATAAATGCATGTTTGAATTAAATTCATTTAATTCTTGTTTAAACTTGTTTAATTCATAATTAATTTATCCTAATTCCTTTTTCAATAAGTGAAACATGTATTCCACCTAAAATTTTGTGTTATTTTCAAATAGAACTTTGTTATCTATTTTGAAGAATTAAAATTTATGAAAACAACAAATGCTTGTGTAACACCTTTAAGAAGCAAATTTTGCTAACTTAATAAATAAAATTCCTCACTTGGTAAACCTTATTTTAAATTGTTCCTATTGTTGTTTTCTTTCTGTTTTCTTCATCCATGCATCATGCTAATTCACATACACATGATGATTAGTGGTAGAACAATTATTTCAACCTTAATTCATGGGCTTTCCATATGCAATCCAATTGCATATGGGTCCATTTAAACATGTTACCATGTCAACTAGTTTAATTTGATGCATCAATTAAATGGTCATGCATCATCCCATGTTTGTGCACTATGCCATGTTATTGATTGTTTGTCTCTCTGCGTTGTTTGTTTGCTTCTTCTCGGATAAACGACGACGTTGAGACCGACGATACTTACGACACCCCTTCTGAGGATCTAGCTCAGTACCAGGCTACTGGGTTTGCAGGCAAGTATCCACTCACATGAACCACTGTGTTCCTTTCAACATTGGTTACCGATACTTTCCGTTGTCTATTCTGCTAGCCCTATGAATCGTTGCTCCTGTTCGATCCTACCACATGTTAACCTTCAACCCTGATATAGCCTCACCTCCACACCTATAACCCCATTGTTTGTTGCCCGTGTCTTACTAGCATGCTTAGGGTTGTTTCTGCTCGAGTCTGTTACCCGTTACTTTCTGTTATCATATTTCTATTATGTTCTGGGGCTCGATGTTAAACAACAACCTGTTAATTTTGAGGTAATAATAATTTGCTGATAAGGCACCGGCAGGAGGCCCGGCGTGGTTTTGAGGCCTGCTAGTGTCAACCCTAATTAGGAAAAGGGTCTTGTCTACTGATCCATGATGAGCGCACTAACCACATGTGGGAAGCGTGTATGGGCGCCCTCCTCAATTTGATTCGATTCGCATCTCGTCCAAATCGCCTCATTTTGTTCGGGTTTTCCATTTGCCGCATGCATATGCAGGTGCGAACCCTTGGCGCCAGGGTGGAACTTTTGTAGTCGGCATTTAGGGAGACACGTTCTTAGAGTGCTATGAGGGCCCCCTTTTCTTCGTGGGGCTTGATTAGCCGTGCGCTCAATTGCATGGGGTTCTTTGGGCTTGATGCGAAGAAGAGTTGAGTTGTGTTGAGTGCCCCGCTTGGTGGAAAGGCCATTCCATCTGGCGGGTTATTCTTACGTGTACGACCAAATTGGTGCACCCCTGCAGGGTAAATCTTCTCGAGAAGCCGTGTTTTCCGCGGTTATGGATGACTTGGTGAAAGTACTGGCTAACAAGTACTCAGAACAACGTACACCTAACTAATGACAACTTGACTAGTAATAGTCTTATTGACACAATAACTTGACCCATCATTAATCCAACTGTGTGAGTTATCCTAGGATTGCTTCTTCGGATAAGGGGCGAGATCCAGGATGGGTTTGTTTGGTGGTTAGTTGTAGTTGGTTCCGATACGCTATCTTATCTCCTTTCTGTTAGCCGGAAGTTGTAGCATGTTTCTGTAGTTGGTTAGAGCAGCCAGCTGTCGCATCTTTTGTATCACCCCTTTCTTCCGTTGAACCCAAAGCATCTGTGCTTGGTGTTGACGGGTTACACTTTGGTGAACTGTGAGTCTTTCTTGCCAGTACGTTTATGTACTGACCCCTTTGGGGCTGTGGTTTCCGCAGACTACGTTTCCGAGGATCCCCATGGTGGCTACTACGTGGAGTATGACGAGGCTGCTGACGAGTAGATAGCGGACCCGGGCAGGATCCGAGACTTCGTGGATGGGCTCCGTCTTTTCGTTTCCGGCCTCTTAGGCCTATTTGGATCTTGTCTGTACTCAGACATTTTGGATGCTTCCGCTGTGTTGTAATGATGATATGTTGGGACATGTGTCCTCTGGATGATTGTATTTGCTATCTCTGCTCTAGTGAGAGCTATTTGCAATTTATTTCAATCTTTTGTGTCTTAGAGATCTGTTGTGATATCACTTGTTCACATGCCGTTGACGTACCATGTGTGGATGTTATGAAGTACGTCAATGGAAGTATCTGGATTTCTATGGGATGGTTTGCGCAGACGATGAATAGTAGAGAATGGTTGTCACACGTTTACGTGTTGGCCTGCTCATATTGAGATGCGGGTGCCGGTATGCCCCGTAAGCCATTTGTTCTACTGTTTAGCGGACTGTGAGTATCCACTAGAAGTCCGGGTGCGACAAATGGTATCAGAGCCTGTCTACCTGTAGGATCCCTTTTTACTGGTCGCAGTTGAGTCTAGAAACTATTTTGTAGCTATATAGGAAAAATGAAACGTGAGAGTAGGAATTCTGTTCTTTTTCTTCTTTCCCCACCCACCCTCCCTTTTCTGGTAAGGAAGTGCAACGTTGTTTTCCCTTCTCATCTAAACTTTCAAGTTAGGTTTTCACGAATTCTGGTTTCTCTGGGATAGTTATATCTACTAGTCCATAGGAATGGAGGTGGTTGTAACATGATTTATCATGTTGCCTACTCACGATTGAGAACGGAGGCGTGTAAGCCCCGGAAGCAGATCCTCTATTCCTTAAACAGTAGATATTGATCCTTTAGAAGCCCGGATGGGTTTTCCGTAGTACCTGAGGAGTGTTTTGATCTCGTTTTCCCGATGTTGCTTCGATATCCTGTTCTTCTCAACATCCTTTTCGTCCGGTGAAATCTTGTTGTTGCTTCCCACTTCAGTTATTCTACCGGCATCTAATCAATAACGCTGTTCCACCCTTCTGGCCAGATAATCTATTCTCCAAATGAATCAAGTTCTATTCAGCTATACACCCTCAATACAAAACCTCTCCTTTTACTTGAAAAATGTTCCGGTGGTTTCCAAATTCCCTGACATCTTTCCAGAAGAGTTGCCAGGAATGCCTATCGTTTTGAACTTCCAGAAAAACTATCCAAGGTGCACGATGTGTTTCACGTGTCACAGCTCAAGAGGATCTTCGCAAGAAGTATCCGAACCTTTTCTTTTCTCAGTAGGAATCTCGGGGCGCGATTCCTTCAAGGGGGGCGTTTTGTAACATCCCAAGTATGAAAAATAGCCATTAGAATGTTTGCTCTATGTTATTTTATGTTTTGCATCATGACATCATGTTCATTGCATTTGTTTTGCTTTGTTTTCCAATTGTTTTCCTCTGTTTTCCTTTGTTTTCTATTTGAATTTCAAATCAAAATTCAAACCTTTTGTTTCATACTTGTGATGTTACAATTTACAAAATGATATTTCAAATCAAAACAATCATTTGTTTCCATTAAAGTTGTGATTTCAAAGCTGTTGATTTGTTTCTATCAAAAATTCATTTAATACCAAACCCTTTTCAAATTCAATTCATTTTCCAAAATAGCAACCCTTTTGTAATTTATGAAAATTACAAAATAACTCAATCCTTTGTTTCAAATAAACTTGATTTCAAAAGCTTTTAAATTGCTTAATGTCACCCTTATTCATCTAATATCAAAATTATTTAAATTCAATTAAATATACAAACATCACCATAATTCAAACTTTGTGAAAACTAAAGTTTGTCATTTGTTACTGTTGCTATAAATAACTCACCCAAAATTTTCTACTAATTTTCTAATCCAAAAAACCTCCTTTTTCTTTCCTATGCCAAATCTGCAAAAAAAAATAAAGAAAGAAAAAATAAAAAGAAGCAGCAAAGGGAGAGAGGGGCAGGCCCAGCCCAACTACTCCCTCAGGCCCATACCCCCCACTCTGTCATCTTCTTCGTACGGCTCAACATCGAGATCTCTCACGTATGCAGAGATGCAGCAGCAACGGTCCCGAGCTCTCCTCCCCCCTATAAACCTAGCTCGATGCCCTAGGGTTTCCCCTCTGCCCTCTCCTCCTCTCTTCTCTCTCCCCCCGCCTCCATTTCTCCTTCCCACCTCCATCTCCCTTCTCTGCATCCCCCTCTCTGTACTGAACCTCTCCACCGAAACTCCCCTCTTCCACCGGCGATCGTCGTCGTTTGGGCCACCCACCGGCCAGGGCGAGGCCGGGAATGGGTTCCCCTCCCCTCCAGCTTCCTCCTCCACCCCACGGCGAGGGCCGGGAGCCAAGGAATCGCCACCGCCGTCCACTCCTCGCCGCCGGTCGCCCCCTGCACCGACCCCTCCTCCTCCGCCCGCTACCTTCCCCTCTCGGTGAGCTCCCTCCCCTCGACCCCTTCCTTCCTCTCCTCCATCCCCTACACAGCACGGCCACCCCCACGCAGCAGCCCCCGCGCGAGCCCAGCGAACCACCGCCGGCGGCCTCCTCTCTGTCGAGTTTAGGCAAACTGGATTTTGCAGTTCAGTTAAAGAAAACCACGAACTGAAGGTTATTCCCCCCGATGCCCCCTGTCAACAAGTCCAGCAGCACCGCAGTGGTTGCTGTCCACTACGCGCAAGCCAGAGGTGGGGGGTTCAAATCCCACCCCCCACGGGATTAAACCCACTTTTTTCTCCTTTAGTTTACATCCAAGAACTTGTCAGAAATCACAACCAAGTCCCTGCTGTTAACTTCTAGATCCCTGCTAATTATTTTCCAAGTCCCTAGCAGCTAATTAAATGGCAGATTACACCTTAATTTTGTAAATTGCCTAAATAAATCATTTTAACTCCAATTTCAACATTTTAAATATGTTTTCCAATCCAAATTAAATTCTCCACCCAAATATAAATTTTGTTTACTGTTTTGAATATTTTAAATTGGTGCAATATTTGAAAACTTGTTTAATTCATTTAATTTTGCAAAATTCATAACTTGGGCATAAAAATTCCAAATTCCACAAACTAAATATGTTTTCCATTCAATTTTTCATGTACTTTGCAAATATCAACTTTGTTTGCTGTTTTGAATAATTTAAATTGCTGAAAACAACTGTTTCTTAATTATTGCATTTAAAATTGCCAAAATAATAACTTGCTCATTTTAAATCCAATTTCAACAAATGAAATATGTTTTCCATGCTAAATTAAACCCTCTTTCCAAATATAAACTTTTTTTCATGTTTTGAATAATTAAAATTGGTTAAATAATTTAAACCTTGTTTAAATCATTTAAAATTGTTAAATTCATAACTTGGTCAAATTAATTTCTTTTGAACATATCAAATATGTTTTCAAACCATAAAAGTATAAACTTTTCAAATATGAATTTGGTTTAATGTTTTGAACAAATAAAAATTCAAATAAATGTATGTTTGAATTAAATTCATTTAATTCTTGTTTAAACTTGTTTAATTCATACTTAATTTATCCTAATTCCTTTTTCAATAAGTGAAACATGTATTCCACCTAAAATTTTGTGTTCTTTTCAAATATGAACTTTGTTATCTATTTTGAACAATTAAAATTGATGAAAACAACAAATGCTTGTGTAACACCTTTAAGAAGCAAATTTTCCTAACTTAATAAATAAAATTCCACACTTGGTAAACCTTATTTTAAATTGTTCCTATTGTTGTTTTCTTTCTGTTTTCTTCATCCATGCATCATGCTAATTCACTTACACATGATGATTAGTGGTAGAACAATTATTTCAACCTTAATTCATGGGCTTTCCATATGCAATCCAATTGCATATGGGTCCATTTAAACATGTTACCATGTCAACTAGTTTATGCATCAATTAAATGGTCATGCATCATCCCATGTTTGTGCACTATGCCATGTTATTGATTGTTTGTCTCTCTGCGTTGTTTTTTTGCTTCTTCTCGGATAAACGACGACGTTGAGACCGACGATACTTACGACACCCCTTCTGAGGATCTAGCTCAGTACCAGGCTACTGGGTTTGCAGGCAAGTATTCACTCACATGAACCACTGTGTTCCTTTCAACATTGGTTACCGATACTTTCCGTTGTCTATTCTGCTAGCCCTATGAATCGTTGCTCTTGTTCGATCCTACCACATGTTAACCTTTAACCCTGATATAGCCTCACCTCCACACCTATAACCCCATTGTTTGTTGCCCGTGTCTTACTAGCATGCTTAGGGTTGTTTCTGCTCGAGTCTGTTACCCGTTACTTTCTGTTACCATATTTCTATTATGTTCTGAGGCTCGATGTTAAACAACAACCTGTTAATTTTGAGGTAATAATAATTTGCTGATAAGGCACCAGCAGGAGGCCCGGCGTGGTTTTGAGGCCTGCTAGTGTCGACCCTAATTAGGAAAAGGGTCTTGTCTACTGATCCACGATGAGCGCACTAACCGCATGTGGGAAGCGTGTATGGGAGCCCCCCTCAATTTGATTCGATTCGTATCTCGTCCAAATCGCCTCATTTAGTTTGGGTTTTCCATTTGCCGCATGCATATGCAGGTGCGAACCCTTGGCGCCAGGGTGGAACTTTTGTAGTCGGCATTTAGGGAGACACGTTCTTAGAGTGCTATGAGGGTCCCCTTTTCTTCGTGGGGCTTGATTAGCCGTGCGCTCAATTGCATGGGGTTCTTTGGGCTTGATGCGAAGAAGAGTTGAGTTGTGTTGAGTGCCCCGCTTGGTGGAAAGGCCATTCCATCTGGCGGGTTATTCTTACGTGTACGGCCAAATTGGTGCACCCCTGCAGGGTAAATCTTCTCGAGAAGCCGTGTTTTCCGCGGTTATGGATGACTTGGTGAAAGTACTGGCTAACAAGTACTCAGAACAACGTACACCTAACTAATGACAACTTGACTAGTAATAGTCTTATTGACACAATAACTTGACCCATCATTAATCCAACTGTGTGAGTTATCCTAGGATTGCTTCTTCGGATAAGGGGCGAGATCCAGGATGGGTTTGTTTGGTGGTTAGTTGTAGTTGGTTCCGATACGCTATCTTATCTCCTTTCTGTTAGCCGGAAGTTGTAGCATGTTTCTGTAGTTGGTTAGAGCAGCCAGCTGTCGCATCTTTTGTATCACCCCTTTCTTCCGTTGAACCCAAAGCATATGTGCTTGGTGTTGACGGGTTACACTTTGGTGAACTGTGAGTCTTTCTTGCCAGTACGTTTATGTACTGACCCCTTTGGTGCTGTGGTTTCCGCAGACTACACTTCCGAGGATCCCCATGATGGCTACTACGTGGAGTATGACGAGGCTGCTGACGAGTAGATAGCGGACCCGGGCGGGATCCGAGACTTCGTGGATGGGCTCCGTCTTTTCGTTTCCGGCCTCTTAGGCCTATTTGGATCTTGTCTGTACTCAGACATTTTGGATGCTTCCGCTGTGTTGTAATGATGATATGTTGGGACATGTGTCCTCTGGATGATTGTATTTGCTATCTCTGCTCTAGTGAGAGCTATTTGCAATTTATTTCAATCTTTTGTGTCTTAGAGATCTGTTGTGATATCACTTGTTCACATGCCGTTGACGTACCATGTGTGGATGTTATGAAGTACGTCAATGGAAGTATCTGGATTTCTATGGGATGGTTTGCGCAGACGATGAATAGTAGAGAATGGTTGTCACACGGTTACGTGTTGGCCTGCTCATATTGAGATGCGGGTGCCGGTATGCCCCGTAAGCCATTTGTTCTACTGTTTAGCGGACTATGAGTATCCCCTAGAAGTCCGGGTGCGACACTATCTATAGAGTTTGTGATCCTATCTTTTTGTGTAACTTTTGTTCCTAACTTTGTTTCTATAGGTTTTGTATGAGAATTACCAATGTAAAGAATATTTTTTAGGAGGATACTGTTTTTTTACCAAGAGGGTTCAATGACAACTTTTGCACCAACCTTTTTTAGAAACTAATATATAGTATATTCCCAAGAATGTTACACTAAGAATGTTATCAACGGAGATGAATGGAAATTACCAACCATTCAAAAACTTATATATAATTTTCCCAAGAATGTTATCAACGGAGATGAATGGAAATTACCAACTTTTTAAGAACGAATATATATTTTTATTTCACAAGAAAGTTATCAAGGGCAATGAATGGAAATTACCAACCTTTTTTTTTAGAAACCAATGTGTAGTCTATTCCCAAGAATGTTATCAAGGGCGATGAATGAAAATTACCAACCCTTTAAAAACCTATATATAATTTTACCAACAATGTTATCAACGGAGATGAATGGAAATTACCAACACTTCAAAAACCTATATATAATTTTCTCAAGAATGTTATCAACGGAGATGAATGGAAATTACCAACTTTTTAAGAACCAATATATATTTTTATTTCCAAAGAAAGTTATCAGGGGAAATGAATGGAAATTACCAACCTTTTTGGAAACAAATATATAGTCTATTCCCAAGAATGTTACCCTAAGAATGTTATCAACGGAGATGAATGGAAATTACCAACCCTTTCAAAAACTTATATATAATTTTCCCAAAAAATGTTACCCTAAGAATGTTATCAACGGAGATGAATGGAAAATACCAACCCATCAAAAACTTATATATAATTTTCCCAAGAAATGTTATCAACGGAGATGAATGGAAATTACCAACTTTTTAAGAACCAATATATATTTTTATTTCCCAAGAAAGTTATCAAGGGCAATGAATGGAAATTACCAACCTTTTGTAGAAACCAGTATATAGTCCATCCCCAAGAATGTTATCAAGGGCGATGAATGAAAATTACCAACCCTTCAAAAACCTATATATAATTTTCCCAAGAATGTTATCAACGGAGATGAATGGAAATTACCAACCCTTTAGAAACCTATATATAATTTTCCCAAGAATGTTATCAACGGAGATGAATTGAAATTACCAACTTTTTAAGAACCAATATATATTTTTATTTCCAAAGAAAGTTATCAGGGGCAATGAATGGAAATTACCAACCTTTTTGAAAACCTATATATAATTGTCCCAAGAAAGTTATCAAGGGTGATGAATGGAAATTACCAACCTTTCTAGAAAACAATATATATGATATTTTCCCAAGAATATTATCAAGGGTGATGAATGAAATGACCAACCCTTTTGAAAATCTATATATAATTTCCCCAAGAATGTTATCAAGGGAGATGAATGGAACCTACCAACTTTTTTTAAGAAACAATATATATCTTTGTTTTCCCAAGATAGTTACCAAGGGCAATCAATGGAAATTACCAACCATTTTTTTTAAACCAATATATAGTCTATTCCCAAGAATGTTATCAAGGGTGATGAATGAAAATTACCAACCCTTCAAAAACTTATATATATATTTTTCCCAAGAATGTTACCAAGGGCGATGAATCGAAATTATCAACCCCTTTAAAATCTATATATATTTTCACAAGAATGTTATCAAGGGTGATGAATGGAAATTACCAACCTTTTAGAAACATATATATATTTTTTCAAGAACTGTTATCAAGGCTGTTGGATGAAAATTACCAACCTTTTAAAAACCAATATATATATTTTCAATAATGTTTTCTATGGGGGGGGGGGGTGATGAATGTAAATTACTAGACCTTTTAAAGCCTATATTTTTTTCAAGAATGTTACCAAGGGCGATGAATGGAAATTACCAACCTTTTAAAAATCCTATATATATTTCCCCAAGAAATGTTATGAAGGGTCGCGAATGGAAATTACCAACCTTTTACATTTTTTTTTCAAGAACTGTTATCAAGGCTGTTGAATGAAAATTACCAACCTTTTAAAAATCTATATTTTTCAATAATGTTTTTAGAGGGGGGGGTGGGTGGGTGATGAATGTAAAATACCAACCCTTATAAAAACCTATATTTTTTTCCAAAAATGTTATCAAGGGCAATGAATAAAAATCACAACCCCTGTGAAAAACTAGTTGAGAATGAAACCAAGGTATGATGAACGAAAAAATTACCAACCGTTGGAAAACTAATTTAGAATGATATCTAGGGTGATGTCTGGTAATTTCCATGCTATGTAACTGATAACAATTTGTACTAGTTGGAAGTGGAAATTTTTTCCATCTCCCACCCAATTATTTTTTACCCTAAAAGTCACTAGCCCTTAAAAATGTTATCAAGTTTTTTTGCACACAAGAAAACGTCCTAAAAAAGTATGTAGGGAATTACCAGAAAAACTAAGCAATAGTTTATCTTTGAGACAAAAAATAAAATAATTAGTCTTCTACTTTACTCAGTACCGAAAAAGATTAAGAAATCATTTATCTTTGAGACAACAAGAAAATAATTACTCTTATACTTTACTTAGTACAAAAAAAAATTATTTTAAGTTTTTTATAATTTTTCAGGAATCATACTAAATAGAATACTCTATAATTTTTAGAGACCACAACCACACAAACCACTTGTAGCGGTGGCATTATTTATTAATGATTTTCATACTACACTAATATCATAAAATTTTCATTTTGTCCGTTTATTTTTTTATTTTTACACTAGTTGGAAATAGTTTTCCCTCGGGGCCAACGCAGCCTGCGCCCAGCGCCATGCCAACTGCGACCCAAGCGCAGATCCGGGGCCGCTGCCCCGGCTTCCTCTTCCCTGACCCTCACCACCCTCAGCACCTCCCGTCAGAGTTGGGGCCCGGATGTCGCTGATCCTGCGCCCGGAACGCCGCACCACGCGGAGATACTGGTCGGAGGCGAAAACGCTATTCATCGAGCGCGCGAGCGCTTGCTCTCTTTTCCGTTCCCGCGGTGAGCCGCGCGCGTTAATTACACGATGCATTCATTTTCTTAGCATTTTCACATTTTTTTCCTGGCTCGATGCATGCATGGATACTAGAGTCCGAACCGAAAGGATGTACATGGTATAATTTTTGGAGACATGCACCCATGCTACGATGAGCTCTTTTTTGGGCTGGCCATGCGCACATGCACTAAAACTGCTTATCTCTTTTATCTATTCCCTTTTTTAATGAATGAATATGTATTTTTAGCTGGCATATTCCATTTTGCATAGATCAGTAAAATAAAAAGGACCGGTAAACTGAAAAACTGTTGTACTATTCTTTTTTTCATAGAAACATGTATTTCGTTTGAACAATCATTTCTCTTAGGCCAAATTTAGCTTAAATTCCATTTTCTTGGGTAGTGGTTTCTGGGGGGAAATAACGGGTGAGATAGGCTTTTTTTTGCGACGGTACTAAAAAAAAATACTCTATATTTTTTATAGAGACCACAACCATGTATAGTTTTTTTGTTTTTTTTATTAATGATTTTTATAATGCACTAATACTGTAGTATTTCATTTTTTCCCTCTTTAGGGCATCTCCAGTCGCCCCCCCGAGCCCCCCAGGTGGCCTTTTTAGCGCCGGAAGCGGCGAATAGCGTCGTTTTCGCACCAGTCATCCCCCCAGTAGCCCAAATAGCGCCGAAACGGCGCTAATTCGCGCCACGGCACCCAGGAGAAACCCATCCCGCTGGGTTCGGCTTCGGGGGCGAAACTGCGGTGCAGCCCACGTGGGCCAGCTCTGTTAGTGACGCGTCGAAAAAACGCGGGAACGGAAACCCCCGCCCATGATCTTCTTCTCGGCGCCCGCGCCGGTCAAAGGCTGCCGGAGTAATGGCGTGGCGGTCGGCCAGTGCATGCGCCCCAGTCAAAGGCTGCCGGAGTAATGGCGTGGCGGCAGCGGTGACACGTGCAGCGCAGTAACTGGCCCGCCAGGCTATAAAAGGGGCCCTCGCCGCTCGCCGTTCTACCATTCTTGGCGCCCACCTCCTCGTCCTCGCCACCCTCGCCGCACCCACCTAGCCACGATGACTCGCCGGTTTCGCGCCCACCGCCACTCTCCTCTGTACTGCCGGCCCACGGCTGGGACGCGTGGCCACAGCGACGGCGACAACGACGGAGAGTTCCACTACGAGGAGCAGCAGCCGGGACAGGAGGTGGCGCCCGAGCAACAGCCGGCGCAGGAAGAGGTGGCGCCCGAGCAGCAGCCGGCGCAGGAGGAGGGAACAGAGGAGGCATCCCGTCTGGCCCGAGCAGCACGCGACGTACTACTCCTTTCGAGACCTGGCGGAACGAGGAGGCGTTCCACCGGGTTCGCGGCGGCCTCGAGCAGGCGGCGGTGGCGGCCAAGGCTGCCGCCGTTCGGGCATCCCTAGAGATCCACCGGAGGGAGGAGGCGGAGCGCGAGGCCTACCGGCAGCTCACCGCAAACGCGGCGTCGGCCGAGCAGCAGCCGAGCAGCAGGCGCTCATCGCGCAGTACGAGGGCGACCAGCGGCAGGTGGTGCTGCAGAGCGAGGAGCGCAACCGCCAGCCCTCCGAGCAGGCGCAGCTGCACCGACTGCGGATGCAACACCGGGCGGAGCGGCGCTGGCTCGCCATGGTGGCGAAGGACGACCGCGAAGCTGACCCCTCCAATCGGCCGGCCTACGACGACCGCGAGGAGGAAGACGATGAAGACAAGGAGGCCTAGAGTAGTCGCCGCCAGGCCGGGGCGACCGTAGTTTTTAAGTTTTCGCAATGTTTTAGTTTTAAATTTATATGAAAAATTGCGTCGAATCAATAAAGTGCGTCGATTTTTATTCTCGATTTATTTTAGGCTGATTGTTGGGCTGGGGTCGAATGGGAACCCTGCCCCCCCAGGTTCCAGATTAGCGCCGTTTGGCGCCGCGGCGGCCCCAAAACGGCGGCGTTTTGGGCCCTGGGGGCGCAACGACTGGAGATGCCCTTAAATTTTACACTAGTTGGAAGTGGTTTTTATTCTCCCACCCTTTTATCTTTTTACCCTAAAAAATCACTAGCCAAAAAAGGGAATTAATTTTTGTTCATATGGACATTTGCAAGTAAAAGAAACAAAATTATTTTCTTTTAACCCGACCACCAACACGCCATGTCGCAGCACCTGCGGCACCTCCCACCACGACCAACACCATGCCAACTGCGACCCAAGCGCAGATCCGGGGTCGCCGCCCCGGCTTCCTCTTCCCTGACCCTCACCACACGCAGCACCTCCGGCCAGAGTTGGGGTCCGGATGTCGTCGATCCTGTGCCCGGAACGCCGCACCAGGCAGAGACACCGGTCGGAGAGGACGTCGCCTTGCGGCACACCATGTCGACAGGAGCTCTAAACCCACCACCTCCGTGCCAACGCAGCCTACGCCCAGCGCCGGCTCGCACACCCAGCAGCAGCTCCGGAGGCGCAACGCCACAACCAACCGCCGACCGGGCCCTACGAGCCCAAATCGGGCCCGCCAAGCCCATCTGGGCGCGCAACCTCCACCATACCGGAGTACAGCAGCAGCGTCTCAGCCCCTGCAGCACCACCGGCGGACCTCCACCGTTCGCAGACCTCCCGCCGGCCGCGGCCCGAGCCCGGCGGCCCGGCCTCCACCACCCCGGCCGCCACCGTCCCGGGCCGGCCACCTCCAACCAGGCGCATCCCCGACGCCGCAGACCACCGCCCTCAGCAGCCCCCCACCCAGCTTCTCCCTTGCTCCTCCATGCCGGTGACGACGCCGCCAAGCCGCACAGGTCGACGGAGCGGTGCCCGCCGCCATCCCCAGCCGTTGGAAGAAAAAAAAACGCCGCCGCGATCACGGGGGCGCGCGCAGCGGTTGTTCGCCGGCGCCCCTCCGGCAGCAGCGAAGCGGAGGAAATGTATTTTTTTCTACTAGACAGTGGGAATTTTTACACTAGTTAGAAGCAAAAAAAATTATACTAGTTGGAAGTGGAATTTTTTCTATCTCCCACCCTTTTTTTCTTGCCCTAAAAATTCACTAGCCCAAAAAGGGAATAAATTGTATAACAACGATTCAAGAATAAATTAATTTTTTTCCCACCATAAAACTGCAGGCGAGTAATGGGAATAGGCCACTTAAATAAGCGACGTACAAAAATCAACGCATAAATAAGCTGGTCGGCTTGCCACCCCACCGACACGTTCCCCCGCGTACAAAAATCAACGCATAACCCAAAAAGGAAAACTGCCCTTCCGTATTTTTTTCCTAATATAGTATGCGCGGTGTGGTCGGAAACCGATCGATCCTTTGCGATCGGTCGCGCGCGCAGGGTAGACGTGCCCCCGAACCCAACCTGGAAGACAAACAGTGCGATAGCTCGTAACGTAATTACTGCTTTTCTGCTTATTAGGGAAACGTGGCCCGGTAGAGATCCTACCAACGCGCGCGGTACCATCCGGTCATATCGCGCCTTCCACCTTTGATCGATCCTGAGGATTAAGTCCTTCGGGCGCCGATCGCCGCCGCTGCTGTTGCCTCCTCCGCCGGTCGCCGCTGTGGGTGCCGCCCCCTCTTCCGGTCGCCGCCGTGGGTGCCACCTCCTCCGCGGCTAGACTCGCAGTCTCCCACTCCCTGGCCGGTCCCATCTACTTGCCCCTCGTCGTGCTCCCCGCTGAATTCAAGCCGCGGGTAAAGGAAGTGCTGCCGTCTGCCGCTGGTGGGAAGTCCCTCCCCTGCGCCGCCTCCTTCGTCCAAAAATTGATGCCATCCCACTGTATTCTACCCTCAGCTCGGTGGCAGTCCCCGGAACTTGCACGACGAGATGCTCCACTCATGGAGGAATCTGCACTATGTTTCCCGTTCCCGATCTGCTTATGAATCCCTGAAGATGGCAAGGAACTTTGCACAACATAGCCGGATGGTATGGGGTAAGCAGAATCATCTTTTCCGCAACTTCAGTAATAACGTCCTAAATGAGCAATTTGCCACCAGGAAAGGGATAGACGGAGAAGAAATAGAGGATGATGGAACCAAGAATGTCCTTGTTGGCCATCCTGCTGATAGTGTAAAATCGGCCTTCATCTTTGGTAATAGCAGCCATCGCGACGGTTCTGTATACACAAACTCTTATCTCCAGTCCATATGTCCGATCACTACCCGCCACGAGACGCCGCTGGAGCCAATGATGGTTTCGGAGCCCAGCAATTGCTTTCCGGACCGGGAAAATTGTGACATGCATTACACATGTCCCATGATGCAATTTTTCTCAGTGAAATTGGCTAAAGTTCCTACGGACACCAGCGGCTCGGTGCAACTATATGGCTACATAGCAGCGCGAGATGATATAGATACATTGCTGAACTATGTTTTCAACCGAAGCCGGGACAACTCCATTGTGGCACAGCAGGGTTCTCTCATCGAGATGACTGGCCCGAAGCGAGGCATCGCGATGAGCTCCCCTGTTCTCGTTGAGTTTGACATGAGGATCAGGAGAGGGGAGCATGAAAAAGATGATCTACAGTTAATTGACGGCATGACAGATTACGAGAACCTACACACAGGTTGTCGTCCATTCACGGAACGCATCACTGGCGACCATGGTGCGGTTGACATCACCTTAGCACTCGTTCCTGATGCAGTGGAGGCCACAATAGATGTTTTCATATCAAATGTGAAGAGTGGATTCATTTTATCACTCGGCTCGTCTGTGTTTGCCGGTTGGTCACATCAGAGTATTCAGCTCTTTCGTGGTTTTATTGGTGAGTCATGTCGCTTAAGAAGAAATGTGATTGCTGTAAAGATAGGCACTAGGATGTTTTTGAAGTTCAAGGTGGGTCAGGAGGGCTCTAAATATGATGATCTTGAACGCTGCTGTTACTTCCAAGCAAACATCCATGGATGTGCCTCTCGACAAATAGTGCTTGAGCATGCCTCTATCTCGGTGAAGGTGACTTGGTCGACTCTGCCGGAATAAAGCTTCAGTGTATCATATTCGACTCTGAGTTGATTGCCTCGTCTTGCTTCAGATACATTTATCTATATTCTCTACCAATAATTCGAAATATTCCATCATGTTAAAAGTACACAATGAAAAACTACTCCCGACCTACCGGTGTGTGTTTATGAACCCGAAAGCATGGTCTTGATGGTTAAAAAGGACCAGAGGTAAATTTCTTGGTAATTAAGCCATTATAAATGGTATTCACTAACCAACCCAGTTTTCAACGCCTTGCAGCTTTCTTGTATCCTGAAGTTCACTAGCCTTGTCTTTTTAGGATTTGTAAGCGATTGCAGTTTCGTCGCTTATGGTTGTTGCTGTTTCTGCCAGTTGAGGAGGAGCTGTTTTGTGTACAGTTGCTACAGCCTATGGAAAGATTGGCTATGTACAACTCAGTTGTTATTGATCTTGAGGAAGACGGAAAATTTGAGAGGATTGCCAAGCTGGAGTTATAGATGCAAGATCCGCCACATTTTCTGTCACGTCCATGCCAACCATTAATCACAAAAGAACTCTAGAAGGTAAAGGTTATTCATTAGCCATTTTTTCTTTTTGATATTTGCATGTGTAAAGCAAGTCAACAAAATTGTATACTCGCTAGGTTTAAACAAAATGTTCACGTGTTTTAAAAAGGTTTCCAATGGTTTAAAGAAAAATTCACCTGACTATAACAAAAATTCACGTGGTTTAAAAAAAATACCACCCTCCCCCGTCTCAAAATAATTGTCATTGAGATGAAAATATCTATATTCATTTTAGTGCTAGATACATTGATTCACCCTACCCCTATGAGCACCTTCGAGAGACTGAGCCGGCGGGTCTTGAGATTGACGAAGTCACCACAGGCGTCTCGTTGTCGACGGGAACGTCGCCTCCCACTGAAAGAATATTCCGCCTAAATGCAACACACAGGTGTCAAACCTGGGGTTTGAATTCTGGTGGGCTGAGGATACAACCACCCTTTTAACCATCCAACCACAGTTGGTTTGCAGATACATTGATTTCAATCTGTTTCAATGTTGATTACTGTGAGTACTAAAGTTCATGGCGGATTGGAAAATTACCAAGTATATTTTTTACATAAACGATAATGGCCCAATAAAAAACAACAGTTTTACATAAGCGAAAGCGCATCCTTTTCGAGTCGTGTCCAGGATCGGATCGGAGTTGGAATCCACTAGAATTAAAAAAGCAGCAAAAAAAAAAGAGCAGGATCAGATTGGAGTCCGAGTAAGACTAGGCGACGCGAACGGTTGCCAGACGACTTTTAGTCCCGGACCGTGTTACGACGCGAGACTAAAAACTTTCGAGGCGAGGCGAGCTGTTGCCCTGCCCCCTCTGGTCCCGGTTGGTAGGCTCATGGGGACTAGAGCCAAAAATCGTTGGGGGTTTTTTCTACTAGTGCTTGCTATTGTCTATCTATTCTGATGATCATCAACCAAGTTGGTATACTAAATTTCATACCATCTTAAATTTATATAATGGCAAAAGACAAGTACCAGTTTACCTATGTGCACAGTATTTCCTTGGAATTCCTCCCAAGAAGTAATTTTTCTCTAAGTTTGTATTAAGGTTTCATTTTTTTTTTTGAACAAATGATGGGGTCAAAGACCCGAAGCTGCAGATACATTAACACGTGGCAGGTACAATATACACAAAAACACTTTTCAACTCTTGAACTAAACACCTAGAATTTGAATAAAGGGTCTATGAAGTAACAAAGAACCCCCTAGAACTAACAGTACAAAAGCAATCCGGTCCTAGGGATCCGCCGCCACCCATCGCTGGCACTCTCCAGGCGCTCGTGGCATCGAGAGAGAAGCCCAGTGAAGCTCTCGGTCTCTCCCTTCCGGCGAATGACCACAACCGCCGGCAGTCGCGACAAATCCGGGGACAAACCACTTCGACTCCTCGCGAAGCCGAGATCCAGCGTTGGATCATGCAAGCCTACGACATGGAGGCAGCAGATTGGCCACCATTTTGGCCTTTGAACACGGTCGTGAGCAGAAGCAACGCCGCGTGAGAAGCTCGATGATGCAGCTCATAGCACTCCAATATCAGAGAAGAAGAAAAAGAGAAGCTCCTCCCCTCCTCGCCACCACAGCCGGCCAGAGGATCACCGCACTCCTTCTTCTTGCAGACTATGGGGTGAAAGATACGGAAAGCGATGTTATTGAATTGATCTTGCCCATCTCCAATCCAGAAGGGAAGCCACCATGGCTTCATCCTGCAAGAAAGCAGATAGCAGTCTCCAGCGTCGTCGCGAGTCGCCGGAGACCAATCGAGGGAGAAGGAGAGCGCCATAGGGGCGAAAACAAGCACACATGCATAAGGAAACCTACAACTACTATGCACAAGCCTAGCTACGCCATCGAATCCTCGCCGAGCGGGATAGCCACCGGGGGAATCGAAGAGCAAGACGGCGAAAACTATGGAAGCGTCGAGGCGACTCTCAAAGTGGCAAGCGGTGGGCAATCCAGGTTTTCGTAGGACCGGTTTTGGTAGGTTGTGTTATGGCACTAAGGTTTCATGTGACTTCCCCCTTTATCAATAAAACACCAATGTATTCTTGGACCTTTTTGCTTCTTGTTTCCTACTCTCAAAATGACACCAATATGACAGAATCTGCTAGCTCTATGAAAACTTCCGTATAAGATCCATATGGAGACTCTATCCTTTCATCGTGTTGTGACAGGAGCTGATCTTTGGAGCAGCAGTCCCAAGCCAAGCAGCTTGTCCATCTCCATTGATTCTAACTCTCTTGATTGGAATATCTGAATTATTCTGTCTAGAGCACACATATATGCTGTTAAATAAAACTCAATTCATGATGAGTGTGTCCAGGTATTTTTGTGGGGGGGGGGGGGGGGTGGGGGGGGGGGTTTCTTCATAAGTTAAATGCATTCTAGACCTCTTTTCACAATTAAAAAATTCAGGAATATTAATTTATATCTACCATCATTTGTTAAGTCACCATAAAAAAAACTACAGGAAAGAACGGACAAAATGTGCTTTTTAGAAAGGGTTAGTGTTTTTAGATGGGTTATTTAACAGGGTGCCCTTAGTTGGCACCACAACCTTAGTTTTACCCCTAGCGCCGAATCGACCTCAGTTTTGCCCCTAATATGTGCGTAGGGACTCGTTTCGCAGCTCCCACCGTAACTTTCTGGCCCCGTTAGGATGCTGACATGTGGGACCCATCATAGAACCGTTGACGCGGCCTGTGGGCCCCAGCTGTTGAGCGTTGGCGCGGCTTGTGTGCCCCAGCTGTTGACGGTTGACACTGCATGTGGGCCCCAGCTGTTGACCGTTGCTTGCGGCCTAATGTCAAATGAGGCACAATGTCAACATGCAGACTACACATTATCCATTTATATTTATTAATCACTAAATGCAGACTACACATTATCCATTTATTAAACCATCAAATTATTCGTATTAATAATATAAAATATATAATGTGATCAACTGAAATTTGTATATTATCTTAGAAAACATAATGCATCACATCTCTTATACATAAATTTTGTTTACAATGTGCAGATTTTCAAGCGATAATTAGAAAGGATAAAACTTCTAAACAGTGGGTAC
This sequence comes from Alopecurus myosuroides, assembly GCA_028641055.1. Lineage (NCBI taxonomy): Eukaryota > Viridiplantae > Streptophyta > Magnoliopsida > Poales > Poaceae > Alopecurus > Alopecurus myosuroides. The sequence goes on along the minus strand of CM054059.1, from coordinate 132,212,751 downwards.
ATTTGGAAAAATATAAGAACATAACTTTATATATAATTAAACATACTTAGAAAGGATAACTGGCCCCACTTTACATATATTCAGTGGGGCCCAAGGGACATTACATTTAATTAAAAAAAAGGCCTAGCCCTAACTGCTCCCGCTCTGCATGCGGGAGCCCTTCCCGCCCTCCGGCGCCGCCCTACTTCCTCCACTCCGCCGCCCGGATCTCCATCTCCTGCTTGATCCGGGCGCGGCGGTTCTCTGCCCGCATCCTCTCCTCCTCCCTCTCAGTGGACCGCTTGATGCTGGCCCGGAAAGCCTTCGCCTCCTCCTTCGCCTCCTTCTCCTGCGCCTTCAACTCCTTCTTCTCCAGCCGCTCCAGTCTCTTGAGGCGGCGGTTCGTCTTGGGGGAGATGTGGTGGTGGAAGGGACGGGACGGTGGAAGAAGGGAGGCGTCGGCGATCGCTCCCGTTTGGGAGAGTCGTCGACGGGAAGCTCGATGGGCAGGACTTCCAACTCCTCCTCGGGCCACTCGGCCTCGTACCAAGGCCCAGCCTTGGGGTGGTTGTCTTCGTCAGAGACAGACTTCGGGCTTGAAGGGAGAGAGTAGGAAGACATTGTTCGGGGCTTGAAGGGAGAGAAGGCAAAGGGCTGGAGAGGGATGAGAAGATGGAGGACGAGTGAAACGGGCTATTTAAAGACACGGTGAGACATGAATTAATTGGGGTAGATGAAGCAAACTGTGTGAAAACATTGGATGCAGTGTAGAAGAGTCGATGCATGGTCAAAGCGGTGTAGAACAGGCGTAGGCGTATGACAGCTAGTGATACGGAGTACGAGCGTGTGCATTTGGCAGTCAAAGTGATTCGACGTTGTATGCGTGTATTAAAGAGGTGAAGAGAAGAAAGTCCAAAGTCTCACGCCAAATCCTGCCTCGCTACATATGCATTGATGCGTATCTTCTGAAAACGAGGCATGGAGGGCTGCGTCGCTGCAAATGCGACGTGACTCGTGTTTCTTAAACGAGGCGTGCAGGGCTGCTGCAAATGCGACGCGACTCGTGTTTCTGAAACGAGGCGTGCAGGGCTGGTGCAAATGCGACGCGACGTTTACTCTTTTCTTCTTCTGCCACGTTGTTTAATCTGAAAAAACGAGGCGTGCATGCACTGGGCTGGTGAACGGGGCCCCACTAGACAGTGTCCGTTGTTGCATGCAGTTACATTGAGACAAAACACCCAGTCCATGCACCGCGTCATTTTCGATCGTTTGATCGTAAGGAACGGTGCAGATCGAGTCCATGCATGCAAACTACGGCGGCAACGGCCCGCAGACGCTGAGACGAGCGCTTCTTTGTGCGGGAACGCGATCCTCTGACTTTAGGTCACTGATAAATGGAGACCATCAGACACCGGACCCACGTGTCATGGGAGAAAGTCTGAGAACGTAAGGTGGGCAAAGTAAGAGGATCTGGTTCCCTTTTTTTTGGGCATGTACAATAGTGTAGACAGGTGCTGTCTGCACTACTCGGCCATGTCATTTCTAGACATTTTTAGAGATAGTTGGTACAGTGCGGTGACCCCCTTGCTTGTGTTGGGATCCAGCCGCTCCGTAGGCCCCCTCCCGGTGAAACCCTAGACCCGCTAGGGTAATACCGGACTTATGCGGAAACACGCGATAACGGCGTCGAAAGGGAGTAGCAATATGGAACTATTTGCTTGGTTGTGCTAGGATAGCCCATAGGAACACAAAACAAAAAGGTATAACCCACCTCTTCGGAAGATTCACGATGTTTGGTCCGATACAGGAGTTTCACCCTATAAGCGCCCACGAGAGAGTAGTGGATGCCGGTGAACCGGGCCACACACCGGAGAGCAATCTTTGACATCCAAAGCACACAACACACCTATACTAACATGGTATGGCACCCCCTAGCTTGTGTTGGGATCCATACGCTCCGTAGCACTCCTCCCGGTGAAACCCTACCCGCTGAAGAAATACCGGACTTATACGGAAACACGCGGTAACGACGTCGAAAGGGGGTAGCAATGTGGAACTATTTGCTTGGTTGTGCTAGGATAGCCCATAGGAACACAAAACAAAAAAGTAGAACCCACCTCTTCGAAAGATTCACAATGTTTCCACCCCATATTCTTTGAAATCTCTACTACTGTATTCGAGGGATCACATTTTAATGAAGGCTTTCATTCTGATGTTTATAAATCCTATTTATATTTTTCCTAGACTTGTATTAGACCTATATAATGTAATTCTGAAGCCTCAAAATTTATTGGATGAATATTCGTATTATTTATTTTCTTTTGAATAATAATGATTTTAATCAAAAATCGTAAATAAAACAAGTTTAAAACATCAAAATGAAAAAATAACTTCGGATCTTTCTTAGTCACACCAAAATGAAGCTTTGGTGAGATTTTGACCTTATTTCATCTCCAAAGGTTTGAAACTCATCTCATTTTCTTGAACTCTCTACTAGTCTGTTCAAGATATCACATATTAGACAAGACTTTTTCGTTCCATTCTTTATAAGACAGGTTTATATTTTTTCTCTTTACTATATGACATAACACTACTATGTACGTCGGCTTTATATTTTTTCGATTTTTTTGAATTATTTATGCTCATTTCAAGCACATTTCTCACGAGAATAGAGCGATGGTTGCAATGAGCATAAATAATTCAAAAAAAATTCAAAATGACATGAATCTAACACACAATGTTGTTATATGTGATATAGTTGCTCCTCAAATTTATATGGATAATTTTGGCAAGGTCGATTTTTGCGTGAAATTATAAACGGTGGTGTTTACCCTAGCTTCAGACCTCATTTGAAACACATTTCTCACGAGAATAGAGCGATGGTTTTAAATGAGCATAAATAATTCAAAAAAAATAAAACTGACATGAATCAAACGCACAAATTTGTTATATGTGATATAGTTGCTCCTCAAATTTATTTGGATAATTTGGGCAAGGTCGGTTTTTTCATGAAATTTTAAACGGGGGTGTCTACCCTAGCTTCAGACCTCATTTGGAGCACATTTCTCATGAGAATAGAGCGATGGTTTCAAATGAGCATAAATAATTCAAACAAAAATCAAAATGACATGAATCCAACGCATAATGCTGTTATATGTGATATAGTTGCTCCTCAAATTGATTTGGATCAGATAATTTTGACAAGGTCGAATTTTTCATGAAATTCCAAACATGGGTATTTACCCTAGCTTCAGACCTCATTTGAAGCATATTTGTCATGAGAATAGAGCGATGGTTTCAAATGAGCATAAATAATTCAAAAAAAAAAAATCAAAATGACATGAATCCAACGCACAATGTTGTTATATGTGATATAGTTGCTCCTCAAATTTATTTGGATAATTTTGGCAAGGTCGAATCTTTCATGAAATTTCAAACGGGGGTGTCTACCCTAGCTTCAGACCTCATTTGAAGCACATTTGCCTAAAATTTTGGAATGACTTGGTTCAACATCATACAACATTATTCAAACATCATCCAAACTTAATTGTGGCGGAGGGGTGTCTCCCTTTTTTCGCTTTTAATCTACATTCTGGCTCGTGATTTTGTTCAGAAATACTCAAAATTAATTAAAAACGGCGAACTCGTTGAAATAGGCGCAAATTCATAGATTCGACGATATTTTTACAGAAAGACGACATAATTTAACTAAAAACATTGAAAAAACTTTTAAAAAAAACTACGGCAGGCCGAGGCTCGCCGCGATCACCCCGCCTGGTCGTCGCCCTCCTCCTAGACGTCGTCCTCTTCCTCGTCGTCCTCCTCGCAATCGTCGTAGGCCAGCATGTTGGAGGGCCCCGCCGCGTGGTCGTTCTTGGCGAAGGGCGATGGGTCGCTTGGCGATGGGTTCGCCACCGTAGCGAGCTAGCGCCGCTCCGCTCTGCCTTTGATCCGCAGCCGGTGCGGCTGCGCCTGCTTGGAGGGATGGCGGCGGTTCCGCCTCTCGCTCTGCAGGGCAACCTTGCGCCGGTCGCTCTCGTACAACGCGATGAGCGCCTGCTGCTCATCCGACGCCGCGGTTGCGGTGAGCTGCCGGTAGACCTGGCGCTCCGCCTCCTCCCTCTCGTGGGTCTCTAGGGATGCACGAACAGCGACAGCCTCGGCCGCTGCCGCCGCCTCCTCGAGCCAAGCGCGGACCTGGTGGAGCGCCTCCTCGTTCTGCCATGTTTGGAACGAGTAGAACGCCACGTGCTGCTCGGGCTAGCTAGGTTGCCTCCTCCTGTGCCTCCTCCAGCGCTGCGCCGCCTCCTGCGGCGGCTGCTGCTCGGGCGCCGCCTCCTTCGGCGCCGGCTGCTCGTAGTCGAACTCGTTGTTGTCGCTATCACCGTCACTGTGGCCCCGCGTCGCGGCCGTGGGTCGGCAGTACAACGGCGAGTTGCGGCAGGCACGGAGTCGGCGAGGCATCGTCTCGGGGTGTCTAGGTGAAGTGGGCGAGGGCGATGAGAGTGAGTGCGGTGAGGGCGAGGAGATGAACGGCGAGAATGGGGAGAGCGGCGAGCGGCGAGGGGCCTTTTGTAGCCCTGGCGGGGCATTTACTGTGCCGCGCGTGCCGTTACTCCGGCAGACTTTGACCGACCCGGGGCCCGCGGTTTTCCCACGCGTCGCTGACAGCTCTGGCACGCGTGGGCTGCCCCGTCTTTTCGCCCCCAAGCCGAACACATCGGTGGTGGTGGTGGTGGTGGTGGTGCCGCAGGTGCTCGTGACGCAGCAGGGGTGGTGCGGCGGTGGCGGTGGCGAAAGCGACAGCGCACGACGACGGGTCAACTAAATTGGGTGGCAGCGCACGACGGTGGTGGCGGGAAACTCGGGTGTGGACTATTCAGCATAGTCAACTAACTGCGGTCCCACCTGTAAGCTCTGGACGGATTCAAAGAACTTGGCAGTCCCACCCGGACCCACTTCGCGAAACGGAGTCTGACTTCTCGGACCTACTTCGCGAAACAGATTCGACTCCAAACTTACCGTTCCGGCCTCTCCATAGTAGTTGCGCACGGACTAGGGGCAAAACTGAGCACCATTCGGCGCTAGGGGTAAAACTGAGTAGTAGTGGACAGCTGTGGGCAATTCGATAAAAATCCCTTTTTAGATTGAAAATGTGAAAGTTATAAAGCATTACTTCCAGCACTGACACTGGTAGAAAATAGGCCTATAGTCCCGGTTCGTCAGGGGCAGTAGTCCCGGCCGCGCAACCTGGACTAGCTATGCGCGACTAAAGACCCCCCCTATAGTCCCGCCACTTACGGACCGGGACTAAAGGCCCGTCCACGTGGGCGCCAGGAGTCCGTCGCGGTGGAGGACCTTTAGTCCCGGTTCTTGTGGCTAACCGGGACTGAAAACCTGCGCAGGTTTAGGGTTTTAGGCCCCCTAAACCTGGTTCTTTTTTAATTTGTTTTGTTTTATTTCTTTTATATTTTATTTTGTGTTTTATTTTAATTTTGATGAAGTTTCTGTACACATATATATATTTTACGCTACTATATACATGCATATATATATATATGAAATTTCAAACAAGGAGAATTCAATAGGAATATATAATATATATTCAATATCGGGTGACCATATATACAATCTCGAACAAGTTTCCATATTACACAATTAAGATGGATGACCATACACAAATTCGAACAAGTTTCAAAGTACTCAGGGCTGATGCGTATAATAGTCATCGTCGGTGGACGCATGGTGTTCTCTTTGCCTATCGATGACATGCCTAAGGAAAAATCCTGCTATTTCCTCTAGAATTGGTCGGAAGCGAGCTTCTGGAGTAAGCGCCCTCCACAAGTTATTGAGACCCCTCCGAGTGATCTCGTCTTTCTTCCTCTCAGAAATTTCTTTCCGTATGTTCTCACAGACATAGTATACACATAGACCGGTCCCCGGTGGCTGCTTATCCACACCTTTGACCACATTTTTAAATTGTAGCTGATGTTTGAATTCACCGACATGTCCATGTGAGAACCGTCTCCAAACTCTACATTGCAAATAAAATTAAATGAACAAGGGAGTTATTAGCTACTGCATATTAGGAAATGAATAAAAGAGACCGATCGATATAGAGCGCAAATGATTGAAAATAATTACCTTTGCATCATTTTTCTCATGTCGATCCAAAGATCTGTATTTGAATTCATAGAGTCAATGATAAAAACTATGGAGCTGTGAAGTTCAATTTTAGCAGAATCCAGTGGAACCTGCGGACACGTTACATGCACAGTCATGCATAACTTATCGATTAGACATACCATGCATGGAGTAAACAAAAGAGAATGGGAACATTAGAGAAACACTCACCCAAAATGGTAAGGAAATAGAATATAACTTTTGGATTCATGCTTTTTAAGAAAATTGTACAAGTCTTTCTCCACGTCTTTTGGGTGATTTTCTAACATAGTTCCATTAATGATTTGTGGGTCAATGAACCCAACATCATGGATGAGTCTTATTTTGCATTCCCAAATCTTCAATCTGCATAATAGCGTACGCAACAATATAGTTAATTAGGACAATATATATATAGTGTAGGCAATGAAGAACGAGATGAGGTAGAAATAAATCACTTACAGAACGTAGCAACTCAGGATAGATTTGTCGAGCTCGTGCAGATTGAACAGCTGGAACAATTCACTCATCTCAACTGTTACAGAGTACTTTTTGGTGTGATGCTCCTCTGTAACATCCACATACACAAATTCTTTGTCGGTCCATGATATGAATTGTTTGTACCAACGTAGCAGACTTTGCATTAGTGGTGGTAGATCATTTTCCTTCGTAGGCTCGACGAGAGGCGCTTTCTTCACATATTGTAATGCTACCTCACAAACTGGCGCAGCATCCAGGCCTAACAAGGCACGAACAGACATACCCATCTCGGACGCAGTTTTCATGGCAGTAGCTACAGTCAATCCCATTGATGTCGCAGCTTTTATGACCTCGGGGTCCTGTTCCGGAGCGGCTTTCACTATGAGCGGGGGGATCGATTGTTTACTCTGCATCTCGAGCGGGCAACTTGTTTCCCGCTTTTTTTCATTTTTAATTTTCCTTTCTCCTCCTCCACTATTTTTGCTTTCTCCTCCTCCAATATTTTTGCTTGCTTACGAAGTTCAAGATCATAGTCTTTAGGCAAATTCTTCACGGCTTGAGACACTGTCGACAAAAAACCCGTAGCCCAGTTGTCTACAATCGGAGGGAATACTTCCTTGGGCTCAGGCTCCTTTAGCGCCTTCTGACGGGCCTTCCATTTCTCAACGTCAGCCTTCACGGCCAATTTGGTTTCAGCATCACTAAGTTCCCAAGGCCTTGGGGGGAGGGGCTTCAGTGATGGCTCCGGTACCCGTGTGGTCTTAGGTACATAAGGCTCCGGGTTAATAGACCAAGAGCATGTTCCCTTGCTGTCCGCCTGCTTCTGTTTCTTCGCTGGAGGAGGAATGGGGGGCGACGTCTGCTTATCCTCCGAAGGAGGAATGGGGGGCGACGACTGATTATCCTCTGGAGGAGGAATGGGGGGAGGCGGCTGCTTTTCCTCCGGAGGAGGAATGGGGGGAGACGGCTGCTTAACCGCCGGAGGAGGAATGGGGGGCGATGGCTGCTTACCCGCCGGAGATTGTGGATTGGGGGACGGCGTCGAATGGCGTGAAGGAGGCGTAGGTGAACCAGCACCACCACCACCACCACCACCAGCACCTGCACCACCACCACCACCACCACCAGCACCTGCACCACCACCACCACCACCACCAGCACCTGCACCATCGGAGGGGGGGTGGACTTGTTAGCCTTGGCGTCTCGCCTGGAAACACTATGTACTTCTTTTTCCATAGAATGAACTGGCGCTTGACATCTCCAAGTATTCTCTCCCCTTTGGGTGTAGCTATGTCAATCTCCAGGTCCTCAAACGCTTGGACTATGTCTTCCACCGTGGCACGAGCATAGCCATATGGAATGGGGTTGTTGTGATGGAGTGCTCCAGGTGTACAGGGTAAAGCACTGCCGGTAGCTACCTTCATGGAAATGTTCCCCACGGGATAATGCAGATCACATTCTTTCATCTCCTTTACATCATCCACGGGGTAGTGAGGCTCCGGTGCACGACTCTCGATCATCGGTGCATTAGCACCTGCAGTCGGGGCCTCCGTGGAAGCCACGCTGCTTCTCCGCTGATGCTGGCTTCCGAGATCCGCTGCATGTTCTTGATGCGGCCCTGCAGCCGACGCTTTTTCTTTCTCAAGTATTCCCGCCACGACCTTCTTCAGCTCACAAACTTCCATTGCAAGATGCGACATTTGATCTGCAGCCCGGTCCGTACCTCTCTTACGGCTTCTGTAACAGTACGGGTCACCCTCCTGGGAAAACCCTACTTTCCACGGCAATCTGCCTTTGCCTCGTATATGTCCTCCGTGTTCAGGATTCCCGAGGGCATGGGTCAGTTGGTCTCTCTCTCTGTTGAACGTGAGCACGCCCTGTTGAGCTTTGGTCATTGCGTCAACAAGGTCTTTTGTGGGAGCAAACGTTTTCTGCCGGTGAACACACGCCCCTGTCTCCGGGTCTAGCGATCCCCCATGCCCGTACCACCACATTTTGGCTCTTTCGACCCATCCCTCTGTACCTAGACGGATTCATCTTACCGTCAGGCCGTCCTCCATCGCCTGCCACTTAGGCGCCGAAACGCGGTATCCTCCTGGCCCCATAACATGATGGTACTGTTTCTTTTCCGCATTAGTCTTATTTGTTTTCGACATTTCGTTGAAATGCTCCGATTTATGTTGCGTCACAAATTCTGTCCAATCATCTCTAAGTTTCTCATGTTGTCCAGTGAAAATCGGAGTCTTCCCCTTGCTGACATATTCACGGAACAATTTTTTCTTGAAGTTCCGGAATGCTTCGGCCATCTTCTGAAGAGCGAACTCTTTGACTATCCTCCTCCTCTGACGTCCACCCGGAACCTCCTCACCGAATTCATCTTTTTTGTTGTATTCCGGAGGTAGAATGAAATGTGCAATAAGCTTTCTAAACATAATCTTTTTTGTTCTCTTGTCGACATAACTGAAACCAATACGTGCTTTTTTTGGCTCCTTCCATTCCTGGACGGTGATCGGGACGGTGTCTCTAACAATGACTCCGCATTGGTTGATAAACTTTGTGGTGTGCTGTAGGGGCTTGCCGGTTTCACTGACTGATTCGATGGTATATGTTTCTCCATCTTTCATCGCCTTGGATTTGCCACGCTTTGTCATACTAGATCCGACCGAGGGCTAAAATAAGAAAGAGAGTCGCGCGCGTTAGTGCATATGTATTCACATTTCAGTAAGTTTGTATCACGAGAGTCCCAATGTATATATATATATATATATATACCTCGCCGGAGGTGGTTGTTCTTTGCAATTGGAGATCGTCGTTTGTCGACGGTTGACCTCCATCATCAATGTCCATTCCTTCACCTCCTTGATCATCGACAATGTCTGTTCCTTCACCTGTTTGATCGTCGACAATGTCCGTTCCTTCACGTTCTTGATCATCAAAGTTCAGATAAGAAGAGACTACATCCTCTTGTTGCTCATCTTCTGGGCCCGGCACATAAGGGATCGGGTTGGCTATCATGCCGTATATAATACCTTCAGCCTCATGATCCGTAAACGGCAAGGCTCTATTGTCCGCCATATATCACTCCTGCAGACATGCATGTAGTTAAAATCAATTAAGTATATAGGAGACTTAGCAAATATTGTCGTAGAAGGAGGGAAAACAGATTGGTAGGGTTTTGGGTGGAAGAACGATGACCACCGGAGGGGGAAAACCATACTTTAGAGGTGTGTCCAAGATTAGTTTCTCAAATGACTTGGAGAACCCCATAGCTAGGTTGCATTTGCTTTCCTGGTCATTTTGGTATATTACACTTAATATTTTCAATTTATTGAATTAAAACTTATTTTTCATTATTTTAATGAATTTAATACAAATTCAAATATGGTCTCATTTTGAACTTTGTCAAACATGATTGAAAATGATATAAACAGATAGCTTACATTTTTCTGAACATTTTGCATATTTTTCCATAATTTTTGGAATTATAAATTAAAAGTTATTTAATTTAGAAGATTAATTATGTTCTGTAATTCCATATAAAGTGGGCCCCACGTGTCACGATGACGTCATTAAAAAAAAATCTCGCCAACAGTGGCCAGGTGATGTCATCATGACGTCACCCCTGGCGTGACACGGTGGCCGGCGGTTGCAGTTTAGGCTCTCGGGTCTCCGGCGATTCCGACGATTCCGGCCACGGGGGAGGGAACGGAGATGGGGAGGAGGCCACTGTGGTGCTCGCCACGGGGGAGGGGACGGATATGGGGACGAGGCCATGACCACTGTGGTCTCGCCGGCGGCGAATCTGGCCGCGGGAGCGAGCGCGAGGGCGGCGTGTTCGCAGTTCGTGGTCGCCGTTCGAGGGCGGCGCGTTCGCGCGCGATTCGTGGTCGCCGTTCGATGGCGTTGGTTCGAGGGCGACGGCGACGGCCCGCGGGGAACCTACCGGAGAGACGGCGACGGGGCGGGAGCGGAGCAGGGTGGAGGCGGTGGAGAGAAGGGCGCGACGACGGCGACGGCGATGGCGACGGCGCGGTCCTCTGCGCGGGCGACGGCGACGGGGCAGAAGACGAGCGGGCGTCGGCGCGAGGGAAGACGAGGGTTTGGGACTTAGAAAATTTTGGGGGCAGCAATGCATCGCACATATATAGGTCCAGCCTTTAGTCCCGGTTCGTGACAGCAACCGGGACTAAAGGTCCCCCGGGGTACCCTCCGCGGGCCTTTAGTCCCGGTTGGTGTCACGAACCGGGACTAAAGGTGAAAATTTTCGCGGCGTTTCCGTTCCCGCGCAGAACGAGCCTTTAGTCCCGGTTCGTGACACGAACCGCGACTAAAGGTGGTTATTCGAATACTTTTCCTCTTCCCAATCTTAAAAGTACAAATAATATATGAGAAAATTCAGAAAAATAAAACTAATTCTTTTTAAAATCTTAAAAATACAAATAATATATCAGAAAATTCAGAAAAATAAAACTATTTCTTTTTCCAATCATAAAAATACAAACAATATATCAGAAAATTCAGAAAAATAAAAGTAATTCTTTTTAAAATCTTAAAAATACAAATAATATATCAGAAAATTTAGAAAAATAAAACTAATTCTTTTTAAAATCTTAAAAATACAAATAATATATCAGAAAATTCAGAAAAATAAAACTACTTCATTTTAAAATCTTAAAAATACAAATAATATATCAGAAAATTCATCTGAGAGAGACTCGGCTGTGTCAAATCTAGTGAACAGAAGGGACGGAGGCTTGACTGGCCAGGGTTAGAGCAAGCATAGTGAGGTCTACTCAGGGTCAGAGGATCTTTCAGAAATTTTCCCATAGATAAAAAAGGCAGTACATAATGGCAAGAGTGGATCTAAATCTAAACGGAGAGCATAGATGCATGATCTGATATCTGCTGCTAGTCATACTCCTGCCTAGGACTATAGTACATCCACTCGTAGTTGTCGTAGTCGCCGCCGTCGTCGTCACTATCGTCTGACGGTGCTCTGCACTCCCTCGGAGGATCACGACTCCAGGACTGGGCCTGAGGGTAGCGCAGGCGGGGATATCGCCGGCCCTGATGTAGTCCATGACGCTTTGTAGAGTCCGGCCGGACCACCATAGCCGACGACCGGCCTCGTGAAAGTTCCCAGGAGGCAGGCCGTCCTCCTCATACCTGGCGAGCGCCCTCTCACGCCGATTGATGAAGAAGGCATCCCAAGTATGTTGGTTATCGGGATGCCAACTGGGATTCCTCCGCTGCTCCGGCGTGAGCTCGTGGTAGTAGTGGTTCGTGATGGCCGCCCGACGTGCCACACCTTGAGGAAGAGGAGGGACCGGCACTCCTCCGGCGCTCAGCATCCAACCGGCGGGAACGCTGTAGCCGGGCGGGAAGGGGTAGTTCGAGGCGGAAAGTGCCTCCGCCTGGATGAATGTTAGAGTGGGTACGGTAGAAGCCATGAGAGAGTGGTGAGTTTGTATGTGTTTATGCCAATGGTGTGGCAATGCATACATATATATAGCGAGAAGAAAACATCCCTTTAGTCCCGGTTGGTGTCCCCAACCGGGACTAAATGGTTAGGGTTTCATTGGGAAACGGATGATCCCTTTAGTCCCGGTTGGTGTCACCAACCGGGACTACATGGGAATTAGGGTTTCGTTTGGACCAATCAGATAGAATCACACGGATCGTGTGTTTCTTTCAACCGCTTGTGAGTCGTTGGATCCGGGGTGTGTTTCTTTCCAGCTGTTGTGAGCCGTTCGATCAGGGCTACGGTGTGTTTCTTTCGAGCTGTTGTGAGCCGTTGAATGAGATGTTTCTTAACCGTTGGATCAAAACCCTAGATCAACACTTTGTGAGCCAGAGGACCCTATATATAGCCCAGCTTCATACACCGGTCAGTTCATCTCCCAAATACAAAACATCCGGATTCGCCAGCATACGCCCTGCTGTGCATTTGGTATGCATATATGCACTCAGTAGCCACTGCAGGGTTGTATACTGGCGATACCGATTGTTTTGTTCTACACCCCCCTTTAAGGTTTGATACATCATATATTCAGTTCATCGAGCAAATACAAAACATCCGGATTCGCCGTCATACGTCCAGCCGTGCAATTGGTATGCATATATGCACCCAGTAGCCACGGTTGGGCTGTATGACGGCGATACCGTCTATTTTGTTCTACACCCCCTTTAAGGTTTGATACATCATATATTTAGTTCATCGAGCAAATACAAAACATCCGGATTCGCCGCCATACGTCCAGCCGTGCATTTGTTCTACACCGCCCCCCCCTTTAACACATCCATCCATGCTTGGGTTGTGTTATGGTGGCGCGTGGCACGGGAGTTGTGACGCGTGGCGCGGGAGTTGTGACGCGTGGCCTGGAGGGCGCGGTATAAACTGTCGCGCCTCGAGCGCTTCTTCTCCATCCCTCTGCACCGTCGCGCTTCCACCATGCCTCCGAGGAGGAACAGCACCACCGGCTTCCGCGGCGTCCGAGCACGGCAAAACGGAATGTTCAGCGCAGATATCCGCTGGGGGGACGACCGCATCCCCCTCGGCACCTTTGCGACGGCGGCGGAGGCAGCCCGCCCCTGGGACGCGGCGGCCTGGCGCCTCAACCGCCCGCGGTCGCTGATGAACTTCAACGACTGCCACACCGTCTGGGAAGCGGAGGCCAGGGCGCCGAAGCCGCAGATCATCACTGCGCCGACCACCTCCACCTCCGCCACCGCGCGTTTCAGGGCCTAGTCGACGCCAGGGAAGACCGCGTCGTCCGCGAGTATTACCGGAACAACCCGGGGGAGGAGAGCGCCGATGAGGAGCTCTGGCAGACCCGCGCGGCTCAGCGGGCGGAGCGCCGCCTCGAACGCCACCTCGCGTTAGATGCCGCTCGGGAGGCGAGGACGAAGGCGCTGCAAGAGCTTCGTCGGGCCGACCACGCCGGCGAAGTCTGGGCCTCCGACGATCCGAGGTGGGGGCCTATCTCGGACATACCATCATGCACCTCCGACGACGACGAGGAGGTCACCGACGAGTTCGGCGACGATGATGACCCGGAGGAGGTCACCGACGAGTTCCCCGACGACGACGGCGAGGAGTAGTGTTCGTCTATTTTCTCTTTTTAATAAAAGAATTTGTATTCCGGCGACACTGCGGCACACAACCTCTAAACCTAGAGGGCACACAACCTTCTTTGCTTCGTACGTACTGGCGGGCAACTCGTTATTCTTCGGAAACATATTCTTCAACATTTTCAGCAAATTTTCAAATGATGAGTCAGCTACACCTTCCCGTGCCTTCCATTTCAGCAAATCCAGTGTGCAGCCCAGCTTTTTCAGACTATTGTCGCATCCTGGATACAGCGACTTCGTGTGATCCTCTAACATGCGATCCAAATTCTCCTTCTCCTTGTCAGTTTCGCAGCGTCTCCGTGCATCAGCAATGGTCCGACCAAGATCATCAGCGGGCTCATCATGTGCCTCTTCTTCACCTTCACCAAACCCTTCCCCACCTTCAGCATCATCCTCCATGAAAGTATCACCAAAAGCGTCATGATAGTTGAAATCGATATCATCCTCTTCTTCATCTTCTTCCATTCTAACCCCTCTTTCTCCATGCTTGGTCCAACAATTATAGCTTGGCATGAAACCGTGCCGAAGCAGGTGCATGTGAACGACTCTTGAGGAGGAGTGACCCTTCTCATTCTTACATTCAGCACATGGACAGATAATAAAACCTCGCTGCTTGTTCGCATTTGCCACTACGAGGAAATCTTTCAAAACCGTAGTGAACTCGCCGGAGAGTCGGTTACCGTACATCCATTGCCGATTCATCTGCATTATTATTATATAAAGTATATAATTAACCATCATGCATTTGTTAAACTAACTAGCTGGAAATAATACAAATCATGAAATGGTTCAAGTTGCTAACCGCGATCGCGGAGGTAAAATAAATGAAAACGCTCAAGTGCGGCTCGAACACTTAATATCATGTGTGTTTCATGCTATCGGGCATTTCATCGAACACCTTGTGTGCATAGTAGGAACCAAAAGCATACCCACCACCCCTTGTGAATGTTGTGAGCAGAAAGTGACACCAAATGTGGCTAAGGGCAGCGATCTGAGTCCTATATAGGGATGGGCCTTTAGTCCCGGTTCACCTGGACAACCGCGGCTAAAGGCCTTGGAGCCAGCCCGAGGACCTATTACCCCTGGTTGGTCTGGCCAACCGGGACTAAAGCCACTCCCCTCCGCCAGCTGTGGACCGAGCGCGCTGGGCCCAGACTTTTGGGCGCGGGTCTTGTCCCGAACCGCGACTAAAGACCCCTATGGTCTCGGGTCGATTATTTTGGGGACTAATGGGGGCGTATGGAAGGCCTATTTTCTACCGGTGTGAGCAATCAAGGATACTGATCATCCGTGCAATAATCATTAATATTTCTTTCATACATCTTGGGGGTGTTTGGACTAATTTCCTATTTCTTTCATAACTAGTTTTTGAAGACAATTGGTCAGACACATAATGCAGATGTTCATAGAGATGGATGCAAGGTATGAACGGCTCAATCTTACCATGGCATGGAGTCCAATGGAGGAAGATTCATGTGCCCAACTGTCAATCTTACCATGCCCTGGATACACTAACGTTGGAGAATGTACCAACGAAATGGAAATCAGCTGGACGGAATGGTGGTCGGCGAGATAGGCAAAGAAGCAGAACCCTGTCGTCAAGCTAGGGACAGTCGGCTGCCGCAAGGGATGTGACAACGGACAAAAGGTTCAGGTTCAGCGCAGGCCGGCTCAACTCGGTGGCGTCATTGGTTCCGAGCGGCGGCGGGCAGGCTCAAGCACGCAGAGACGGCAAGGCCTAGCGGTGGCGGCATGCAGGTCTGGCGCGGACACTGTGGCGCGGGACCATTTTGTTATGAAAAGTATCTGCTGGTTGTTAAAATGCTGGCCATTTTGTTGTCTAGTAATGCTTGATCAGTATTAAAGCTGGTCATTTTGTAGTCTAGTCATGCTTGATCCGATTATGAACATCATCAGCTGTTAAAAGCTAGCTGCCTGGAGACAATACCTTTTTTTAGAAGCCATACGTACAGTTTGTCGGGCTGGGCTAGCGCGCGAGCCCGCGACAGGAAGCTAACCGTTGATCGGTTTCCGACAGACCAGCGCTTACTATATTAGGAAAAGTTCGTGTTCCCTTTTTTGGCTTACGTGAACGTGCAAAGGGGAAAAAAGGAACGGGCCACGTGATTTTACGGAGAGAACGCGCGCGCGAGACTGCTAACGTGGACACGCAAAAGCACGTACGTGTCCGTTCTTTTTTAATTTTCTATTCCCTTTTACCGACTGTAGCTATTTCTTCACAGAAAATCAATTTTTTGTAGAAAAATTATATTCCTTTTTGGGCTAGTGGAATTTTAGGGTAAGAATAAAATGGGTGGGAGATATCTAATATAAAAATTTCCACTTCCAACTAGTATAATTTTTTTTTAGCTTTGTAACAAAATAAAAGAATTACATTCCGACTAGTACAAAAAAAAAAAAACTTCAAACTATCGTAAAAAAAAATTGTTTTTATGATAAGTGCGCAGCCCCGATTGATAACAACTACACTGAACAATCCCAATGTATAAAAAAAAATATTTGTTTTCTCCGATAAGTGCGCAGCCCGATTGAAAAAAAACACTAAACAAATCCCGATGTACAAAAGTTTCATCTCCCCCACAAAAAAAACTTGATAAACACAAAAGTTTATTAATTCCGCTTTCAGAAGAGAAAAACGGCAAACAAAAACTCATAACGGAGTACAACTTAAAAACAAAATTAAAAAAAAGTTCATAAACGCAAACTTCTAGCGGACACTAGTAATACGTTGGGATGGACGCGGTTAAAAATGTTTTCAAAAAAAAGGTTGGTAGTTTCCATTCATCTCCCTTGATAACTTTCTTTGAAAAAGAAAAATATATATGTTTTGAAAAAATTTGGTAATATTCATTCATCACCCTTGTTAAAATTATTATTGGGAATAGACTATATGCTGGTTTGTAAAAAAGGTTGGTAATTTTCAATCATATCCCTTGATAACATTTGTTGGGAATAGACTATATACTGGTTTTTGAAAAAGTTTGTTAATTTTAATTCATTGCCCACTTATACAAATCTTGGGATATAAAAAATATATATTGGTCTGTACAAAGGGTTGGTAATTTCCATTAACTCCCTTGATAAAACATTCTTGGGGGAAGTTATAAAAATATATGTTTTCAAAGGGTTGGTAATTTCCATTCATCTCCATTGATTACTTTATTTCCGAAAGAAAGTATATATATGTTTTCAAAAAAGGGTTGGTAATTTCCGCTCATCTCCGTTGATAACATTTCTTGGGGAATTATATATAGGTTTTTAGAGGGTTGGTAATATTCATTCACCACCCTTGATAACATTCGTGGGGATAGACTATACAATAGTTTCTAAAAAAAAGGGGTTGGTAATTTACATTCATCTCAATTGATAAAAATGTATAGTGGTTTCTAAAAAAGTTTGGTAATTTCAGTTATCTCCTTTGATAAAAAGTGCCACTATAGGATAGACATTTAGTGACACTTTCTCAAAAGTTCCACTAAATGGTTGTTGCACAAGAAAAAAATATTTTCTACTATCGAAAACAACATAAATTCCTAATGGCAACATAATTAGACAAATCAACCTCATAAACTTAGTTTGTGCACGAATTAAACTACATAGAACAAAGCTGATCCTTCAACATTAAACTGTGGTAGAATGATCTTAAATCATACCTAATCCGATACTACTGCAGCACATCCTAGTTAATGATTTCAATGAACTTAAGACCAATTTCCTGCGCAAGAGGTTCCACCTTGACTAGCAGAACAGACTTTGCGCCTATATGCGCAGCATCCCTGAAGTCAGTCCACCCTTCAGTGATTACAATGTAGTCGCCGCCTTCAATATGGTATGAGCAGTCAATGCTGTCTACAACTTCATCTCCGTCTTCATAGAGTAGGGCTGTCCCATTGACATTGTACCCATAGCCCTGGACTGCCATTGCAGATATGTACTAATATTTGAGAAGAACAATTGGATGTGTTAGTTTTTTGTGGATTCTACCAACATAGTACAACAGATAATAATATTTGTGATTTCACTGAAGTACTAACCAGTGCATCAAAGTGTTCATTCTCCTCATTCATCCTGTGCACAACAAACTGCTTATGTGCAATTGGTTCATAGAAAGAATCTTCTGCTGGGTAGTGCACATGTTTGAATATGCCAAACAGGATGTCTGCCATGTGCACTTCAGTGATATCTCCAATATCAGAGAAAATGGTCCTGTGTAGAATGCTTCGAATGCTTGATGGCACATCAGCCAGAACTGTTCAAAAAAAAGAAAACAGTTAGTCAAAAACAGATACAGTACCCAAAAACTGAACCTACTTGGAAGATTATTACACTGAAAACTGCAAGGCAATGCAAGAAAACTGCCTGCATCTACTAATTATTATCTTCCTCTTTCAAAACAATGGCCAATGGAACTAGCAACTTACCAAAATCATTAGTATCTGCATCTTTCACACCCCCAAGACTATTGTATACAGTGAACTCGAATAAGTTTTCAGTGCTGTTAAACTGAAAACGAATGATGTCTCCAACGACAACATTGTAAACCCTGATCAGAGAGAGCCAGTAGGGCCCAGTTAATGCAGTACTCAATGGCTCCTTCCTAAGTAGGAAATCAAACTTGCGAAACCTCGGGCTTCTGGCAACCATCCACTGCCCTTGAACAAAGTGGTTCAACCTTGCCATGAAGTAGCAGGGAATGGCCTGCAAAATAAATACAAGTTCATCATGAATGCATCAGACAGATTTGCATAGAAACAACCGGCACAGAATTGCAAAAATACATGCTGCTTACCACACTTTGTTGCTGCCCACCCTTGATCACAATGTCAAATGAGTCTGCGTGCCTCGCAGAACGACCACAGTAGGCTGCTGTCTGCATACAGAACTGACAAGCCATCCCTACGAATTATCATGTAACAAGATAACAATTATAAGCCTGAGATAAAGGAATGATGTACAATCGTATCACACAGGATGATTCAAATATCTAGATAACTTACTAGGAAACTTCAACAGGATATCTTTAAAAAAGAGCCTCTCGAAACACTGCAAAATGAATGTTAGACAAAATGCAAACGCTGCTAGAAGAAAAATCACAGATGAGAATAGCAAAAAGAATGAACTCGTGCGCTCACATTCCAGTAAGGACAACAGCAAATAGAAAAGAGAACTCCCACGAAAAGTAAAGGAACTGCCACTTCGCAGTCGTGGGCCATTGTAAAGGGGGCCCCCCACGAGTCAGTTTCCCCACGAAAATGACAGTTCCATCCCGAAATGACAGTTCCGCAACTACACCACTTCTAATTTTTTTTATTTAAGTAGACAAATGGTATGTATATTTCTAAGAAATGGCCCACTTGTCTGCTACTTTTAAGTTCCCAGTCGGTGGTAATAAGTACATAAAGGACCCTCACCCACTACATTGCATTTAAGCCACGGTCCCCCACTCTATCAGTTGAGTCAATTAGCAAAATAATCATAGAAATGTGTTAAGCCTTCCTAAATGTGTTGATAGTCATGAGTCATGAGTCAAAATCAATGAGATCAACTACAACAAATAAAAACAAATTTAGTAAACCTTGACATGATAGTCATGAGTCAAAATCAATGAGATCAACTACAACAAATTGAGAAAAATGTTGACTATTTGCCAGTGTCAGGAAGGATTAGGACTTCCTAACTGTGTTGGCAAGCTAGTCTGGTACGAGTTAAAATCACAATTTGACAACCAAGTGACATTATATAAATAAAGTTACAACTTACATTCTGACATAGTAGACAGAAGATACAACTTAGGTTCTGACATAGAACATAAAAGATAAATCTTAGTTTCAGACATACGAGGCTATAATCCTTCCTAACAGATAGACATTAGGTTCAGACATAATAGACAAAAGATGCACCTAAAAGGTTGCCTGCTTTACAACTAAAACACTTGTTCAGCTAGCTTCAAACTAATGGCTTAGTAGACCTCTACAAAGTAGAGACCAATGGCTTCGGCTCTAGCTTCCACTCTGACCAGCAACATCGAATATTCTTCTATGTTGGCTGCAGCCCTGAATTCAGCCCATCCTTGAGACAGCACAATGTCAGCACCTTGCAGGGTGTAGGACCCTTCAATGGCTTCTTCCATACCCTGTCTCCAGAAAAGTACTGTCCCTTGTTTAGGGAACTTGTATGGCTCCACTGTTTTGGCAGGAACATTCTGCAAAAGAACAGATTTTTCGTAAGCTCGATTCTACAAGGAAATCAACATATGCAAGTAACAACAAAAATCTTACCAGGTAGTTGAAGTGTACTTCATCATTGTTCACCATGTGAACCCAGAACTTCATGTCATGGACATATTTGTAGAAGTCACCATCCTCTATGTCTTCTCTCAAATGTGCCATAATGGCCTTGCTGATTCCATAGTTTATTTCGGCCATTGCTGATTCACAAATGTGATTCACATTTGTGAAAAGCATGTTCTCACAGGCTTCTCTAACTTTCTGTTCCATTTCATTCACCACTGTTCACAAAAATGAAACACAACAATGTTAATTACCAAGCGTTATAATGTTTTCAAGTAGAAGATCAACTAGGAAGGGCAGATACAACAGTGAAAAATTTGGTAAATCTTACGAGGTAGTTGAACTAGAAGTTTTACTTCCTTCCCATGTTCACCAACATGGTAAACAGTGAGCTCAAAGAACTCGTCCCTTTCAACATCAAAGTCTTCGTCATCACCCACATAGGTGAATGACACAACATCTCCAACCTCAATTTTATACACCCTTATAGCTGACTTCCAGTATGGACCAGCTATCTTTATCTTCTTCCCAGATCTCTGCAAGAACATGTGGTATGTATGACCATTCATGCATTTGGCATGGAGCCAATTCTCGCAGAGACTGCTTAGCTTTTCCTTGAAGAAACAAGGCACAGCCTGCATAACATGTAAAATCTAGTTATAATTCAGTCAGGAAAAGAGGATGTGAATTTAAGAATTATTGCAGAGTACTGCTGCTTGGAGTGCTACTACTACATTTTGTATTAAGTACAGTACTACATACATCCTATTGTATATGGTTTATGCTGCCAGAATTCTCCCTGCTATTTACTTGCTGTAACTTAATTTTAATTCACAACTATTTCCATGTATATCTATCCTAGTTGTGAGTTAGAACTAGTTTGCACTTAAAATAGTTGTTTCTGTAATACTCCCAGTACAACAATAGTCACGTAATCTAGCAACATTGCACATATTCCAAAAGATTTATTGTGTATGACTGCAGCAAATCATTGTATGAATTCAATTTGATGTTTATGAAAAGTTAAAAAACTTTATCTTTCTATGATCGCATAAATAGGATCTTTCTCTACAGTTTTGAACAAAGTCAAATGTTGTTCTTGAAGGAAAAGTCATGAAGTAGACCAAAAAATGAAATGTTGATGATGAAGTAAGTAGACCAACAAATGAAATGTTGATTATGTTGGTGGTCAACCATTTATTTCCTTTAAAAACCTGTCATATATGTAGAAATTATACTTGTATTGTTCAGCTATTTGGCTTCATCACATTTTCACTATGCACTTTGTCTATTTAAGTGTCAAAATGCTCGATTTTCTGCTACTAAAAAAGAACTGCTACAAAAAAATGCTACTACAAAAATGCTACTAAAACATTCAGAAATTGAAAAAAAAATCTACAATTTTCTTGCTTACCACACCCTCCTTGAATCCTTCCTTCATGTGCAACTCAAAAACCTTCGCACGCCTGTTCGAGTAGCCACATATGTTGACCCCTTGGTCGCAGAAACGACACTCCATGCCTTCTGCCCTTGTCAAAATTCAATAACATATAACTCAGTTCGAAGTCGGGATAAGGTTACAATATGAACAATAACCAACCTATAATTGTTCAGGCAGAAAAAACACAGGATTCAGGCATGGAAACACAATGATTCAATCACATGCAAGATTCAAAGGAAAAGAAACATTGGGTACAAAAGATAAGATTGAAGCAAAACCTAGCAATCGACTGAAGATACTACCAAAAAAACAGTCTTCAACAACAGTGAAATACAAAGATTCAAGCAAAGAATAGTGGGTATAAGATGAGATAAAAAACCCTAACAAGAAAAAACAGGCTGCAAAAACACTGACAAGACATGCAGAAAGAGAGCGGACCGCAAAAGAGATGCCATCGAAGCAGTCAGGACAAATGCATAGAAGGGATTGAAGAAACAAACCGTTTGCCTCCTTCGTGGCCAAGAAGCAGAGATGAACGCGTCCAAGACGCAGAGATGAACGACTCCAAGGATCAGAGATGAACGACTCCAAGGAGCAGAGATGAACCTTCTGTTTTGCCTCGAAGAAAAGACGAAGAGAAATGAAAACAAGAATCAATACAAAGATAGATCGAGAGAATGGTTTTAGGGAACTAAAAAGAAAAAGAGGAAGAGGAAGAGGAAGAGGAACAGGAACTCCCCGTTCTCGGTTTAGTCGTACAGGCGCAGTCTCCAAAACGCATCTGCTAATATGAAGGAGGTAGTGGGGGGGGGGGGGACAGAGTGGGGTCATCCGCGCCTCTACAACTTCTTGCAGTTGAGGCTTTTTTCGTGGTTGGCTCCTTACTGGGCCGCAACTGCTTGCAGTTGATGCTTTCTTCGTGGTGGGCTCATTACTGTGATGCAAGTAAAAAATGTACGCTACAACATACTGTTTGGTCTAGAACAAAAAAAAATCATGACAGTCAGATTAAAAAAAAACAATGTAGACTGCTAGACAATGTTCTGGATGTTTAACATTCCAGAAACAAAAAAAGGCATGACAGTCAGACTAAAGTAATATACCTATCAGTAAAAAATTAGAACTCGACAGAAAATTGGCACTTTGACTTCTTTTACATACATTACGATATCAGTCAAAAAATAGGGAAGCAGAAAGTAGCCAGTTACATCACTGATAGATATACTCTACTACTTGGCACAAGTACTTGGCTCAATCTTCAAAGTGGAAGGATCGCTAGCCTAAGCTAAGCGATGGGATCTCTTTCTTCAGTTACGATTGCTGACCACCCACTTGAGATAATAGCCTTCCCTCTTGAGCTGACAAGCCATCCCTACGAATAGACTACACATAGGTTCCTAAAAAAAAGGTTGGTAATTTCCATTCATTTCCCTTGATAACTTTCTTTGGGAATAAAAATTTATGATGGTTCTTAAAAAAAGGTTGGTAGTATCCATTCATGTCCCATGCTAACATTCTTGGGGAAGTTTTAAAAATATGTTTTCAAATGGTTGGTATTTTCCATTCATCTACATTGATAACATTCCAGAGAAAAATTGTATATAAGTTTTTGAAGGGTTGGTAATTTTCATTCAACACCCTTGATAACATTCTTGGGAAATAAACTATACATAGGTTCCTAAAAAAAGGGTTGGTAATTTCCATTCCTTTCCCTTGATAACTTTCTTTGGAAATAAAAATTTATACAGTTCTTAAAAAAAGGTTGGTAGTTTCCATTCATGTCCCTTGATGACATTCTTGGAAAACTTATATATATGTTTTCAAAGGGTTGGTAATTTGCATTCATCGCCCTTGATAACATCCTTGAGAATAGACTACACATAGGTTCCTAAAAAAAGGGGTTGGTAATATCCATTCATTGCCCTTGATAACTTTCTTTTGGGAATATAAATTTATAATGGTTCTTAAAAAAAGGTTGGTAGTTTCCATTCATGTCCCTTGATAACATTCTTGGGAAAAATAATATATATATGTTTTCAAAAGGGTTGGTAATCTGCATTCATCGCCCTTGATAACATCCTTGGGAATATACTATACAAAGGTTCCTAGAAAAAAGGGTTGGTAATATCCATTCATTGCCCTTGATAACTTTCTTTGGAAATAAAAATTTATACAAAGGACATTTTGCATCATGAACAACAAAGCAAACTGCATAAGTTTTTGAAAGGTTGGTAATATCCATTCATTGCCCTTGATAACTTTATTTGGAAATAAAAATTCATTGTCCCTTATGAAAAATTCTTTGGAAATAAATATATATAGTGGTTTCTAAAAATAAGGTTGGCAATTTCCATTATCTCCCTTGATAACATTCTTAGAGAAGTTATAAAAAATATGTTTTCAAAGGGTTGGTAGTTTCCTTTCATCTCCATTGATAACATTGCAGGGAACAATTATACATAAGTTTTTGAAGGGTTGGTAATATCCATTCATTTACCCTTGATAACTTTCTTTGGAAATAAAATTTTATGCTGGTTCTTAAAAAAGGTTGGTAGTTTCCATTCATGTCCCTTGATAACATTCCTGCGGAATTAATATATATATATGTCTTCAAAAGGGTTGGTAATTTGCATTCATCGCCCTTGATAACATCCTTTGAGAATAGACTACACATAGGTTCCTAAAAAAACGGGTTGGTAATATCCATTCATTGCCCTTGATAACTTTCTTTGGGAATAAAAATTTATAATGGTTCTTAAAAAAAGGTTGGTAGTTTCCATTCATGTCCCTTGATAACATTCTTGGGAAAATAATATATATATGTTTTCAAAGGGTTGGTAATATGCATTCATCGCCCTTGATAACATCCTTGGGAATATACTATACAAAGGTTCCTAAAAAAAGGGTTGGTAATATCCATTCATTGCCCTTGATAACTTTCTTTGGAAATAAAAATTTATACAAAGGACATTTTGCATCATGAACAACAAAGCAAACTACATAAGTTTTTGAAGGGTTGGTAATATCCATTCATTGCCCTTGATAACTTTCTTTGGAAATAAAAATTCATTGTCCCTTATGAAAAATTCTTTGGAAATAAATATATATAGTGGTTTCTAAAAATAAGGTTGGCAATTTCCATTATCTCCCTTGATAACATTCTTAGAGAAGTTATAAAAAATATGTTTTCAGAGGGTTGGTAGTTTCCTTTCATCTCCATTGATAACATTGCAGGGAACAATTATACATAAGTTTTTGAAGGGTTGGTAATATCCATTCATTGCCCTTGATAACTTTCTTTGGAAAATAAAATTTTATGCTAGTTATTAAAAAAGGTTGGTAGTTTCCATTCATGTCCCTTGATAACATTCCTGCGGAATTAATTTATATATGTTTTCAAAAGGGTTGGTAATTTGCATTCATCGCCCTTGATAACATCCTTGAGAATAGACTACACATAGGTTCCTAAAAAAAAGGGTTGTTAATATCCATTCATTGCCCTTGATAACTTTCTTTGGGAATAAAAATTTATAATTGTTCTTAAAAAAAGGTTGGTAGTTTCCATTCATGTCCCTTGATAACATTCTTGGGAAAAAATATATATATGTTTTCAAAGGGTTGGTAATCTGCATTCATCGCCCTTGATAACATCCTTGGGAATATACTATACAAAGGTTCCTAAAAAAATGGGTTGGTAATATCCATTCATTGCCCTCGATAACTTTCTTTGGAAATAAAAATTTATACAAAGGACATTTTGCATCATGAACAAACAAAGCAAACTACATAAGTTTTTGAAGGGTTGGTAATATCCATTCATTGCCCTTGATAACTTTCTTTGGAAATAAAAATTCATTGTCCCTTATGAAAAAATCTTTGGAAATAAATATATATAGTGGTTTCTAAAAATAAGGTTCGCAATTTTCATTATCTCCCTTGATAACATTCTTAGAGAAGTTATAAAAAAAATGTTTTCAAAGGGTTGGTAGTTTCCTTTCATCTCCATTGATAACATTGCAGGGAACAATTATACATAAGTTTTTGAAGGGTTGGTAATATCCATTCATTGCCCTTGATAACTTTCTTTGGAAATAAAATTTTATGCTGGTTCTTAAAAAAGGTTGGTAGTTTCCATTCATGTCCCTTGATAACATCCCTGCAGAATTAATATATATATATGTTTTCAAAAGGGTTGGTAATTTGCATTCATCGCCCTTGATAACATCATTGGGAATAGACTATACATAAGTTCCTAAAAAAAGGGTTGGTAATATCCATTCATTGCCCTTGATAACTTTCTTTGGAAATAAAAATTTATATTGGTTCTTAAAAAAAGGTTGGTAGTTTCCATCCATGTCCCTTGATAACATTCTTGGGTAAAAATAATATATATATGTTTTCAAAGGGTTGGTAATTTGCATTCATCGCCCTTGATAACATCCTTGGGAATATATTATTCATAGGTTCCTAAAAAAAAGGGTTGGTTATATCCATTCATTGCCCTTCATAACTTTCTTGGGAAATAAAAATTTATAATGGTTCTTAAAAAAGGGTTGGTACTTTCCATTAATGTCCCTTGATAAACATTCTTGGGAAAATTATATATATGTTTTCAAAATGGGCTGGTAATTTGCATTCATCGCCCTTGAAAACATCCTTGGGAACAAACTATACATGGGTTCCTAAAAAAAAGATTGGTAATTTCCACTCATTGCCCTTGATAACTTTCTTTGGAAATAAAAATATATGATGGTTCTTAAAAAAAGGTTGGTAGTTTCCATTCATGTCCCTTGATGACATTCTTGGCAAAATTATATATATGTTTTCAAAAAGGTTGGTAATTTGCATTCATCGCCCTTGATAACATTCTTGGCAAAAAAATATATATATGTTTTCAAAAGGTTGGTAATTTGCATTCATCGCCCTTGATAACATCCTTGAGGATAAAATATATATTGGTTTTTGAAAAAGGTTGTTAATTTTAATTCATTGTCCTAAATGAAAATCTTGGGAAATAAATATATATAGTGGTTTCTAAAATAAGGTTGGTAATTTCCATTATCTCCCTTGATAACATTCTTGGGGAAGTTATAAAAAAATATGTTTTCAAAGGGTTGGTAGTTTCCATTAATCTCCATTGGTAATAATCCAGGGAAAATTATATATAAGTTTTCGAAGGGTTGGTAATTTTCATTCAACACCCTTGATCATTCTTGGGAAAAATAGACTATACATAGGTTCCTAAAAAAAGGGTTGGTAATTTCCATTCATTGCCCTTGATAACTTTCTTTGGAAAATAAAAATTTATAATGGTTCTTAAAAAAAAGGTTGGTAGTTTCCATTCATGTCCCTTGATAACATTCTTGGGAATAGACTATACATAGGTTCCTAAAAAAAAGGTTTGGTAATTTCCATTCATTGCCCTTGATAAACTTTCTTTGGAAATAAAAATTTATGATGGTTCTTAAAAAAAGGTTGGTAGTTTCCACTCATGTCCCTTGATGACATTCTTGGGAAAATTATATATATGTTTTCAAAATGTTGGTAATTTGCATTCATCGCCCTTGATAACATCCTTGGGGATAGACTATATACTGGTTTTTGAAAAAGGTTGTTAATTTTAATTCATTGTCCCTTATTAAAAATAATTGGGAATTAGAATATATATAGTGGTTTCTAAAAATAAGGTTGGTAATTTCCATTATATCCCTTGATAACATTCCATGGAAAAATTATATATAAGTTTTTGAAGGGTTGGTATTTTTCATTCAACACCCTTGATAACATTATTGGGAATAGACTACACATAGGTCCCTAAAAAAATGGTTGGTAATATCCATTCATTGCCCTTGATAACTTTCTATGCAAATAAAAATTTATAATGGTTCTTAAAAAAGGTTGGTACTTTCCATTCATGTCCCTTGATAACATTCTTAGGAAAATTATATGTATGTTTTCAAAAGGGTTGGTAATTTGCATTCATCACCCTTGATAACATCCTTGGGAATAGACTATACATAGGTTCCCAAAAAAGCAGGGTTGGTAATTTCCATTCATTGTGCTTGATAACTTTCTTTGGAAATAAAAATTCATTGTCCCTTATGAAATTCTTTGGAAATAAATATATATAGTGGTTTCTAAAAATAAGGTTGGCAATTTCCTTTATCTCCCTTGATAACATTCTTAGAGAAGTTATAAAAATATGTTTTCAAAGGGTTGGTAGTTTCCTTTCATCTCCATTGATAACATTCCAGGGAAAAATATTGTACATAAGTTTTTGAAGGGTTGGTAATTTCCATTCATTGTCCTTGATAACTTTCTTTGAAAATAAAATTTTATGATGGTTCTTAAAAAAATGTTGCTAGTTTCCATTCATGTGCCTTGATGACATTTCTTGGGAAATTTATATATATGTTTTCAAAAAGGTTGGTAATTTGCATTCATCGCCCTTGATAACATCCTTGGTGATAGACTATATGTTGGTTTTTGATCCTGGGACCTGTGGGTTGATAATTTTAATTCATTGTTCCTTATGAAAATTCTTTGGAAATAAATATATATAGTGGTCGCAATTATTTGTACAATTAGTTGATTGCTTGATTTGCTTGCAACTGTTTGTTAGTTTTTTAATTAAAACTATTTGCTGTAAAATAAGCATTGTTAAAGGAATTATGTAAAAACAAAGTGCGTGCTTATGGGGTTGTTAACATTACTGTTAGTGCTCTTGCGAAAATTAAGTTGTCATTATCTTATATCCCATCGACTAACCTCCTTGTTACCGTTTTTATAGGGTTGTTATCATTACTGTTAGTGCTGTTGCGAAAATTAAATTATCCTTATCTTATCTCCAAGCGACTCCCCTGCTTACCTCTTATAAATAAACAGGGCGTTTGCATCTCACGTATTGCTCTTACTCTTCCCCTTCCTCCCTCCAAACTATGCAGAGCTCCAACATCATGGCCTTCTGCCATGAACACAAGGTTCCTTGTCATGGAACCACGGAGCTTAAAGTGGTCTACACCAACAAGGCTGACATCGTTGATGAGTGGATTGATAAGGTTCACGCTCTGCTTGATGCTGCCCAGAGGAAGATCGTAGGAGTTGATGTCGAGTACACCAGTTGCCGCGGATCTTATGTCTTTCCTCAGAAGGTTGCTGTGCTCCAGTTGTGTGTGGGCAATGAGTGTTTGGTTTATCACGCGTGCCACGCTGATAAACATAGTGATTTGCTTCATGGCTTCTTACACAATTGGCGTTTAACTTTTGCTGGTTTTGACATTGTTCATGATAAAAAAAGTCATGGGTAGATCTGGATTTAGTATTATGGTATACAAGGACATTCAGCGCATCTGGAGAGACCCTGACAATGAGAAGCCAAGAACCAAGAAGCAAGGACTGAAGGATGTTGCTGCAGCTGTGATAGATGAGTACTACAGGAACATGAAGGAGGGGTTTGGCGAAAAGGAGCACGAAATGTGGAAGAATACACCCCTGTCACAGAAACACATAGAATATGCTGCTAGGGATGCGTATGCTGCTTACGAGATTTATAGGCGTCTAGATGTGTACGAGAGGGGTTTCTTCTCTCTGTACTGCAACTCAGTTAAGAAGCGTGCTAGGGAGTGGTAGGCATTGAGATAGTGGGCGTTGGGAATGACAATAAGTTTTTATGTTGTTAGTTTATTTCCTGAAGTGTGCTAGGGAGTGTTTGTTTATTTCCAATTTTGTTTTTACTATCATTGTGAAATAAAAGTGTGTTATTCAGTACAATTGTTTTTAATTACAAATGCTACATTGCTTATCATATGTTGTGTGCTGACATGAGGTACAAGAGGAATGGGAAAGGGAAGCAATAGCAACTCTGCACCTAATGGTTCTGAGGAAGCCAGTGCCAGAAGAAGTAGCATGCCAAGAGAAGCAAGCTCATCTCAATCAAGGCCAACCAAAAAAAAAATCCAGAAAGACACACCCTACACGGCCAGGCTCTGCCTGCTATTTGTTGTTTGGTGATGACACCCAGCAGAGAGTGGTGCCAGATTTGAATGAGGCAGCTCCACAAGAGATAATCAATACACAAAAATGCACCTCCACATGATGTTTAGATACAGAGAGTGCTGAGACTTTGTACTTAATTATTGCAAATTTTGGCATGCCCACAAATTTTGTACTGAATTTAAGCAAATTTTGGCAGACCCAAAAATTAATGTACCGAATTTATGCAATGCAAGAGAAGTAATTTAACAGCAAGCATTATATAGATACTAGTACTTCAAGTACTGGTTCAGGCTCATTACATAACAGGTAGATACTAGCACTGTTGCCTTATATAACAGGTTCAACCATTACACACAAACTACAAAGAACAAACAAGTAGCATAGCAGACTGATACTACATGTAGCATAGCAGGTTCCTAAGGCATATTTCAGACTCCAGCACTTGCAATGAGAGAATAGTGGTACTGGATATCAAACCCAAAGCTTCCAGGCTCAATCCTGTCAATATACAGCTTCAGCTTCTTCTCTTCATGGGTTCTCCTAAACCAAAACATGAGAACCTCACCCTCACCATAGCCCTGATCAGCAACAACTTCCATCCACTTAGATGTCATGATGGCACGCTTCCTAGCCTTGTCCATCTTTATCTTTACTGGAGTCATTTTCTATGCATGGTCATAGTAGACCCTCATTTCATATCCACTCCTGGTCAGGTATTGCTTCAGGTACGTATTGGTGAAATCCTTGTTGAAGTACTGCAAATTAAAACAGTAAATAACAAGTAAATTCTAGTCTGAGTAACTGAAGAAAGCATCGAAATAAATTCAATGCATAACCAACCAACCATTTTTCCCTTGTTCCTGTCTTCAGATATCTGTCCCTCTCTCATTGTGCTAACATAGAAAGGGATTCTAGGCTTCTGCAGATCACATATGTCCTCCAGAAGCACTACCTGACGTGGCTCCAAACCAACACGGTTGGAGTACACGCAATACTCATCATAAGGGTCCTGCATTTCCCACTCTGGCCCTACATCGCGCATAAAAACAGCACCACATGAACACAAAATATGGGTCTAGCCCTACATCTTTTAGTACAAACAACATGCAGAAGTACAAAAAATTCTTTCAGTCAGAACAGTACCTTTGATAGTAATGTTCAGATCCCTCTCCATCTCGCAGATTGAACATGAAAGGTCAGTGCTCTCTGCACTGCCATCATCTGAAGAGGATGAAAGGTCCACCACATCGACAATGGGGTCCATCGATCTAGAACAGAAACAATATTCAGACAAAAACAATCAATAAAATGATTCAGAAGAGAAGCATATTTAGAGAAGAAAAGAAAAGGGCTCAACAACAAGCAAAATGAATCATACTAAAATTGCACATTACCTGGATGCTTCTTGGCAACTCGATCCGGCGTTGTTTCTTGGTTTCTCCGGTGAAAAAGTGAGAAGGGGACAGAGAAGTGAAGTGACTGAGGAAAAACGGGTGTGTGTTACAGAGAGTGGGTGGGTGCAGTTAAGAGGGGAGAGGAGTGCGTGGGTCGCCGGTTGGCCTTCTATTTCGCTGACAAGTGGGTCCACCTCAACTTGCTCTATCCATATTGTTGACAAGTGGCTTACAAGGCCTATGGTCAACAAAATTAAGTACAGTAATACTCAGTACAAACAACCATAAAACAGTTCAAACGCATACTTCCACAACCACATTTGAAGATGACAATTGTTCAAACTGAAAATGCGAACTTCCACAACCAAATAACAAACAACACACTAGCACAATTCTCTCACAACAACTAACAACCAGCACAATGCATCTCTCAGAGCAACTATTCTTGGGAATATACTATGCATTGGTTTCTAAAAAAAATGTTGGTAATTTCCATTCATCTACCTTGATAATTTCTTTGGAAATAAAAATATATACTGGTTCTTAAAAGTTGGTAATTTCGATTCATCTCCATTTGATAACATTCTTGGGAAAAATTATATATACGTTTATGAAGGGTTGGTAATTTTGATTCACCACCGTTGATAACATTCTTAAAAAAACGTAAAATTTATTTTTCTACTTTTTATTAATAACCCAATTGGATTCAATAAAACATTTCAAAAACACCATCAGTACAAGTTGGAAAAACATTAAAATTTCCACCCCCAGCTTCCAGAACCCTCCCCCTAAACCCTTGTTAAAAACAAACTGTAAAAAAAACAGGGTTGTGTTTTGTAAAGAACTGTACTACATGATAATTTGAGTAGTCTGTATTCGATGTATGGGGGAACATACTTAACGATCAGTTCATATGTTGCAAAAAAAAAGGAGACAACACTCAAAACATGTGAAATAGCAAAAATAAAAAAAGTAGTAAATGTAAAAACGCAGTACAGTTATAAAATCCACTACCGTTATTAATCTTTTACTACAAAAATTATTGGTATTAATCGTAGCCTCCTCAAACTAATGAGTAAGATTTCCATAACCCAAGACTTAAACAAGTTCAGAACTTGAGAAATGACTCCAGAGGGTCTTCTTGTTCCAAAACGCTCTTCTCGTGCATCCATGGGAAGTACCCTGGTGTCTTTTGAGAACAAAAACACGAAAACAAAAAAGGTGCAATTAATTTAAAGAATCGGAAAAGAGGAAAGTTGACTAAAAACAATATAGAAATTAGAATCACATCCCAGTCAACAACAACAAAAGAGACGATGGAATAAGAATAATGTTTACCTTGTAGTCATGCGGAATGTTTTGCGCAAGATTATACATGAAAAATTGGGAAACCATTAGTAAAACAGTTACAGAGAGTGAACACATAGACACTGTATTGAACTTAAAGACATGAAAAAAAGATATAAGTAAAAACAAGTTGGAAACTAACATGCTTCTGTAGAATTTTCTTTGTTTCCAAAGGAATTTTTTCGTTGAATGGGTGAGCAACCATATAATATGTCAAACTTTCGCGAAGAGGCTTCGCATGCTCCTGTTTGGAAAGAAACAAATTTCTATTGGATTACAGAAAACTGTAAACTACTAATAACGGTGTGAAATCAAAACATTCATCACGAAATAGGTAGTGCATTCATCACGAAAAATGACTCACAGGTTGGAAGCAAATTGTGTTGTCACCATCGAAGTCGCAAATCAATTTCATCACGAAAATACCACTATCACCCCTGCAACAAAAATTAAGATGAAAAAAAGAAACAGGAAACCTAATGTGAAAATTCAAACTATCTAACAAATTAAATCTAGTAAATTTAACCGAAGGAGAAACAAAATTAGGGCGGTGCATTCTTACTCCCTCTCAGAAGCGCAGACACTTCGGAAAATTGTTTTCATATCATTTAGCTTGACCAAAGAGTTCTTATATGCCAAGCTAAATGACAATTTAAAGTTCTTGATTGCAACAGAAGCCTCTTTTTGGACAAGATGCAGCTTGTTATTTGGAATTAGCACTTCAAATCGTTTCCTCTTCAAATTCACAACCAGAAGATAGTAAAAACCGGATGTGAACAGTGGCAGATGAATCTAATAAACAAAAGAAGCAAAAACGAAAGAAAAATAAAATTAGATATGACCAGATAATGTGCAATGTTGAAAATAATGAGTTATGATGCGTAAAAATAAAAGAAAACATTTACATAAAACAAAGCTCACCAAGTCCATAGAGTCGAGCATGAAACCTAGCATTCCATTAGACATCAGTCTTGCTAATTTCCCTGGTATTTCATGTTCCAGCTGGAAAAGGGCCTGTATTTTTATATTGACATATAATAATTGAACAAATCAGTTTCTTTATCATCATAAAGAAGTAAAAATGGGTAACATGGAAAAGCAAAAATGAAAGAAAAACCCATTTTACTAATTAAAAAGAAAATATAGTGTAGATTAATCAACTTACAGCTATCTTGCACTCAAAAACGTATCTCTTCCACTGATTTTCGCGCATCATGTCGAGATTCTTTCTCTCAATATCTTCAACCATCACTGCTTTGCCAAGCATATTAATCACATAACTGTGAACCTTGCCATACACTTGCATGCTTAATCCGAAAACCCTGTGTTCAACCCATGTAGATCCCATAACTACAATCTGGATGCTTTATTTGAGCCATGTAAAAACACACAAAAAACATCAAAAAAAAAATCAGTCATAAGAAGAAATGAATAAAAAGAATGTAAAAATGGTTGGAACAAAATGAAGTTAAGTAATCAGAACTTAGTCTTACGTTTTTGATCTTGCAGTCTTTGGAATACTAGATACAACATTGTTGAAGACCTCCTGCTCAACAAGTGTCGACTGAAACGATGAAATCACTTTTTCAGAACTAATTTCCGAAACACAGACATTGTGAGAATGGATAGATGGAAGGTCTTGATTAGCCTTTCTTGCATAATACTCCTGCTCAACTTTTCTTGCTGAGTTCACAAACTCTTTGTCAAACTCTTCATCAGTCATTTTGGAATCAGTGTTCTGCGCATTGCCACTGTTATTGGGTGAGCTTTCGCCTATGTAGACACCACCTGGGCTGTCACACATATTGAACTGAACTCCAACAAAGACTTTCTCTGGTTCAGGGACTTGAAGAGTAGTTGTATCAGTTTCATTTGTGGCGAACAATTTTGCTCTTTTTTTAAGAGCGATGCAATGAAGAGCTTGATCGCTGGTTGTCATCCAGGACGACCTTTTCTTTTCTTTAGAAGCTAAGTCATGTTGCGATGGTTCAAACAGCTCATTGAAAACCTAAACTTTTTCATTCTCTGTGCAAATGTTACCAGCCATTAACTTGCGAATTTTGGCATCAGACTGTATTACTTGCACAATGTATGATACCAATTCAACCACTGTTGGCACAACTACCTCAACATTGCTGGTCTCAACTCTCTGTGGGTACAGTGATTCTTCAGCTACGTAAGGGAATGGGACATCAAAAGACATTTCTTGCGGTATGCTGTTTAAGGAATCAAAAAGACTCTGCACGTTGAAAAAATCATCACTGCAAGCTTCGTCGTCAAGTCTCTTGATCACATGTTCATCAGGGACAGGCAGAATAAGCATTTCTGTAATATTCCCTACTGAAGTTTGTTTTCCAGAACTGGCAAGATTGGACTCAGTTGTCTCAGCATTGTTAACACTGCCACTGTGTTGTGCAATTGAACTTATAGCTCCAGTAGTTGTAACGCCAATGCCTACTAAAGTTTCTTTTCCAGAACTGGCAAGATTAGACTCAGTTGTCTCAGCATCGTTAACATTGCCACTGTGTTGTGCAACTGAACTTATAGCTCCAGTAGTTGTAACGCCATCGTCAACACATTCTTCCTTGTAAGTGGAACCAACCAGAGGGACCTTGAACTGAGGAGACACAATTTGAAAATTGTGCATTTCATTCAAGTTAGGTGATTGTTGGATGGAAGGTATTATCTTTAAAACATTGATTATGTTCTGACAAATTATAGGCTGAATTGATTCAAAGATATCTTTCTCCATGCTGGACATAATGACAGGTAGTTGGTCAATTACCTGTCCAAACCAAGAAAATTAAAAAGAAACATGCAGTGAGTGATAAAAATCTTGTAAATATTTTGCAAGACAAACTAATAAAATAAAATAAATAGTATTCCCAAAATAAGACATGAAAACAATTTTGTGGGAATGTAGAGTATGCAAAAAATAGGTTTTGCTAACAGACTAATAACAGCATGCATAGGAAAAAAAATAAAAACAATAATACAGTTAAAAATACAAGAGGTACAAATAGGAAAAGATTTAGGCTATACCAATTTATGATGAACCTCTAGACAAATTGATAACACAAAGTTCAGGAGATCATCGTATGATTTCTTGGCAGTGAGAGAGACTGTTATTGGATTGCATGTGAATGGGGTATCTGATACAGCTTTTACCTATGGAGAAAAAAGAAAAAATAGATTGGCAGTAAGGTATGAGATAAATTTAGAACAATAGAACACTGGAAAAAATAGCATACATGACAATAAATAAGAAAATCAGATTACAAACGCCAAAACAATGCGATTATTGAAAGCTTAGATTTAAAAGAGCTAGAGATGTCGGGGCGACAATATACTTGGGTTAGTAGATATCCTACTCCGTTTTTGGAAAAACTGGATCGGTTTCTTTGCCAGTGTTGACTGGGAGCAGAAATATCCCTTGGTTTCAGTAAGGGCTCTGACTAGGACTGAATCAGATCATGTCCCATTGTTTATTGATTCGGGGACACCAGCTCATGTGGGAAATACGTCGGTATTCTCTTTCGAGTTGGCGTGGCTAAGAAGAGAAGTTTTTTTGATATGGTTAAAAATGAGTGGGAATCGTGTAATATTGGTAATACTTCTATTGAGAAGTGGCAGAATAAAGTTAGACATCTTCGTAGTTATTTGAGGGGATGGGCTAAGAATATTAGCGGTGAATATAAGAAACAAAGAGATCGATTGATGCTCCTTATAAATGAGCTCGACTTCCAAGCTGAGTCTTTGCCTTTGAGTGAGGAAGAGAGAAAATCTAAGAAGCAGGCTGATGCTTTTTTCAATAAGTTAAGACGAGAGGAAGAGTCCAAGTGGGCTCAACGGGCAAAAGCTAGACATGTTCAAGAGGGAGGAAACAAATACTAGATACTTTCACTTGATAGCTAATGGGAGACACCGCAAAAATAAAAAAATTCAATTAGAACAAGAGGAGGGTACAAATGTAGGACAAGACAAACTAAAAGTGTATATTTCGGAATATTATAAAACATTGTTTGGGGTGTCGACAGAAAAACCTTACCGGCAACTTTCCATACATAGCAGAGTCCCATGATATGCAATCCTTCATCTCAACCGCATTTATCAATGAGGTTGACCATACAGCTACACGAGGTAACTTCCACTTTAATGGAATTGGCAAGATGGTACTGTCCTTGAAGTCCAAGTATATTATCTAGCAAAGAAAAAATGTTTTAACTAAGATATGTGATTCGAGAGGCATGTTAAACTTACAAAAACAAAAAGGGTTGAGTAAAGAATCGATAAGCAAAACAACAAATAAAAAAGGATATAACATCAATACCAATAGGCATAGCAGGTTACACCAAGAACAGTTGTAAGGCCGTCATTATATGCTTCAACAGAAGATACAAGTTTCTCCAAGACGGCAGCTGAGAAATCAAATGATCCTATACTATCTGCTTCTTTGAAAATATGAATATAGTCAGGACAGACAGCATCATGGCTGGAAGGGCAAAGAAACGCTGTCATTGCATACATTCTGAACACAACTTTGAAGAGATCGCCAACCAGATCAGCAGTGATCAAGCAATCAAGCTCACTGATTTTTGGATATCTGCCCTTACAACTAGTAACATTGCAAATGTGCAGCCTTAAATCTGCATCAACCTTCTCGCCAATTCGCCTACCCCCAATTGGTGTACCAAGTACTTGATGAACAACTAAGGCAGTGATAACAAATGCTGGGCCTTTGGGTATATTCAATGTTCTAGAGCGTGCGTCGAAATTTGATACAACATGCCGAATCAAACGGCGAGGAAGAACTTCACAACCTACTTCTAAGAGAAATCCAAGTCCAATGCTGCAAACTAAATCCCTCTGCACCGGTGTTAAACGACGAATCAATGCCGTGAATTTTGGCAAAGATAACTTTGTGTAAAATTCCTGTGACAATAGAAACAACATAAATAAAAACCTATTAAAAAGATGGAACTTACTTTGCACAAACAAACATCATATTTGTATAAGTGCCAACAGTGCATACAGGGCGTGAGCAAAAAAAAGAAGCTTAAAAAACATTATTGCTGTCAGACAAGTATGAAAAAAGATTTTGGCATTGTTGCCAACATGGAACGAGAAAAAAATACACTGCAGATATCGACCTATTGCATATAGTTGTACCACAAACTTACAGCTTGATCATTATTCTGACCATCCATTTTTCCTTCTGTTTCTGGAGCTACGAATACGATTCAGACTCCGTTGTTCAACATAAAATTAAATGATGCCAACTGCACATGAGAGAAATGAAACATGCTGTGATGATTGTACATAGCCAAAAATAACAGTTATGCTTATATTGTTGCCTGCATATCACTAAAAACAAAAAGGAAAAAAGGTAAAAAACAGGCCAAGTAAGTAGAAAAAAAATGAATCTCGTCCTGGACTTGGGAAGAGATTCATGAAAGCTGTAGAAGCAAGTTAAGAGGAAGGGAGTTAGCACACAAAACCGTGAGATTAAAAAAAGTAGAAAAGATCTAGCAAGTTAGAACATGGGGAGTGTTGCAACAGATTAGAAAGCTTGAACAAAAAAATAAAATCAAACTCGATATGGGAAGGGAAGAAATAAGCCAGTACCTAGATGAAGAAGCAGTAGAACTCAATCAAAAACTCTACCCTGCATAATGTCCAGCTCTCTTTTGAAAGGTCCAAGAATACTTTGGATCCAGATTTGGGGGAAGTTTGCGTGCAGGATCTGCAGAAGTTAGGGGAGAAGAGAAGGAGACTCACGAGATGGGGAGAAAAGTAAATGAATAAACAACTCCATGGCAAAAAGATGGGCAGCTCGTGGTAGGTACCTTTTCCATATTACAAAAAAAAAACCCAGAGTAACCTAAAAATATTTCAATTACAAAAGTGTGCGACCAGAAGCAAAGACATATAAAAAGAAAAAACATATGCCCACCTCAGTAAAAACTAATGCATACAAGGACCCGAACTGAAAAAAAGTTCCACGCGTTACAGCTGTCCTATATCTTCCACCTTGCTTCGGCACAAAAAGAACAGATCGAGGAGGAACTCTTCCTGCCCCCTTCCTCCTCCCTAAACCCTACAGCGCCGCCATTAATGCCAAGCAGAGAGTGGGGGAACAGATCTTAAGAAAGCAGACTGGGAGATTCCTGTTTTTCATCCTCGTCTTCCTCCTCTGTCTTGCATGCTAGGTGGGAGAAAAGAGGAGGTTGAGAAGAAAGGCAACAGAGGAGAGGCGTAAGGTAAAAAATCAGCATGCTTATGCCTTAATTTTTAATAGATTATACGCATCCCATGCTTAGATAAAATCCACCATTGCCATCTTTACATATTAAAAGGAAAACAACACAGTAACCTTACATTGCTATGCATTCAACAAAGTGCCTCGTGGACAGGTGATTGTAATATTCATTACATAGTCTTACATATCATTAAGCACATAAAAAACACAGAAAATCTGCATAGACTTGTAGCCAAACACCATAGAAGCATAAAAAAAAAACTTTATCACACAAAGGGCAACTAAAAACTTCTATCTTCATATAGCCTTGTGAATAAATCCAACATTCCTTTCTGCTGCATATGAAGATCCAGTGGGGAGATGTAATCATGTCAACACCTGGGAAATTAATAAGAACACAAAAACAAACATATGAGTAAGAATAAACCTTGTCATGACAGCATAAAT
This sequence comes from Alopecurus myosuroides, assembly GCA_028641055.1. Lineage (NCBI taxonomy): Eukaryota > Viridiplantae > Streptophyta > Magnoliopsida > Poales > Poaceae > Alopecurus > Alopecurus myosuroides. The sequence continues at coordinate 132,173,805 of CM054059.1, read as the reverse complement.
GATAGTATTTATACTGATTTCAGATGGAAAAAAACACACAGCGAGATGATGATAAGGCCAAAGCAGGGCTGGAATCACCAACAGCCCAGGAGATTATTCAGTCAATGAACTTAAAACACCCAGTGGACACGAGGAAATTTCTGGACAGGTTTATGCAGGTACTGGAGATAAAACGCATTAAACAACATTTTGTTACTTGATAACAATTGGAATGGTTAGAATTAACAAATGTGCATGTTTTATTTTTTCCAAAATAGGTTTTTCTTCAGCGACGAAGAGACAAAGCAGAGAGTGACCAAACTGATGAGTTGAGGAAACTAGAAGAAAGGATACTTGCTCTCTCGACATCTCCTAACTACTCGTCGATGTCTAACGCAGAAAATGAGCCATCCAAATCCAAAATGTTACATATCGACTTGAATGAGGTGAGTTAACTACAGTGAAAAGAAAAATGAATATGTATACTGCTACTGTTAACTACAGTGAAAAGTTGGCCTCAGTAATAATTGTATAACACGGAGTTTGAATATATTTTTTCAAACAGGAAATAAACATGGAAGATGAAGATGATGATGCTGAGTTACATATGCGTGGAGAAGGACAGTCACTTTAGTATAAAGAAGAACAAACTGAACACATCCAGTTGGGAAATGAGGATGTCAACCAAGAGGACATACCTGACGATGAAATTCAGAAAGCAACAAATCCAGAAGAGCCAATTGTTGAGGAGAAGGAAATGGATAAAATGTTCACAGAGAACAACTACCCCACTATATCTGAAATATCGCAAGCATCTAAACCAGAACATGGAATGGAGTTTGACACAAGGGACAAAGCATTCTTCTTCTTTGCAGTTTATGCTAGGAAAATGGGGTTCGCAATAAGGAAAGATACAAGCTATGAATCAAAAATTAGCAATGTAATAAACAAGCAGACGTTCACGTGCAATTTGGAGTAGGTCTACAGAGTGCAAAGACAGTGCACTGAAGAGGAGAAGAACAAACAAAATCGTGCAGACAAGGTGCAAAGTTAAAATGACTGTAAAAGAGGAACAAGGAAAATGGGCGATCAAACATGTAAATCTCGATCACAACCATCCATTGGCTCCATCTCTATGGCTTACACGGTTCATGAAATGTCACCGGCGCATGTTAGAATCAGACAGGACTTTGATTGACATGCTCTAGGAAACAAGGGTGCCCCCACGAGACATAATGAAGATATTCAGGAAAACAAGAGGCAGTTTCCGGGTTGTGCCTTTCGATACAAAGTATCTGAGCAACCAAGCAGCAAAAGAGAAAGAAAAACTAAGGAACAGAGATGTTGAAGAACTATTAGAATGCTTTAAAAATGAATGTCACAACAGGCCAGGATTCTCACACAGAATGCAGGTGGAGGATAGCGTTGTCAGGAGTGTATTCTGGACAGATAGCATTGGCAAAGCAAACTACAAGCAATTTGGCCAGTTTGTATCTTTTGACACAACCTTTTCAACAAACCAGTATGGTTTGCCGTTTGCGCCTATAGTTGGGGTCGACAACTATGGAAAAACAGTGCTATTTGGCGCTGCTTTGCTGAAAGATGAAAAAGAAGAGACATTTAGGTGGCTGTTCGCTGAATTCATCTCGGTCATGGGGAATAAATATCCAGAAACAATAATCACAGACCAATGTGTAGCAATGGGGAATGCAATAAAAGCAGTGCTACCTTTCACGATTCACCGCTACTACAACTTCCATGTCGGGAAAAAGATGAAAGAAAAATTAGTCACTTTCTTTGCAGCGCGTGGCCAGTTGCATGAACTATTGAGGGCAACAATTAGAAACTCCTTCACACCGGAAGAGTTTGAGACTGGCTGGAGTTCACTACTTATGCAACACAATGCTGAAGGGGAGGCCCACCTAGAGAGGATATATGAGATAAGAAACGAATGGGTACCGGCCTACTTCATGAACCAATTCTTCCCCTTTACATCATCAACTGGAAGAAGTGAGAGCACTAACTCACTTTTCAAGCATTACGTGAAACGGAAGGACTCTATTTCCGCATTCTTCAAACAATATCTCATTATACAAGAGAAGAAACAAGCTGATCTTGACAGGCTACGGGAGAAAACAGAAAAAAAGGAGACAAGACACTGGGGATATAATCCATTGGAGAGAGAAGCAGCTAGAATCTACACTGACCCTATATATGCAAAATTTGCAGAGGAGATGAAGAAAACAACTGCTTACAATGTTGAAAATGTTGAACCAAACAAGACTTATATAGTGAAAAGATTAGGAAATTACTGGAACGCTGAATTTCCTAGAACACAATACATGGTGCACATATCAGCTGACGGAAGCGTGTACAACTGTTCATGTTGTAAGATGTCAAGGGATGGAATACAATGTTGCCACGTACTACGAGTTGCTATGCATAATGGAATAACAGAATTGCCTCTGAGCTTCATAAATGCAAGATGGACAACGGCAGCTGGAATAGAGGTTGCAAACATGACTGCAACTTCAGACTTGGCAAGGAGTGAAAAGACACACTTAGCTGTGAGGCATGCAATTGAAATGAGCAAAGTATCACACGTACTATCCACAGTTTGCACGGATGATAGGTCATATGACTTGTTTGGTGCTGGGATCGTTCAACTCAAGAAGGCAATCATTGATGATAAGATTCAGAGATTAAATGAAAAAGAAACAAGACAGAGAAAGAGAAGGGTTGTCGATGATCCGGTGACTAAACAGGAGAATGATGCAGAGAATAACGACACATCAAACAAAATCAATGAAGACCTTAACAAAGAGCAACCATCAGAAGAAGTTCCAGGTGGTCAAGAAGATGAAGAATACACAAACGAAACAACCTACAAAGATCCTCCACATTCAACTAGCCAAGGATTCAACATGGGTGAAAGGCCAAAGAATCACTATGAGCAAGCTGCTCTGAAGAAACAAAAAACGATAAGAAAATGCAGTCTGTGCAGAGTAGAAGGACACAAAAGACCGCAGTGTCCTGACAGAGACAAGGTTTGTAGCAAAAAAATTAATTTCTATAAAAGATTTTTGCATACATTTTACTTCTTGTTCCCATATATATTATTATGGCCAAAAAAAAGATTGGTCTATTAACAATAATTGCTCTGTACAAAAATATTTTCAGGTTGGTAAGAGCAATACTCAGCAATCAAGCAATGAGTGACAGCAAAAACTTCAGAAAAAAGCGATATAATAAGATCAATTGCACACAATGAAAAAAGCAGTGAATTGAGGAACAACAAATATGCTCAGACGAATGACAGCAAAAGCATGCAGGAGACAACGATCAACGCCTCAAGACATGCAGCAAATAAAAGCAGTTACAAAAAAAGATGATTTGTCGATTAAGTACTCTGTAAAAATAAGTATATTACGTTACTATTACTTTTTCAATTATTCCCATTATTAGCATGCTAGGAAAAATATTGATTGAATATGGATGTACAGAAGTTATGGAGAAAATGTACCTTATATTTTGTTTGCCTCCAAGAGGTACTTCCAATTTGTGAACTTATTCCTTGGATGGTGAAGCCAGGTCCATGTTAAAATCTTCCTATATTATGGTATTTGGTCACATGTAATTGCGGGGACAACCCGTCCATCCCAGAGCTCAAGAAATTTCATCATGAAAAACCCGCAATCAATACTGTAAAAAAAATTGTACATAATGATATATCATGAACCAAACAAAAAAAGCTCCAGAATGAAACAATGAAGAAAATAAAATGCACACAAAAGAGTATACAAAGGACTCACGAGTTGTTCTGTTTTGGCAGATCAATATATTCAAGCTGGTAGTGATCAATTTGTTTTGCTGAATTGGAATAATTGACTCTGTATGCACATTTTATACAATCCACAAATGAGGTAGCATGTTCAATGAGCGAGCGATTCCGTGGTCCGCGAGCAGAGTCGAGCACTTCAAACCTCTTTGCATTGAAATTCAATGACAACAAATACCAATGACCACATCGTTTATGAACAGTGCCAATATCTTGTAACACAGGGAACAAAAGATGCATGGAAGAGAACAAAAAAGTAGATGCAAAAAACAACAACAAAAATAAAAATTAGGTGGATCTGCTATATACAGGACATACAAAAAAAATGATAAAAGGAAAAAGGGCGGAGGCAAACATACCACATATTTGTGACTAAGTTTATACTTGGCATCTCTCCTAAAATGATGTTGAACAATTTTGGAACTGAATTTATGGTCAAGAAGATATACACTTAATACCCATGGGAAAATTATCTTCTTCTCATCGCAAGAATCTTGGAGGACAGATATGCCAATTTCTGCCATAGTGTTCGACAGTTCACCAGTTACGGTGTCAGCCAAGTCGCTTGTTGTGACCCACATCGTCTTGATTTGAAGAAACATTAAACTGAATATAAGATGGTAACATAAAATTGGTAAATTATCTTACTACCTAATCCAGAAAAAGAAAAAACCAAAATAATACGTATGAAAGAGAAGAAAAAATGAGCTCACAAGCTGAAAATGCAAAAAAAAGGCAACACAAAAAAAATTATCTATTACCCTTTTATCTTTGAATCTTTCGAGTCGCTTCTGTGTTTTATAACCTTATGGTATAGCTCATCTTGCTCCGGACTACTTGAGATGTTGACATAAGGTGGCAGCAAAAACTTTGATGGTTGAATAACTCTACTAACTCTGAGCCTGGTACGTGGAGTTATAGTGGGAGGCGAAACAGCAGTAACTCGCTCCTCCGCTGGAGTTACATATATGATCTCTACATCATCTAAACAAAGAAAGTAAAAACAAAAAAGATGTCTGAAATTAAACCAAACTATACTGAAAAAAGTGATTACATCGGATTCAAAACAGAAACTACCTTGCTACAGAAATGATAAGCTACAACAACTACATACCTTCATCAGGACCGCAATCTTGAATACCAGATTTAGATTGTTCAACTAGAGGGATGCTCTCTACAATGTCTTCTTTGGATGTATAAACTTTGGCCTTTTACATAAAAGGAAACAAAAATATAAACATTCGCATTCAGATGGAAGCTACCTTGATACAGAAATGATAACCAACAACACCTACATACCTTCATCAGGACCACGATCTTGAATGCCAGATTTAGCTTGTTCAACTAGAGGGATGCTCTCTACAATGTATTCTTTCGATGTATGAACTTTCGCTTCATGCAGAAAAGAAACAAAAAATATAAACATGCATACAAATTAAAAAAAGATAAAAAGTATACACATGCCAAAAACAAGGCTACAAAAACAGAAAATAAATAATACATGATAGTAAAATGACACTGATCAAGCACAAAAACACAGAAAAACAACTGATAAAAAACTTTTCAGAAAACAGATAAAAAAATCTTCAGGTATTATTGCTTGAGGAAACTATAAATTCTCTTAGTAGCCTCACTGGTAAGGGCTAGCCATGAACACATCCTGCTGTCAGAAAACACATCGACCAGCAAAAACAAAATGACCAAAATCACAATTGGTGCAGACGGCAATGCTCATCTTTCATAAAAAAAAAGACAACCACCCACAAAAAAAATAGAGCAAAAAGCAGCAGAGGGCAAACCTGAGATAGTTACCAAGACTATATCAAATTATAAAAAAGCATCCAGCAAGGGACCGCGCTGAAAAACAAAACAAAAAAACTGATAAGAAAATTACCTGCTACGCAAACTGGGTTTTCGCCATCTAAACTTTGTGCATCTTCCACAATAGTTGTAATACGAAATCTGGGTGAAGATCGGCGATTTGTTAGAGCAGAAGGTTGGACTATAGCAGGTGCTGATTTCTCAATGAGTACAGTAGGAATAGAAGCTGAAGAATCCACGCGACTGTCAACTATTTCCTGAACAGAAGCTTCTTTAGATGTGTCTGCTTCAGACTGCGCATTGGCACCTGTTGTTGAGATCAGTTTTGCCGTAAAACATGGTGACGATCTTGTTGCTTGCGCGTTGGCATTTCGTATTATACTGCATTGAAAAAAACCTACATATTATTTATTGAAAAGAACAGAAAAAAGAGGCTACAAGAAAAACACTTTTACCAGAGGAAAAAATACAGAAAAGAACTAATATGATTGTGTAAAGGGTTGGTAATTTGCATTCATCGCCCTTGATAACATCCTTCGGAATAGACTACACATAGGTTCCTAAAAAAAAGGTTGGTAATTTCCATTCATTGCCCTTGATAACTTTGTTTGGGAATAAAAATTTATGATGGTTCTTAAAAAAAGGTTGGTAGTATCCATTCATGTCCCATGCTGACATTCTTGGGGTAGTTTTAGAATATGTTTTCAAATAGTTGGTATTTTCCATTCATCTACATTGATAACATTCCAGAGAAAAATTATATGTAAGTATTTGAAGGGTTGGTAATTTTCATTCAACACCCTTGATAACATTCTTGGGAAATAGACTATACATAGGTTCCTAAAAAAAAGGGTTGGTAATTTCAATTCATTTCCCTTGATAACTTTCTTTGGAAATAAAAATTTATAAGGTTCTTAAAAAAAGGTTGGTAGTTTCCATTCATGTCCCTTGATGACATTCTTGGAAAACTTATATATATGTTTTCGAAGGGTTGGTAATTTGCATTCTTCGCCCTTGATAACATCCTTGAGAATAGACTACACATAGGTTCCTAAAAAAAAGGGTTGGTAATATCCATTCATTGCCCTTGATAACTTTCTTTGGGAATAAAATTTTATAATGGTTCTTAAAAATAGGTTGGTAGTTTCCATTCATGTCCCTTGATAACATTCTTGGGGAAAATAATATATATATGTTTTCAAAGGGTTGGTAATTTGCATTCATCGCCCTTGATAACATCCTTGGGAATATACTGTACATAGGTTCCTAAAAAAAGGGTTGGTAATATCCATTCATTGCCCTTGATAACTTTCTTTGGAAATAAAAAATTATAATGGTTATTAAAAAAGGTTGGTACTTTCCATTAATGTCCCTTGATAACATTCTTGGGAAAATTATATATATGTTTTCAAATGGGTTGGTAATTTGCATTCTTGAGATACTAAAAAATGTTTACATCTGCGATTCATTGAACCAAACAAAAAAGGAAAACACAAAAGTAGATTATGTTGCTTATCATATTAATGTTGCCGACTAAGATGCGATAGTCATATAGAAAAAAAGAGCAACAACAAGAAAAAAAAGGGACCTGCCTTCAACATCTTCTACTAGTGTCTCAAAACAAATAAAATTGTAATAAATACCTTTTCGGTGAAGCCTTTCTTCAATTCTTATCAAGTTTGACAGCGATATTATCTTCTGGGCTGTGTCCTATAATATCAGAGACGATGGTGCTTGCTCCACATTCAGTTGAAACATCATTAATTTTCCTCTTAAGATCATGAGATTTATACAGTGCATTTTCAACAATAACATCGGGCACGGCATTACTCACTACATAATCCACTTTACACTCAGGCCTAGAGAGATTATTTCCAATAACTTCTCCATCAGAAGAAGGTGGTGGTATGGCTGGCTTGTCTTTTAATTTATTTCTCACAACCATCATATCTGACTCCTCGTTATCACATGGATAACCTTCTTTCTGAAGAAGTACCGCATCAGCTAGAATGTCAAGATCATTGCATACATATCTATCAGTGGATTCATTGACGAGATGTAAATAATCGTGAGTTGCATCACCACAAGAAATTAATGCATCAACAGCAGCACCATGTGTAGGCAGAGTAGAAACGTGACTCGCAGGACTAAAACAAGTAACCGAATCAATTTTCCCAGGACCAGTAACTCTGCTTCTTATGAAGAAACGATCAGCCTCGTTGTCTTCATTGTTGTCATTGTCGTCTAGAGCTGAAATATTATGTTCTGGCTGACTGACATTCACATCAACATTCCCATCGTCGCTGAGTCTCGCTCTAGCTGCAGCTGAAGCGGAACGAGTCACACGAGGAGTCACAGAAAATTCACCGTGACGATGAGGTGAAACAACGTGGGGAGCCAATGGATTTTCAACATCTTTGACTTTGCTGATACCACTTGGATACACCGTTCCGTCGATACTGACTGCGGTATTGAATTGAGTATGTTTATCTGTCTTTGATGTACTACCAGCAACAAACTGTTCGCCAATTTTCTTGATAGATTCTTCGACCAGAACAGCATCATTATCGTCCACTTCAGTCCAACCCTGAACCAATGTACCGAGCAAACGGGTAATGCCTGCTGAGAACTCTCCAACCAATCTAGCAACTTTCTCTTTGCGCTGTAATTTAAAAAGAACATATAAAATTATATTAAAAAGGATTGGAATAACTGTCACAAAAATAATAATTAAAATTCGTGCAAGATGAAAAGAGAAGTTGAAATGTACAGAAAAAAAAACTTAAAAAGAAGCAACTAAAACTCACCGGTCTGGGATAATTACGGGCAGTGTTTGTGTCAATGAAAGCTTGGAAACCATCTGAACCACCAAAGAATCTATGATCTGTAGCAAATAGAGGCTTCAGCTGTAAAAAAAAACAGAACAATAAAACAAATGAATGCATGAGACACACAATAAAAAGTTGAAAAAAGGAGAAAACTGTACTAGATTCATAAACACATTGCTACTGAAAACAGGAAAAAAAGGGATAAATAGCAATAAATAATAACTTGCCTCCAAGTTTCCAAATCCTGAAAGGTCTCTTTTCATGTCTGAATCTAGCACAATGTCTATGTTATTTTTTGACCATATATTGACAAGGAATTGACCATCTGGCAGATCAATATTCAGTCCACTGATATCTAATGAGTCAACATACATAAGCTACAAAAAAAGGCATAAAGGAGAAAAAATAAAATAAATGTAATAACCAGAATAAAACCGAAAAATCATAGCGCAAAAATTCGATATTGACTATTTCAACAAAATTATTTATACCATCATGTGAAGCAAGCAAGCGCCAGAAACTTTGCCAGCTGATAATTCTTCATGAAGTTTGTCGCAAACGAACTGGCATAAGTTCATATTTCTTACTTCCTCAACATTGTCCTGATATAAAAATACCAAATTATTGTAGTGGCATAAGCAAGAAAAAATGGTACATTGCAAACAAAAAAAATAACAGTAAAATAAAAGTTAAAGAAAACAAAAGAAACCACTAGCACATTTAAAATAAAAGAAGATGATTGCAAAAAAGAAAAATGTACAAAAAAAAAGTTCAGATAATAATCCTAAAAAAGAATTGCAGTTTATTACCATGATTGGGTAACATCTGCTGCTAACTTTGTTTAGAGACGTTGGAGCGAGGACGGTCGAAGTCAAATACATGATCCAAATCTGCTGGAACTTTTTATCTGCAGTGGTCATCTCTTTCAGTATGTTGAATACTTTGGTAGTCTGTGGAGCATTTGCACAATCCGGAAACAGAATAGGACGAAGACGATTCTCAATGGATGAATCCAGACAATATCTAACAGGCAATTCACCACGTGGAAGACCCATGGAGCGATAAACAGAAGCAGCGGTCAATGGGATAGTACCACGCCCTAGGATTACAAACTGACGCGATAACCTGTCGTACTTAGGAGCTAACCAGTTGATGACAGGATTATGCAGAGTATGGCATTTGATGTTGAGCATACTTCCCAAGTCCATTTCGCCAATAACAACCTTCTGATCATCAGATAGGTGTTCGTACAGCTCGACAAGAGAGGATGGGGATGCCCTGTTCCTAACACGCTTATTAGCAACTGGCAAATAACCATCTACATGAGCACCTACTGCCTTCCGCTTTCCAGCCATTGGGACACAACCTAAAAATGAGACCAAATAAAAATACACTGCAATTACTAAACAAAAAAATACAAAAAAGTAAATGATATAACCCATAAAAAAACGAACAACAGAGGACAAAAATAATTCAAAAACTAGTCACTAGCTAACGTTTGTTGCATTGTTTAGCAGTAAACTATTTTCTCCAGCTACTAATCGAAAATACAGACTTACAGTTGATCAGCATACACACATTTTTCAGACTTATAAACTCGTTTTAAAACAAAAAAAAATTAAAACAAAAAGATGAAAACACAAAATCATACCATGCCATGTACAGCAACAACTATATATAGTCAAGAAACTAAAGTTGCAAAACATCACAAAAACATTACTACATAAAAAAAAATGCCGTGTACAACTAAAACTCCAATTATCGAACTCATTCACCAAATGATGACCATTTACTTACATATCCCAAAACTGCCATTGTCTTAGCTCTGACACTATAACAAAATCAAGCAAAAAATGTGCAATCAACGAGAGCAAGGATCGCCATGGTTCCTCTGCCTCCAATCCTAAAAATAGAACTCTGTTGCATCCACAACACGACAGTCGCCTCCTTCACAAAGACAACCATCGATAAACAGCGTCCTTGACGAGTACACCTCTAGGTACCCAAACATGATCGCATCACAGATCCGAACATGGCCACCTGGGTGCAGTGTACTGCGGACTAGTGAGTCAAAAACTTCTTGACAAGCAATCTAACTAGTAAATTATATGAATCGTTAACAATGCTAGCTGGTGATAATTCAACACTTCTTTACTTCTGGTAAACAACAAACCTGAATTAATGGACAAAAAAGAAACAGATACCAAACATGGATACCTACACTCATCATGAACAACAAAGCAAACTACAAGCTAAGTGTTACAGGCATCGATTTCGCATCAAAGCCAACAAAGCCAAATTCCCCTCTCAGTAGCAAAATCCAGAAAGCTCAAATAAAAACAACAATGGCAGGCAACAAAAACCTGGCAGTATCCCTTACTTCTCACCGGCGAGAGATGGTTCTCCGACAAGATATGGCCGAAGACTGGACGACGGCTGCTTATTTCTCAGATCTGGCGCGGATTTGAGAACGGAGTGGAAGAAGGTGACCGCAGACGAAGGAGAAGGGGAAGCAAGAACACAAAACGCCGCTGATGCTGAGCCCCCGCCGCCTCGCCGTCTCCTGCAATGCACCAAGAATTCGCCGCGGTCAGACCGGGAGGCCCAGCTAAAGAAGACGGGTGCCCCGCCGTCGATGGTGGACTATACAGTGCAGAAGACAGAGGAGAAAGACGAGGATGAAAAACAGGAAACAATACTGCACCTCCCGACCCTCCGGTAACCTGTGATACGACGGAGTCCGGCAGGCGGCGGAGTAACCGAAACGACGCTCGTCGTCGTCGATGGTGAAGTCCGCAGTGCCGGAGACAGAGGATAAGGGAGAGGAAGAAAACAGGCAACGATACTGCGCCGCCCCGCCCTCCAGTCACCTGGGATGCACGCGGAGTCCGGCCGGCGGCGGACAAATCGAGACGACGCTCGTCGCCGTCGATTACAGGCAGTCTCTGCTTGCCGAAGGGGGAGGGCGAGGCATTTTCGGGGATAGAACCGTTTCGAATTAATTTGAACAAGACAAAAGGGAATAGGCTCGCTCCCGAAAACGTTCCGTATCTTTGTCTATAAACGAAAAAAAAGGGAATAGAGGGGGACCCACCACGCGGACGTCCCGACAAAAACGATTCGGACGAGACCGAGCGAGCGCTCGCGCGCTCGACAAAGAGCGTTTTCGCAGTTTGTCTCACGGCTTGCCCGCCTAGTCCACTTGACGGAGCGGATGAGATCATTGGCGGACGTGGACACCGCTACCTTGCAATTTATCTTTATCGGACACAATGGATTAGGCGGACATGCCGGCGGCCGGTCCGCTTGCATCCTGCCGTATGACAGGAGAAAAAATTGCCACCGAAAACAGTCTCGTGCGTCCATCCACCATAAGTTTATGCCGGTCCGAAGGAAGCAGAAAAATCCATAGCTGGATCCAGTGTACTGCCATATTGATAACCTGTAATACATGTATCAAATTATGCGGTGAAGTACACCATCAAATGGAAGAGTATGTAAGAGAGCATGAAAATTGAATGATCCTTATATATCCATGCATCTGATTTTCAACGGCGGTAGATAGTACATACTGTGGTATAAGCAGTAGAATGCACTGTGTGTTATCCAGATTACTTTTTGATAAATACGAATTTAGTTAGCAATTCTATGGCTGGCTTAACACCTTGATGTAAAGTAAATAGTCAGGAATTGAATGATCGGATTCCTACACTATAGCCCACATGTTGTAAATCGAATTTGAAACGCTGATGGACACACACATTAGTATTGATCTCTGCCAAGGCTATATGCAAGCTGCTTCAACTGCCCTAAACTGACGGCGGCGAGGCCTAGTGTGCCGGCGAGTTGACACACAGGTGGCACAGGCACACCGCGGCCGAATTCTCTCCCACCTTTGTGTACGTGCCATGCATACGTGGCGTGCAAGTTGATATCTCTAGACTGTTGTGATATTCCCCAAAAAAGAAAAAGAAAAAGATTGTTGTGATATTGCCGTGTACACGTTAAGATAGAGATTGTGTCGGATTTGGATTAGAGATAGAATAGAATCCTTAGCAGCTTATATGCAGGAGCACGCGAGGTCAAGCGAGAGGAGAACCAGTCTATAGCTTCACCTAGTTTTCGTAGCTAGCACACCATTCGATCGGCCTCTAAGTCATGTTAGACACAATGTATCCGTACCGTATCGGTATGGTACACCACCCTATACGGTACCCCGGGTACTGCCACGGTAGAGGCTATTTCTACCCTATATAAACATGCAACCAACGACCCTAAGGGGCAACGTTATTCTCCCAAACCCTATGTCCAATATGGTATCAGAGTAGGTCTCTTACCCCAAGACCTAGCGGCCTACACACCGCCGCCTCCGCCGCCTCTGGCCGCCGCCGACGCCCACAACCCAAAACCAAAACCCCTGCCGTCACCATTCTCTTTGGTCACCGCAGCAACAACCAAAACACCACAACCAGCCGCCGCCGTTGTAGATCCCTATGATCAGCTGCCGCCAAAACCCTATACCCAAACCAATCTACACACAACAAACCCAAAAATCTTGCCGCCGCCGCCGATTCTCTGGCCGCCGCCGCTCACAACCCAAAACCAAAACCCTAGCCTTCCCTCCTTTCGGCATGGCTTCCTCGTCCTCAAGTGGCTTGACCGGACTGGGTGCTCCACCCTCACAAAAGCTGACGCTAGACAACTTTCTGTTTTGGAAGGCTCTGGTGCTCCCAGCGTTGCGCGGTGCGCGTGCTCCCGGTCTTCTCGACGGCACGGAAGTCGCACCGATCAAAGACATGGAGGTTGAAGATGATCAAGATCCCAAGAAGAAGAAGCTGATTGAGAACCCTGCCCATGCTTCTTGGCTCGAGCCAGATCAATTGGTGGTGAGCTACCTCGTAAATTCGCTCTCTCCGGATGTGCTGGCTCACGTCCTCGGCCTCAACACCGCTGCAGAGATCTGGAGTGCTATCACGGAGATGTTTGCCTCACAGTCTCATTCCCGAGTTCATAGCATCTCCGCACTGCCCTCAACTCGACAGAGAAGCAACATCACACCACAACCCAATACTTTACAATGATGAAGGGGTTCCGCTCTGAGCTAGCTGTTGTCGGGAAGCCCATGGATGATGAAGAACTCGTTGGCTATATCCTCAATGGATTAGACGGATCCTACAACTCCCTTGTCGCATCCGTGGCTGCAAACCCTGGTACTAGCTTTGCTGATCTCGTTGGGCTGATGAATTATCATGATATGCGCCAAAAGATGTTGTCAGAAACAGGTCAAGGCTCAGATGGGTTCATCTCCTCCGCCAACGCAGCTCAGCGCGCACATCATCAGCAGCATGGCCGTGATGGCCACACACATGGACGTCAGGATGGTGGGCGCTGGAAGTCCCCTGATCGTGGCTATGGTCGCTCACCTGACCATGGTCGCAATGAGAAACGTCGAGGAGATGGTGGTGGGCGCCCTCACTCACCCTACCGCGAGCAGCCCTGAGAGGATCGACGCCAAGAGCACGGTGGTGATCGCGGTGACCGTGGTCACCGCGGTGACCGCGACTACCAGGAACGCCGCGATCGGCGGGGAGATGGTGATCGCCGGGATCGGCGTGGTGACAGACGTGATGATGGGCGTCGTGGGCGCCGTGGGCGCGTACCCACACCCTACGAGGACGTCACCTGTCAGATATGCAAAATCCATGGCCACTCCACAGTTGACTGTTGGTGGCGCCGTGGAGACGATTCTGATGATGAAAGAGACCGTGATCAAGACCGCAAGACTGAAATGCTGCTGCCCGTGGAGTTGACACCAACTGGTATGTTGACACCGGGGCTACACACCATCTCACAGGCGAGCTGAGCAAACTTACCAGCAGCGACAAGTACAATGGGCGTGACCTTGTGCACACTGCAGACGGCAATAGTATGGAAATAAGTCATAAGGTCATTCAGCATTGCATACTCCACATGATTCTATTCATATCAAAAATATCTTACATGTTCCAAATGCTTCCATTAATTTCCTTTCTGTCCATAAGCTTACATATGATAATAATTTCTTTATTGAATTCCATCAAAATTTCTTTTTGATAAAGGATCAGGCCACAAGGAGCATTCTGTTTCGAGGACCATGCCATGGTGGTCTCTACCTGTTAGTGTCCACCACTTCTGCATCAACCAAGCAAGCGTTTGCCACAATAAAGCCATCCTCATCCAAATGGCATCGACGATTAGGACATCCTTCTTCATTTGTAGTTCAACAAGTTCTTCGCGAAAATAATATTTCATACACTCCTGAAATAAATCCCTACATTTGTGACTTTTGCCCACTAGCAAAAAGCCATCAGTTTCCATCCCCTGTCTCAACTAGTGTATCCACTGCTCCATTGGAGCAAGTTTTCTGATGTATGGGGTCCAGCCCCCACTTATGTTGGCAAGCACTCATATTATGTAAGCTTTATAGACGATTTCAGAAAATTTACTTGGATATACTTGCTCAAAAATAGATCAGAAGTTTATCAAGTTTTCCTCAATTTTCAAGCTCTTGTTGAACGCAAATTTGATGCAAAAATTATCGCTATGCAAACTGATTGGGGTGGTGAGTATGAAAAACTCCATAGTTTCTTTCAAAAGGTTGGCATTACACACCATATTTCCTGTCCCCATGCTCATCAACAAAATGGTTCTACTGAACGCAAACACCGTCACATTGTTGAGGTTGGTCTTGCACTACTAGCTAATGCATCCATGCCACTCAAATATTGGGATGAAGCCTTCCTCACTGCCACCTTTCTCATAAATTTACTACCAAGCAAAGTCATCAATCTTGATACTCCTGTGCAACGTCTCTTACACACCAAACCAAATTATGATTCTCTTAGAGTTTTTGGCTGTGCTTGTTGGCCTAACCTTCGCCCTTACAACCAAAGAAAATTATCCTTCCGCTCCACACAATATGTGTTTCTTGGTTATAGCCCACGTCACAAAGGTGTTAAGTGTCTTGATCCCAAAACTGGACGTGTTTATGTGTCTAGAGATGTAGTCTTTGATGAACACATTTTACCTTTTGCATCTCTTCATCCTAATGCTGGCTTTAGACTAAAAAATGACATCCTTTTGTTACCCCCAAATTCCACTTCAAATGATGGAGATGCACATGTTGATGACTATATGCCTTTGCCCATTGTACCTATTGTTACTCCTAATGCTCAAAATGTTGCAGAAAGTATTACTATGGATACTCCAGATGATACAAGACCGGATTCTGGTGAAAATTCTGATCAAAACGGGTCTGAAATCAATGAAAATGATGCTTTCTATGATTCAGAACAAGACGAAACAGCATATCCGGCATCAGCCTCGGATCACACGCCCTCTGATCCCGAGGGGGATTCGCATGCACCACTGGATCCCGAGGATTCCCATGTGCTGCGGGATTCCCCACCCTCGTCTCCCGTGCGCGCAGACGACAGCGCGGCACACGCTCCCCGCCGACCCTCCTTGGCCACGTCTCGGAGCCACACTCCCGTGTCCCCGCACCCTGCCTCATCCACGGTGCGCGCGGACACCACATGTGCCACACGGTGCACTCCGACTGGCGCAGGAGCTCCTGCCTCCCAGGCCCCGACCGGATCCCCTGGATCCTCTGTGCCTGCCCCTGCGGCGCCTGGATCCTCTGGATCTTCTGCTCCGCTGGCTCCTGCAGTCTCCTCTGCTGCTCCGCCTCGCACCAGGCTTCAAAAAGGGATTCGCAAGCCCCATTTATACAAAGATGGTACTATTAAATTGAAGGGGTCGTTGCATAGAAAAAAAAAATCCTACGCGAGAGACACCAGAAAGGCCAAGATCTAATCTAGGAGAAGAAGTGCAACGGTCAAAGAGAGGGTTAAGGAGAACACATACCCTCGAAGACACAAAGCGTTACGAGATCAAATCTCGTTGTTGGCGTAGTCGTACTCACACCGATCCCGATAGCGAGAAGATGTGCACTGCAATCCGGCGGTGCCTCCGTGATTGCTCACACGTACGGTTGATGACGACCTCCGTTCCCTCGATCAAGCGGGGCGCGGAAGTAGAGGATCCCTCGGAACTCCAGCAGCACAACCGCGTGGTGGTGAAGAAGAATCCCACGGTCAGGGCTTCGCCAAGACGGAGACCATGGAATGGAGCAGCGAGTGGAGAGTTAACGGAGTGGGACAAGTGTGTGGAGAAGAGGAGCTCTCACCCTCCTTTTAAAGGGGAGGGGGAGGCAGCCCAAGAGGGGGGTGCGGCCAGCCATGGGGTGCCCCCACCTCTTCCCTCTTCATGTGAGTGGAAGCTCCACTCACACCCACTCATGCTCCCTAAATTTTCCACTTAGAAAATTCAAAGGTTTTTCTTTAATAAATAAATAAAACATTTTATTTATTTATTTATATTTGTTAATTCCATTAACAAACATTTGCATATAGCACCTCGAATCATTTGTTAATTCTATTAACAACCATTCGACGAAAAAACCCTTGAACTATTTCAATTTTCCCGAAACAATTTCAGTGTTGCCCAAAATATTCTTCGATATTCCGTATCCTCTCAAACGTGTCATCGAATCTTAAGTGTGTCACCCTACGGTTTGCGAATAATATATACATGATCGAGACTACTCTCCGATCAATAATCAACAACGGGATCTGGAAATCCGTGATGACTCCTATATATTCAATGATGACTCTCTTGATCGTGTGAACCAACAACGTCGTGAACTATTCCCTTTGTCTCGCGAAATTTTACTTGTCCGAGATTCGATCATTGGTATCAACCATACCTTGTTCAATCTCGTTACCGACAAGTACTATTTTCTCGTTCCCGTGATATAACATCCTTGTGATCATATCACGTGCTTGCAAGCGGTATCGATGTTATATCACCGAGAGGGCCCCGAGTATATCTCTCCGTCATTTTGGATGGACAAATCCCACTCTTGATCCATGTTCCTCAACTAATACTTTCGGAATACTTAACGACACCTTTATAGTCACCCTGTTACGGTGTGACGTTTGACGACACCAAAGCACCCTTCCGGTATCAGCGATTGACATGATCTCATGGTATAAGGAATAAGTTACTCTGTATGTTTGATATAACAATGTAAACTTAATGACTTGATCGCATTGCTATATTCACTTTGGGTATATGTTCATCATATCATTCTTCTAATGATATGACCCCGTTATTAACAACATCCAATCTTCATGATCAGGAAACCTTGATCATCTATTAATCTACGAGCTAGTTAAAAGAGATGCTTTACTAGTAACCATTGTTTGTTTATTAAACACACATCTATCAACGTTTACGGTTAATACAATTCTAGCATGAGAAATAAACATTTATCATAAACAAGGAATAACATAATAACCATTTTATCATTGCCTCTCGGGCATATTCCCTTTAGTCTCCCACTTGCACTAGAGTCAATAATCTAGTCTGTAAGCACTTAACACATGTTGCGTTCTAGTGTTATTACCATGCTTCGCATGCGGTAAACACCATCAAAAAGATCTGAACTATTCAGGTCCTATTGTATTTGCATGTTCTTTGCGTCCACACGCATCACTCATTCTCCAATGAGATGGCTTTGTATATATATGGTCAATCGGTGAAAACTTAATTCCTCAGCTTAAACTGATGTCACTAACATTGTGAAAATGTTGCTTCATAGTGTTTGCATTCTTGGAAATTCACCAAGTTCCGGTGATACCTTAATTCCTCGGCTTAAACTGATGTTACTAACATTGTGAAAATGTAGCTTCATAGTGTCAGCATTCTTGGAATTTCACCAAGTTCAATAAAGAACTCCTTGACACAAAATACGCTTATTATCAGTTGTCAACACAACGATATACTTTAGCCTTTGTTGTAGTATCTGTCACAATATTTTAATTTTGAAACTCTTTCAAATCTAGCATGGAACTTTCTTCCAGCCTATTGTGCTACCCTTCATCACGTATTTTAATTGAGATAAAATTACTTGAATAAATGACAAGACTATTAGCGTAACATATTACAACTAATATTTTTTCATTGCTACATACGAAAACATATCCTTAGCATTTCTAAAATGACACAAGGATCTCTCCCACTGTTGTCTAATCATCATATGAATTATCCTGCTATAACATTTTATAGCATAGGACTCATCTGGTTGTGTACATAGCATGGAAACATGACTTAGAAATCTCAATTTCAATGATGCTCATCATGTGTCAAAACACTTGAATCTTGCTCAGTTATTTTCCATTTGACAAGAACTCCTTATTGTGATTTGGATATTGACTTACTTCAATATTTCATCTATGTAATTTGGCTTGAATTATATCAGGCGCTTCATTCCATCTCTTATAGATATCGATGCCCAATATATATCTTCTAAGCCTTTCATCAATATGAAAATATTAACTGTATTGTGGTGACCCAGCACACCACTGCATGTGTAGTGCGCAGGTGACATAATACTCACAGAAGGACTTATCCGTGAATATTACATCTCTCAGAGTGGTACAACAGAAACACAGCGGGGCCAAGCAAAGCTATAGGATACAAACTTCATTACAAAATCTTGAAAATCTCCTTGATGAATCAAGAAGATCTCCTGCAAATGAAACATCAGAAGAAGCGATTCGAAACTCCAAGCCAGAGGATAACTCTAGCTCATAACCTAATCCACTACGGCTGATGTCAGCCCTAATCTATGTCTTGTAAATGCTAAGTCCAAGAATGGTCTCTACCTACATCTTGATAGCTTCTTCTCCACCAGCGTTGTTGATGATGATGCTTTACCGACTAAGTAGTAGATCACTCCACCTAGCTTCATGAGGTAGCGATGGCTTCACGATGACGGCTTCCATAGGCTTCAACTCTAAGCAGGGGGTCAAACGGGAACGAATGAGTAACGAGCGTTACTCAGAAAGTTCATGATATATGGTGGGTAGTTTGATGCACTAACTACAGCTTTAGACTCGAAAGAGTCATAAGCTAATGCAAGGTTTTGTAAAAATTTCTTCAAGAGGTTGCTTTTAATTCTAAAAACTATGCCCGCCAGATCTTCACAGGATTAGAACTTTCATGGAGGTTCCTTTCCTGCGGCGTTCGCAGCTCCTTCCCGGAACAAGGGGTAACATGCCACATCGTTTTACACTCTGCAGAGGTGCGTTACTTTACCCATGGACGACCAAGACCATGTTGCACAACCAGGTGTACATTTCTGTCCACTCCCACTCAGGTGTGGGGCCCGGTTGTTGGTCCAACCCAAACTGTGCTTCTCCGCACAACGCATGCCCACCCATTTCCGCCAGCAGTTGAACGCCTGATTCCACCCCTCATGATGGAGGTCTACACGCCCCTGGCAGACACTCATAGACCCCATAGTCCGTGGGACGCAAGGGCTCCCACCCATGTGCATGTAGTCCCGCAGAACCTACAGCGTACGTCTCTGGCAGTCCGTTGACATGCGAACGAGAGAAGTATCACAGCTGACTTACTCCCCCATAGAAGACCCATGGTTAACGCGAATTTACGGTGCAAGAATCCTGACGGCAGTTGTTGTTAATACCTAGGTAATACGTTCCCATGCAGATGGAACCTTCCTTTGACCTATTCATCTTACCATGGTTCCATCCGCCCACCAAATAGAACACTACCACTCTGGTAGTCATTCAAGTAGTCATATTATTATAAAAATAGGATCATGAATTCTTTTGAGAATAGGTGATAATACGATAGGGTTTTTGCAAATAGTTTGTTATGAGATACTGCAAAGGATATGAGCAAGTGATGAACTTGCCTGAGATTTAAATAACAATAATAATACATGTCTTCTGGGTTCGAGGGTCTCGTAGAAAATCCCTACATCTGAAAGATAGCAAAGTAGTCCCGGTAAGGACTACGAAAAACAATGGCAAGATGATACATGCATAGTAATGAGATGCATCGTGAAATACCCTGTAAAACACCCCAGCTTACAAGTGTAAGCCACGTTTGATACGATATATTAACCACACAGGTTTTAGGTGAATGGTTTACTTGTGGTGATGTGGTTATTACTTATTTTGGACTTACATGGGTTTCACTTTTACTTGGCAAACTATTGTTATCATGTTTAAGTAGAAGTGTTTATTACTTGATTAGATAACAAAACAACAACACATGGAAAATAATTATTGAATAGATAACACACACATTTTATTTTATGTTCAAAAGTGTAGAGCTAATGACATCAAGTTTATTTGAAAATAAGGAACTAATACAACTAATTCTATCATCACAATACTTTCTAATAACTTGTGATGATAGGTTTAGTAGTTTTGAAAACATGAGGTTTTTATTAATAAAGAAAATAATGTTGTGGTAATAGTTCTGGTTATAATAAAACATTATAGAATTTCAGTATACTTATAAAAAACAAGTTTAGAGGTTAAATAAAATGTTTTACAATTGACATATTTGAGTTGGAAATGTTGTTCTTTTTAATTTAGTATATCAATTGATGTTTTCTGAAAATGTTTGAATAAGCTATTAGTTTATTAATTTTAAATGAATTAAATGACTAGGCAAAACATTGCACACATGTAAACTTGGTCAAATTAATTTGAAAACATCATAGATGGATTTTATTTGTCATTTGGAGCATTTATGTATATAACTTGTATTTTCTGATTTTATGAATTATTTATTATTTTTCTCAATTTTAAATGATTTAATTTAATTAAAGAAAATATTTAAATTTAAATTTTATTAAACATTTTTTGAAAAGTTGATAAACATTTAGATTATATTTTTCTAAATACTTTATATTTTATTTGTATTTTTCTGATAATTATTTTTTAAGATATGGAATTTCTAAGTTTAATGATTTTTCTGCCAAATATAAATTGACACGTGGGTCCACGTGGCAGTTTTTTAATTGAATTAAAAGGGAAAAACCATTATGATGTCATGCTGACATCGGGCCTACGTCATCACCGGAGGGGATTTCTACTTTGATCATCAAATCGAATGATTCATTAGGAATTGGCATGATTCATTTGATCCTACACCTACAGGGGAACAAGGGGGACCAGATAGTGGCGGCGGAGTGGTCATTTGGTCACCGGACGACCGGCGGCGAGAATTTGCGCGGTGTTGATCGACGGCGCACGGGGACAGTGACGAAAACACGCTCTATTTGCTCAACGGGATATATCACGGAGATCAGTGGCTAACCATGAGTACGGTGATGTGGTCGGGGAGGCTCGGAGAGGCGGGAATCGACGGCGCGGAGCTCTTCCTCATGGCGGCCGGAGAGGAAACCGACGGGCAATTCCGGCGATACCCGGTCTCCCGGCTTGCGTGACTTGGTGTAGAGACAGAGGGAAGTACAACGCATCAACCAGTGGTGTCCATTGCTCCAATGGTGACCGGAGACGTCGACGATTCGCGGCGGCCGTGGGTAGCTAGGGTTAGGGTTGCGGTTTGAGTTCGATCAGAGAGAGAGAGAGAGAGACAGCGGGGCGATGAGTGAGAGTGATGAGGAGGTTCACGTCTCCCTCCTCTCCCTTATCTGCGTTGGGGAAAGCCAGCAGGAGGTGACACCGCGTCAATGACGCGACTTGCACCGCCCCTGCCTTCTGGCTGGAGTTGGGAGAGAAGAAAAGAAATAACATTTTATGGATAACACCCTGGAATGTTTTGCTAATTACCACTAATCCCTTCTGCTATTGTAAACTGAGAATAGAACCTTGTTTTCAGGGCCTTTTTGTGAACTTTAAAATTAGTAAAAATCATATTTGAATTCCTTATCCAATTTCACACCTCACCATGTTTTGTTTTGGTGTAATTGAAGAATATTTATATTTTTTATTTAGGGTGCTAGATTAAGTGATTTTATTGTTTTCACTCTGTTTAATTTATTAAATGTCTTAAAATTTATTTTAGGCATGAATATCCTAATCACACCACATACATATGGTTCACCAAGTGGTGTGTTCTCATTGGATCATCTTAGATACAAATTCTTTTTAGAAAATGATTTTGTAACATTACTTGGTATTGTTTCTGTGTGTGGAAATGAAATTCACTTAATAGAGAATTGTATTCCATGACATACTAAATTATTTTTATTAGGTAATGAACTTATTTCCTCTTATGAGGCTTTGTTATTTCCTAACTGAAACTCCTAGCAAGTTTGGTTGACATTTTACTGAGGTTTGTGCATTCTATGTTTGTTGTTTTCAGTACTTGATCAAATGGAAAACATGTGTGGTTTTGGAATCTGATTTACTTGTTTTCCACATAGGTTTCAATTGTGGATAATATATAATGTTGTTTTAAAACATGTAATCATTTACATGGTTATATATGTATGAGTTTTTGTTATCACTTGTAAGTCTTACATGTGAAAAGGATTTGGAAAACAAGGTTTTAAGCTTGTTTTTATCTACCTCCTCATATCAAGACATGTGGATATAATGGCTTGTTATTATCCCATACTTGATAGTTATTTCCATTAAAAATATTATTATGAGTTCCTCATCTCTGATGAGCTTGACAGAGGTTATTGATTCTCTATTTTATCCTAATGATTTACTGGATAAATTCTTATGCTCCCTTACTGAGGCAGTGTTGCTTCCTGTGCTCTTCTGTTGCTTGATGTTCTTCTCTCTAGTTTGCACTAGTCTTCAGACTCCTGTTGTCACTTGCAAGTATTATATGCTCTGGGATTCCATATCCAACTATCTCACCCTTGTGGTGAAAACAGCCAGTAACTCCAAGCAAGTATTTTACCTAGAGGATTATAAAATAGTATGGGTTTATTTTATGACATCAAGTTTCCCTATGCATATAAGAAGAATTTGTAAACAAGGTAGCTAGTCTTGCCTCCAAATTACTAATCATATACAATAAGCTGAGATGTACCAGGTTATTCAATCTTCTGTTTGTTTGTGTATGACACTCAATTGTTTGAGTATACAAAAGTGATCTGTTAACAAGGTGTACAAGCTTGTTACCAAACTACTTCCGTATAACACTAACATTGAAATGTCACACAATTTCAAGAGGATTAATAAAATCAGATCAAGATATAAGAGTTTCCAAATACTCTTATAGCAGCTTAGAGTAGCACTTCTAGCACACTCTAAATAATCTTCTTGAAGATCTTCTGGTAGTGGTTCCTTTTCTTGTGGGTTGCTTCTCTTGCAGAATGATTCAGATAAGATTGGAAACAAGATAGAATGGTCTAGAAAACATAACAAGATCTAGATTAAGAGTTAGTTCATGCCTTTATTATCCTTCCATATACTTCTTATTTTATTTCCCACAAGATTTTTACTTATTTCTTATATGATTGGTTTTACCTTAGTTATCAACTTAATTCCTCTAATAGAGATTATATCTTGTTGTTATCCTTCGTTGTATTAGAGATACTTTAGTTGTTGAATGATGAGTTGAATAGAATTGTGGAGTGTTTATGGAATGATGTCTTTAGATAGTAAGTTGATCAAATGGTTCATTGATGTGTTAAGATTTCATATGCTCACTTGTATGATATGATTAAAACAATGAGCATGTGAAAGTTATTGGGTTTAATGACTTATGTCAAAGTTGTTAATTGTTTTTCTTAGGTGTCATGTTGTTACTTTATATCCTTCTCTTTATTAACTTTGGCATTCATAATGCAGATATAGAGGTTTGGGAATATTATATGTAATGATCAAGGTTTAACAGTAGTTTAAGAATATTTATTTCTTATATAAGATACTTCTTTTATAGTTGATGAGATATGTACATATTCGATAAATGTGTTAATACAATTATTATATCATTTCCCATTGGTGGGTTTTGAGTTAAGACTTGTGGGTATCATTTGTGTTCTATTAAACCTTTGTTATTTGATTGTGAAGGTGCACTTAATAGTTATGAGATAATTTATAAAGATGTTATGTAGATTGATTGATAACTCAAGTAGTTCATGTTTTAGAGAGTCTAAGATATTTGTTGATGAGATTATTCCATCAAGCACTACTCACTTGTGGAAGTGTGATCATTAGTTATGACATTTGGACACTCACCCCTCTTTGAGTTCTAGATACCTAGTGAATCATCCCAAGTCACTTATAGACTTGTGGTTAAGTTTTGTTGAGAGTTTGTGTTTGATCACAACCAATTATGGTTTGTGTAACCAGATGATTTGGTTTCATAAGATACTTGTTATAAAGATCATCCCAAATGTACTCTTGACTAGATGAACTAGACCTATTTCATCATGTCAAGTGAAACTTTGGTCACTTTGAGTCATTTAAACTTTCGCGCCAAAATTTCCCGTATTTTTAGATGCATGCTTTGCAAATGCACATATTAAATTTAGATCCTTATAACCTCCCAAACACTGGGATGTTACACGTATTAATTCAAAATACATATTTTCCAATCAACCATATGTCATCTACTTAATTTCTTGTAACTCTACAAGCATCTTTATCGTTCATGATGGAATCAAACTCTTTTGATAACTTCATTAAGGTAAAGATTTCAACTTCGTTATGCTTACTTCAACCATTGAAGTGTGCATACCTTTCTAGCAACCTTTTGAATTTTACAAAAATCTCAGACTGTGTCAAGTACACATCTTTGATCAAACTTCCTCGAGAGGAGAGTTGGTTTTGTTATTCAACTACCATATCATAATATGTAACTTTTGCTAGAACTATCCGCAAAGACTAAAGCATCACTACGGAAGATCAAAATCTTGTAGTAGTCAACTCTTTGAACTTCGGCGAAAACAACTTTTTGATAAGAACAACTTTCAAAGGATGTAAAAATCCATGTCTTTGTCTCTATATAGACCATTTTGCTATCGTTAGGCATAATGCCTATCGAAAGGACTACCAAGTCACATACTTGATATTCATACAAGGATACTATGGCGGATATAATGACTCATAGTCAGTTTTACGAAGTCAGGACCCATCATTTGCTTCCTTTATAAGGTCCAGTTCCTTTGTTGTCAAAACAACACTTTAATCTTAAACCACAAGTTGGTCTAAGTACAAAGTTTTAGGACTTTTGTGGTTCAGTACGCAAACTCATCCGAAGTATCTACAACACATGTAGTGTCTTCTACTTTGTCAAGATAGCAAACCCCGGAACAACTTCCAGTGCTGCGCAACCCTTGACATGATAACGGAGATTCTCTAATCTCGTTGAGTGTGTACCGTGCTCCCACTCACTTATTTCTCAAGAACTACTTTCTCAAGAAATCAACCCTTTCTGACAAACAACATTTGTCTTTGGTCGGTGATGGGAGAAATATCCAATGTATTCTTTAGAATAACCTTATAAACATATATTTATCCCATTTTGGTTGTAAACATTTTACACATGCTATGCATACCAAAACTTAAGAAAATGACAACTTGAGTCACTACCCAAACCATATCTTATATGTTGTCAATTTCAACAGATCATGATGGTGCTCTTTTCAGTGGAAAAACAGTTGTGACTAATGTATAAACTACAAAATTATAATGGAAAATTTATTAATCTTACCATGTCCAACAAGGTTTGATTTTGTTTCTTGAATACTCCAAACTAATGTGGGGTATTCGAGAAGTATATGTTGTAGAACAATTCTGCAACTTCTCAGATGTTTTGCTAAACTTGTAACTCAAACTTTATCCTTTATGATCCAATCATAAATACTTGATTATCTTGTTACATTGCTTTTTACTTCATATTAACAACCTTTTGAACCAATTCAAAATGTCAAACTCCGTTCTCTTTAAATAGATATACTCACATATCTACTCGAATCATCGACATAATTTTATGAAGGAAAAATTAATCCACCATACATGACTACACATAATGGACTATATACATCAATATGTATAATCTCCACTAAATTAGTCGTCCATTCTACTTTGGCCTATGAACGGAATTCTAGTCAACTTTTGGAAGAGTTCTCACAAGCATCAATTTATTCAAAACAAAATGACTCTGGAAGTCCATCAATATGGAGTTCCTTCATGTTTTCCTTTCTGATATGAACTAAAATGGTGGTGTCAAATTTAAGTGAAACTCTTTTACGTCTTGCAACGTTTAGCATTTAGTCTTATAGATGTTTACTTTACCAACATGATTTATATTAACATATCCATCAGTTATGGAATATGGTCATAGTTTGAACAATCTCATTTGTTCTCACAAAAGACTAGAACAAAATAACAACTTATTAAGTTCTTAAAATAAATCGTGAATGTTTGGTTCGATACGACAATGAACACAATAACACTTTATTTATGTTCTTGTCATAATCGATTCCACATCTATTACTAGTTCCTTTTAGGCCCTTCTATTTCTTGCATTGCGTTCCTTTGTATGACAACTCATACCAACCAATGTGGTATCAAAATATCCAAAAATACTTTGTTAACTAGTAATACATCTATAACTTGTATATCAAGTATATACTCCTGAGATGGAATTTTCCAGTTATCTTCTTTTTCTGCCATATATCTTTTTGTAATTCTATTTTCAATATTCCCTTTCCTTTATAGAAGAATCATTCAACATCAAACAATGCTAGTCGTACTAGCTCATTTTCTTTCGCGTGTTAGTCATATACTATCGTCCATTGAGTCATACTTTGAGTTTGATTGTTCTACTAATATCACCATATTAATCGTATTCTTCTAGATTCTACTCTTAGCAATCCCCAAGTAAGGTAAACGACTTTACCCATACTTTTAATCCATCTCATCATAACAATTTTATGATTAATCTACTATAGCTCGAAGGAAGGATTTTAGAGGATAATATTCAACTTCTTGGAATATTCAAACGTCTAGCGTCTTCAATCATTGCATATATTCAGATAATATAAGCAATCATTGTATATGTTTCAAGGCCATGTTTGTACATGCTAGGCTTGAAAACACCCGTTGTATGCGAACGTTGAGTCTGTCACACCCGATCATCACGTGGTGTCTCGAAACGACGAACTTTCTTAACGGTGCATACTTAAGGAAGAACACATTATTATCTTGATATTAAGTGAGAGGGATCATCTTATAATGCTACCGTCGCTATCTAAGCAAAACAAGATGCATAAAAGGATTAACATCACAAACATCACATGAAAGGATAACATGATATGATATGGTCCTTCTTGCACTTGATCTCCATCATGTGCATCATGGTATGATCTCTAGAATTACCTTCATAGGACAAAGTAGAATGGACGACTAATTTAATGGAGATTGTACATGTTGATGTATATAGTCCATTATGTATAGTGATATGGGGTGGATTAATTTTTCCTTCATAAAATTCCGTCGATGATTTGAGTAGATATATGAGTATATCTATTTAAAGAGAACGGAGTTTCAATTTTTTTGAATTGGTTCAAAATATTGTTAGTATGAAGTAAAAATCATTGTAACAAGATAATCAAGTGTTTATGATTGGATAATAAACGATAAAGTTTGAGTTACAAGTTTAGCAAAACATCTGAGCAGTTGCAGAATTGTTCTACAACTTATACTTCTCGAATACCCCACATTAGTTTAGAGTATTCAAGAGACAAAATCAAACCTTGTTGGACATGGTAAGATAAATAAAAATGCCATTATAATTTTTTAGTTTATACATTAGAGACAGCCTCTTTTACACTGAAAAGTGCGCCATCATGATCCAATTAAATTGACACCATATAAGTTATGGTTTGGGTAGTGACCCAGATTGTCTTTTTCTTAAGTTTTGTATGCATAGTATGTGTAAAAATTTTACAACCAAAATAGGATACATATATGGTTATAAGGTTATCCCAACGAATCCATTGGGTATTTCTCCTATAACCAAACCAAAGACAAATGTTGTTTGTCAGAAACGGTTGATTTCTCAAGAAATTAGTTCTTGCGAAACAAGTGAGTGGGAGGACTGTACAAACTCAACGAGATCAGAGAATCTTTGTTATCATGTCAAGACTAG
The DNA here is from genome assembly GCA_028641055.1 of Alopecurus myosuroides. Lineage (NCBI taxonomy): Eukaryota > Viridiplantae > Streptophyta > Magnoliopsida > Poales > Poaceae > Alopecurus > Alopecurus myosuroides. Next base: position 132,145,332 of record CM054059.1, on the reverse strand, counting down.
CGCAACACTTGAAGATGTCCCGGGGTTTCCTATTTTGACTAAGTAGAAGATACTACATATGTTGTAGATACTTCGAATAAGTTTGCGAACTGAACCACAGAAGTCCTAAAACTTTTTACTTAGACCAACTTGTGGTTTAAGATTAAAGTGTTGTTTTGACAACAAAGGACCTGGACCTTATAAAGGAAGCAAATGATGGGCCCTGACTTCGTAAAATTGGCTATGAGTCATTATATCCGCGATAGTATCCCTGTATGAATATCTAGTATGTGACTTGGCAGTCTTTTCGATAGGAATGATGCCTAACGACAGCAAATGGGTCTATATAGCAACATAGACATTGATATTTACATACTTTGAAAGTTATACTTGTTGAAAAGATGTTTTCGACAAATTTCAATGAGTTGACTACTACAAGATTTTTATCTTTTGTAGTCATGCTTTAGTCTTTACGGATAGTTTTAGCAAAAGTTACATATTATGATATGGCAGTTGACTAACAGAACCAACTTTCCTCTCTCCAGAAAGTTTGATCGAGGAGGTTTACTTGACATAGTCTAAGAGTTTTGTAAAAATTCAAAAGGTTGCTGGAAAGGTATGCACAATTGAATGGTTGAAGTGAGCATAACGAAGTTGGAATCATTACCTTGATGAAGTTATCAAAAGAGTTTGATTCCATCATGAACGATAAAGATGCTTGTAGAGTTACAAGAAATTAAGTGGGAGCGCTATGACATATTTCCAAAGCTTTATGTACATGACATATGGTTGATTGGGAAATATGTATTTTAAATTAACACGGTTAAGATTTTCATATTGATGAAAGGCTTAGGAGATATTGGGCATCGATATCTATAAGAGATGGATTGAAGCGCCTGATATGGTTGAGCTAGAATACATATATGAAATATTGAAGTAAGTCAATATCAAAAGTACAAGAAGGAGTTCTTGTCGCATGGAAAAGAATTGAGCAAGATTCAAGTGTTTTGACACATGATGAGCATAATTGAAATTAAGATTTCTAAGTCATGGGTTCCATGCTATGTACACAACCAAATGATTCTTGTGCTATAAAAGCTTATAGCGGGATAATCTATATGATGATTAGACAACAGTGGGAGAGATCCTTATGCCATATTAGAAATGCTAAGGATGTGTTTTCCTATGTAGTAATGACAAACTATTTGTTGTAATATGTTACACAAATAGTCTTGTCATATATTCAAATAATTTTATCTCAACTAAAATATGTGATGAAGGGTAGCACAATAGGCTGGAAGAAAGTTCCATGCTGGATTTGAAAGAGTTTCAAAATTAAAGTATTGTGACAGATACTACAACAAAGGGTAAGTATATCGTTGTGTTGACAACAAATAATATGATTATTTTGTGTCAAGGAGTTATTTATTGAACTTGGTGAATTTCCAAGAATGCTAACACTATGAAGCTACATTTTTACAATTTTAGTAACATTAGCTTAAGCTAAGGAATTAAGGTCTCACCGGTTGACCAAATATATACAAAGCCATCTCATTAGAGAATGAGTGATACGCGTAGACGCAAAGAACATGCAAATACAATAGGACCTGAACAGTTCAGATCTTTTTGATAATGTTTACCACATGTGAATCATGGTAATAACACTGGAACGTCATATGTGTTAAGTGCTTACAGGCTAGATTATTGACTCTAGTGCAAGTGGGAGACTGAAGGGAATATGCTCGAGAGACAATAATAAGGTGGTTATTATCTTATTCCTTGCTTATGATAAATGTTTATTTATCATGCTAGAATTGTATTAACCGGAAATGTTGATACATGTGTGTTTAATAAACAAAATGGTTCCTAGTAAAGCCTCTATTTAGCTAGCTCGTTGATTAACCGATGATCAAGGTTTCCTGATCATGAACATTGGATGTTGTTAATAACGGGGTCATGTCATTAGAAGAATGATGTGATGAACATATACCCAAAGTGAATATAGCAATGTGATCAAGTCATTAAGTTTACATTTTTATAACAAACATACGAAGTACTTATTCCTTAGACCATGAGATCATGTCAATCACTGATACCGGAAGGGTGCTTTGATAGCATCAAACGTCACACCGTAATAGGGTGACTATAAAGGTGTCGTTGGGTATTCGGAAAGTATTGGTTGAGGCTCATGCATCAATAGTGGGGTTTGTACATCCAAATGACGGAGAGATATACTCTAGGCGCTCTTGGTGATCTCACATCGACACCGCTTGCAAGCACGTGACTAGGTCACAAGGTTGTCATATCACGGAACAAGTAAAAGAGTACTTGTCGGTAATGAGATTAAACAAGGTATGGTTGATACCAATGATCGGATCTCGGACAAGTAAAATACCGCGAGACAAAGGCAATTAGTCACGACGTTGAAGGTTCACACGATCACGAGATTCATCGTTGAATATATAGGAGTCATCATGGATCTCCAGATCTCGCTGTTGATTGTTGATCGGAGAGGAGTCTTGATCATGTCTATGTTATTCGCGAACCGTAGGGTGACACACTTAAGGTTCGATGACGCATTTGAGAGGATACTGAATATCGAAGAATGTTTTGGGCAGCATCGAAATTGTTTCAGGGAGAATTGAAATAGTTCAAGGGGTTTTTTGTTGAATGGTTGTTAATAGAATTAACAAATGACTCGAGGTGCTATATGAAAATATTTGTTAATAGAATTAAGAAATGCTGAAATAAATAAATAAAAATGTTTTATTTATTGTTTATTAAAGAAAAACTCTTGGATTTTCTAAGTGTAAAATTATGGGAGAATGAGTGGGTGTGAGTGGAGTGTCCACTCACATGATGAGGGAAGAGGTGGGGGCACCACCATGGGCTGGCCGCACCCACCCTTGGGCTGCCTCCCCTTCCCCTATAAAAGGAGGGTGAGAGCTCTCCCTTCTCCACACACTTGCTCACCTCCCTTTCTCTCCACCCGCTGCTCCATTCCATGGTCTCCGGCTTGGCAAACTCCTGAACGTGGGATTCTTCACCACCACCACGCCGTCCTGTTGTTGGAGTTCCGAGGGATCCTCTACTTCCGCTGTTCCGCTGGATCGAGGGAACGGAGGTTGTCATCAAGTCGTACGTGTGACCAATCACGGAGGCACCGCCGTATTGCGGTGCACATCTTCTCGCTCTCGGGGTCGGTGTGAGTACGACTACGCCAAGATTTGATCTTGTAACGCTTTGTGTCTTCGAGGGTATGTTCTCCTTAGACTCTCTCTCTCTTTCTCCCCATTGCTTACATCTCCTAGATTAGATCTTGGCCCTTCGAGTGTCTATCGCGTAGGAAATTTTTTGTTTTCTATGCAACGTACCCTTCAGAGAGTGCTTCAGCCCAAAAGTTATAAGGATAAGAGAACGACACAATCATGGTCCTAGCGGCATCCATAAAAGTCCGGTTCTTTCTTTCCGCAATACCATTTTGTTGAGGGTTATAGGAACTGGAATATTGATGAGCAATGCCCTCTTCGGTAAGAAAACCCTCAATGGTATAGTTCTTGAACTCCGAGCCATTATCACTCCGGAAGGCTAATATGGAAGCATTGTGTTGGACGATGTCCTAGACGCTGTATATCCACCTTTCGGCAGATGGGATCCTGTCCTGGACGCTGCATCCTTATGATCTGGAATTTTCTTGTCCATTCTCGGATCTCCTTTCTTTTCCTTAGAATTGCCTGAATTTCCAGGTTCGCTAGGTACAGATGCTCCATCGGCGCATGTGGCAGTTTTGCATAGGGCTGAGTCGTCATGCAACTTCCCTTATCTTGCATGTCCTCGCTGTTGCTGTTGCAATGCTTTTCCTGAGAAAGCATACACCCCTTGAAGCTTTTTGTCATTGAAGTATAGATCGTCGTTAAGGATGGCGAACGCGGCCTTCGCGTTTTCAGATGCGGTTTTGTATATGCGTTCGCCCCTGGCATTGGTGTTGTTTACTTGTCTTTGACAAGAAGGGTTTTGGAACCGTTCTTTCAGTGGCAGCACATCCGACTTTGCCATTCAGGGTAACCGTGTAGATTTTATGCCAGATCTATTCCTTCTTTCGTATTCCTCTATTTCTTCCTGCTGCAACTTAATTCTAGCCTGGGTTTTTAGGAGGTTTTCCCGAGTTTTGAATTGATGTTGCTGCTGCCGATGTAGAGCTTGTCTCCTGGCTTCCAGCACTTCAGGGGGTTCTTCACGTCCCGCTAGAATTTGAATTAGATCAATTTCTTCATGTTCCGACATTTGTGGGAAAGGGATTTCCTTCTTTTTATTCTCCGCAGGTGTGACTCCGCATCCTCCTTCTACTTCCAGGTTTTGGTTAGCAATATCTGGCAACTTTTTCTTCTGGAGTTTATGCTGGAGTTTCTTGGCAGTCTTCTTTTTCTTCTTGGAATAGGGAGGTTTTTTTCCATGTTCGTCCTCTGTCAATTCCTTGACATCAGGGTAAATTGGATTAGTTTCACCATCATCTCTTTCCTCATCTGGCGGAGGTGTTTTGGGGTCTTCATCATCTCCGGCATCCGTGTATTCAGCCGGTTTTGCCATAAGCACTTCATGGAGTTTCCCCTGCATAGATTTGACCTTTCTTGCGAAAGCTTCTTCATCTTCATCCTCAGAATCTAGGTCTTCTGATCCGGGTTCCGACTCCAATCTTGCCTCTAGGGAAGCTAACACAGAGTCGGCTTCCGAGTTCATCGTCTCATTGACGGGGGTCGGATCTTCCACTTGTACTATGGGATTATCTGCCTCTTCCACGGGATTGCTTTCATCCGTGTTTTCGGCAACCTCGAACTGCACCATGCCAATAAAGTGAGATCTGATTGCGGACATCTCCAAAGAGACAACAATTTCAACAGGGTATCGGCGATCTGAGAAGAACCTGTATCATAGTTTTTTTCAACTGGGTATAGGGCGGGTGGGATAAATTTGCTTCCACCATGGAATCCCATTGCCTCTGAGTTAATCCGATAAAGATGTTTGCAGATCCAGTCGGTAAAATGCAGGAACTTACCAAGTGATTCCGTGCTGGCATGTATAATCCGTTGTCGAGGAAGGGCCCGACGTCGTTGTCGAATTCCAAGCTTCTGTCAGTTATGGTACTGCCGATTCTGCCAAGTATCCCCGATCGAAACGTAACGCCTGACGTCGCTGGCCCCACGGTGGGCGCCAACTATCGAGACATCATAGTAGAGTTCATAGACGGGGGTGACATGATACTACTGGTAGAGACGTGGGGGACGTGGTAATACAACAACTAGGAATACCAAGTTTACCCAGGTTCGGTACGTCGCAATTAGCCTGCGTTGCTACTCCTGCCATCTCACTAAATCAGGGATGAATCCTGAAGTATACAAAGTACAATGTGAGTAGGGTTTCGCTAACTCGGCGAGGATCAACTTCTCGGCGAGTTGGCTTCTAGATAATTGTCTGTTGTCTTTCTTCTCTCCCGTCCGGCTTTATATAGATAGCCGGGTTAGGGCTTACAGAAAGGAAACCTAGAAGACTACGGAAAGTATCTAACTTGGAAAGTAGGGAATCTGTCTTCTACTCCAAGGCGCACCACTTTGGGCCGTGGTCCGGGTTCTTCTAGAATCCGGCTTTTGCGCATTAGCTTACTGGACCGCCTAATGGACTGTGATCCATTACCAACAGACCACCCTGGTAATCCGGCACTTTAGGACAATGCCGGATATACCCCTAATCGGTATATATACGACAACGCTCCACTAGAGTGATGAAATCGATGACTCTATTTTGAGTTTCACTTTTCCTCTTGAAGAAATACACCAAGCAATATCTTGAATAATCATCCACTATCACCAAGAAATACTTCTTTCCTCCGAGACTATCGTAAGATAGTGGACCAAAGAGATCTAAGTGAATGAGCTCGAGGATTCTTGTGGTGGAGATATCGGTCTTGGTTAGGTGAAGTTCTCAATGTTGCTTCCCAAAGGCGCAAGAGCTACACACACGATCTTTAGCAAACTTAGCCTTGGTTAGTCCTAGAACATGATTTCCACTTTTAAGGTCATGCAACATCCTCATATTGGTGTGGGCTAACCGGCGATGCCAAAGCCAACCCACATCAACTTTAGCCATTAGGCATGTCGCGGTACACATGTCTCCATGAAAGAAGTCCACTACATACATGCCATTCTCGACATACCCAACAAAGGATACTTTAAGAGTTGTTTCCCAAGTGACAATCACATTCTCTTAATTAAAGAAAGAGGTAATGCCACAAATTTGCAAGTTGAAGAACGTACATCAAGTTATAACCAAGGGACTCAACAAGGAGAACATTCTCAGTTGATAAATCATTTGAGATAGCCACCTTGCCTCGTTCCAATACCTTAAGTTTGGAATTATCGACAATAGTTACGTAATTGATATGATCTAATCGAGGTTCAATATTACTCATTGTGTCATTGATTCCGGTCATATGTGGGGATGCACCACTATCCACCGTCCATCTACTCGACCCGGAAGCACTTCCCTGCAAGAGATCAATTTCTCGATTTAGATACCCATCCTTCAATGGTTCCTCTTTTGTTAGTAACAAGGGTCTTAGGAATCCAAATAGTCCAATGATAGTCATCACCATAAGAAGTACCAACGTATTTAGCATAAACATGACCATCTCTAGATTTCATGAGGACATGAGAGGGGTTATATTTTCTGGCGAAATCATTGTGAGTGATGCTCCCCCTAGAGGTATCACCACCCACAATGGCGTTGGTCTCCTTCTCCTTGGTCACCTCTCCCTCTTTCACAAAGATAACATTTTGAGAGAAAGAGGTGACCCTCTAGGTTTTCTTCTTGTTCTTCTTCTTGGACTTGGCCACAAAGCCAAGTCCCTCGTTTCCCTTCTTAGCTCCTTGAGGCCTCATGGTTTCATTGAGTACTTTCTCTCCTCATACAATGTTAGTAGTAGTACAAGAGGTAGTCATGATAATAATACTAGTAGTGGAAGGTATCACATGCTTATTGGATTGTTGATCTAGAAGCTCATTCCGAGACGTAGCGAGTTTGTCATGAATTTCTTTAAGAGACGTGAACTCATTTTCTAGTTTTTCATGACGCTCAACAAGACTCTCATGAGCTATACCTAGCTTCAACTCTTCTTCTTCAAAGATTTTTAGCAAAGAAACATATTGTTCATTATCCTTCCTAAGTTTGGAGATGCTAATAGCGTAGGTCTTTTCTAGACTAGATAGTTTCTCCTGAAGGGAGGATTTCATGGATCTTTCTTTCTCAAGAGCTTCTACAAGATCCTTGTTATCATTCTCATTTCCACCACCATAACTTTCCAAGGTCAGGATGTGTCGTGGGATAATCACGGCAGACGTTACCGGGGGTAACTTATCTTGGGGCAATTCGACTCTGGTGTTTGGGAGAGGGTTTAGCTCAGGGAAATCATGGTGATAAGCGACCTGGTACCCGGCAATCAAGTCGCCGAGTCTCCGATCTGAATATATTATCTCAACTCTCGTGTTACAAAGGATACTCGAATAGCTAGTAAAACTCGTGTAACTCGTCGTGTATATCTCGTATGTAATCTAACCCTAGGAGTCGGCTTATATAGTATACGGCCCCCCTGGCTTCCTATCCAAGGCATACTCGGAATCCTACCCGGGCACTGCTTACAAACCCTAAGCTTCCTTATCGGAACCCACAATCCGGGTTACGTGGCCTACACTCTTGGCCTTCTAGAAACTTCCTTTCCTTAAGACGGGTCTTGCACAGCTCCCTTTGGACCGAGTTACACCTTGGCGTTAGCCTACCGGGTTATCATCCCTCCATCAGTAGTCCCCAGAATAGCTTGGGCTTCACGGGATCCTCCTTGAAGCGCATGCTATTCCCGGCAAAAATAACAAACATACAAGTTCATAAAGGCCGGGTTAGGTTGCTTTGATAAACAGCTAGGCCTAACTCCACTGGTGGTCCATATAATAACCCGGCTTTCTCCGAATCCATCTTCATTTTCCCGGGTCAACATTCCGATAAAAACATAGGAGACCCGGCGCACTGTGCTCACTAGTTAGTCCGAATATCGTAGAGGGGATTTGCTTCTGATCTTTTCCGGATATCGCGCACGGGCATTTAACGCTTATCCCAAGAAATCCGGGCGGGTATCCCCTCCCGAAATTTTTGGCTCCCGCTCCTTAGTCTAGGTTTTCCCGCCCGCACCTATAAATAGGAGCCTTAGGGGGTAACCTAGATCGAACACTTCACTCCACCATCTCCTTCCTCTCTCCGTGCGCTCGTGCTCAAGCTCGACGCCGCGCCACCACGGAGCCCACAGACGCGCCACCGGAACCGAGCCGCTGCCGTTTGCGCTCGTCCTCAGCCCGCGCGGCGCCGCCGTCAACCTCCGCCACCGCACCTTCGGGCTGTCCGCCAGAAGATCCCGCAGGCCACCGCGACTGCGCCATTTGCCGCCGCCGCAATCTCCTCCAGACCTCGCCGGTAAGCTTTCTTTTTCCATGAATTTCACCTTCAAGCTTTGCTCGAGCTAGATTAGATCTAGGTCCGCTTCATAGGTGATTTTCTTGTTCCGCAATGATTTGGATCTCTCATGCCTTACTGTTTCTCATTCAATCACTTAAGCTAAGCTTGGTATCATTCTTCTATCACTTATGGTCATAAGTTTCCCCTCAGATTCCTCCATAGATTTTTCCGCCTAGATGCAATCTGTCAAAATTTTCCGTAACTGCTCCTTGATACTCGGATAATCTGTATTTTCCGGATCTTTTAGTTGCTCTTTGGTTTACCGGATAATAAATCATTTTCCGGGTCTTAATTACTCACACTCTGCACCTTTTATCTCTTGTTTCGTAGGCTACGCACATGGCTCCCAAGAATAAGGGAAACAACCGGCAAAAGCCAGGCCGACTCAGTCCATATCCTCCAACTGGGCTAGGTCCACCGTGACCCAGGCCAAGTTGGACGAGCTCGCCGAGTCGGGCGTCCTTCCTTCCCAGGAGGAGATCCACTTGCGAGTCCCGGGAGATGAGACCCGACCCTCCTCTGGCCCAGATGAGGTAATCTGTTTCGTAGAGCATGTGATCCGGGGATTCCGTCCCCCGGGTCACTCCTTTTTTCGCGAACTCCTTAGCCACTATGTCCTCCGAGTCTTCGACATAGGGCCCAAGTCTATGTTAAATATTACTCATTTCATAGTTCTCTGTGAGTCATACCTATGCGTCCCCCCAAACCTTGCTCTATTCCTTGAATTATTCCAATGCAAACCGTGCCGCGAGAGCGGTGATGGGGCCCTCTTGGCTTGTGGCGGGGTGTCTATCCAACAACGAAAAAATTTGTCGATGCCGACTCTGAGCCTTAACTCTCATGTTAAGCACTGGAAAAAATCCTTCTTCTACTGCCGGGACATCTCCCCACCCGGCGAAAAGAGACTGTCGGGTTTCTCCGAGGGACTCCTTGATCTTTCTGATACCTTCAACACCTTCGCCTCTGAGCCGGATAGGGAGTCCATCCAGCCCCTCTTAGCAAAAATCGCCGTCCTTTCTGCCAAGGGTCTCCTTGGGCTCAATTTAGTTAAGACTTGGGTAAATTTCCGGATCCAGCCCAACGCCATCCGGCCTAAGCTGATGTCCGAGTATTCCAGGCATGTGACGGATTCACTCTGCTACTCTTCGAGGAACTATCCGGCTGGTGATACGAACAAGATCATCAAAATTTTCCTAACTGAGAAGGTGGAAGTGATCCGGAACATTGCCGGCTTAGAGCCATACACTCGTGACAACCCGACTCCAGCGGTAAGATCCGACCCTTGCTCTTCTATTCTCATGCTTTTACCTGATGCAATTACTAAATTTCATCTTTATGCCTTTATCTCAGGAAGATAGCGCCTTCTGGAATATCGAGACTCCCCCTTCCTCCGAAAACCCGGAATAGGACGAGGAGGCGGCTTACTCGGAAGGAGGTACCATCCGGGTTCCACCCACCTTACTTTATGTCAACTTATTTTCCCACACTTTTCCTTTTTCCGACTGTGTACTATGCTTCTCAGGAATGGAAGATAAGGAGGACAAAGATGATAAGGAAGACCCGGAGGAGACCGAGAGTGACAAGAGCGAGGCCAAACCGGAAGCTGAAGTTGGGGCCAAGAGGAAACCCCGAGGGGTCGTATTCAAGGTTCCATATTCCTCCATGTCCTCCAAACCGTATTCATTTGCTAATATGTGTGAACTTAATCAACAACTATCCAATTCTCCATATTTGAAGGACCCCCCCTCCGGACAAGCGCAGGGTAACCCGGAATTCCCCGGGTGAGGATCCCCTCAACCCGGGTATCCCTACGTCCCCAACTCGTCGTTCCGGTACTTCCCCATCTCGTCCTTCCAATTCACCTCAAAGACATCCTTCCCCCAACCATCCATTAGCCGGACAATTCCGGGTCTCACTCTCAGATCCTGTAACAGCCTCGTCCGGGTCTAGCAACGAGCTTCCACCGGACTTCGTGGTGAATGCTGGGTAAGTTACACTTCTTGCTATACGATATACTAGCTCTTTTGATAACCTTTACTCATTAATGCTGACCATTTCTTTTTCTTTCCTTAGTGCCCAGCTTACAATCAGTGACCCGGACAACATGGATCTGGATAGCCGGGAAACTGAGGATCCGGCTAATAATGTGAACGCCGCGACTGGCGGCGCTGAAGAAGAAGACCAAGGAAGAGACCCACTGACAGACTCGGCTAGGCAGGAGGTCGAGTCTCCCAATCCATCTGATGGGCTCGGGGATGACGATGTCAAGGTTCTGGGCGCTAGGATGGGTACTCCCAATCCTGACACCCAGGCAACCCGGGTATCACCCCCAGAGCCGGAAAAGACTCCTCCTCCGAGTAACCAGGCCGCCGGCTCTTCCGGTACCAAACCTGAAGATATGAACTTTGCCGAGATGCTAGACGCTCTGCATACCCTGAGGGCTGACGAAGAAGGCATTCTAGAAGCCTTGATATCGAAGCACGAGGTAAATTCGACTAATACTGCCCGTATATTTGTCTAGTCCCCAAGTTCCGAGTGAACTTATGCATAATTTACTTGGAACTTTCATAGCATATCCGACTGATATTTCTTTCTTGTCCGACTAACACTTCCTTGTGTTTCCACGCAGGCATACGTAGCCCACTCTGAGAAAGCGTTAGCTAAAAACACCAAACTTCTCAAGGTGGAGACGAAGCTGCGTGAACCGGCTGAAGTTGATGCCAAGAAACTGGGGAAACTTGCGAGAAAGTATAGGTAGAGATCCCATGCTGCAGAGGATAGACTGACCAAGCTATCTGCCCAGATTGCCGATACTCACCGTGCTTTGATTGGTAATGATTCCCGACTCACTAATCGTAACCTGGACCTTTCATTCTGAGAAACACTCGGAATTCGTTACTTGAATCTTTCTGTTTTTCTACAGGGCCGGATGATGAGATTCCAGATGAGGATGACATAGCAAAGCTGAAGACCATAAAGAGCACAATCCGGCAACTCTGTGCCGGCACCAAATGGGTACTGCAAGCTGTAAAGTGGCCGGGTAGTGGACATGGTGGTTTGAACACGCTGCTTGATGCGTGTTCCACCATCCCCGAGTGGATCGACCACTGGAAACGCTCGTCATGCCGGGTTGGAGTAACCCGGGGGCTTGCTCTGGCTAAAGCGTACTTTCCCAAGCTTGAGCCGGCAAAGCTCGTTGGCGGGTTTCCAGAATTCAACAATGACGGCTCCAAGTTTTTAGCCAAGAACTACAAGGCCATCCAAACAGAGGTTCGTCACTCGGCTAGTCTGATTGCCGATAGTCTGGACGTCAGTCGGATTGTGCCACCATATGATGCTGAAGATAAGCCAATTAACTCGGATCCTCCTAAGCCCTATGACATGCTGGCACGGTGGAAGGCGGAAGCTGCGCAAATGAGGGAAGAGGCCGCGAAGAAGAAAGCTGAGGCCGATACTACGCCTACAACCTCTACGCCGGTTGTTCCTCCTCCCGCGCGCTGGTACTGCTAATCCGGGTGAAGATGCTGGGAAGGCCCCTGAAGAGCAAACCCAAGACCAAGACCCCTCCGCGAAGGACAAGACTGAAGACTCGACCCAGGGGGCCGAGTGAAATTTTTATCTGCCTCCGTCTCAAACACTTTATTCGGCCAATGGGCCTTTAAAACAATTATTCTTTTAATAGTGCGCATGTGCACTTTTTGATACTACTATCCTGGTTTGTAATACATTTAAAACCTTAATATTTTTCATGGCCCTTCTGGCCTTCGCATGAATTTGATCTTTCCCTAACTTTGAGCTTTTTCATTCCAATTTTCCGACTTTCCGCTATGGTTCCTTTTGTGAGACTCGGTTTCCGGGTCTCATGGGTTTTTGACAAGTGGACGTTTTCTAAGTCCCCAAGTCCCCAAGACTCGGATTTTTGGGTTTTTGAGCTGAATAGCTAGATAATATGTTTCTTTTTTCAAATTCCCAAGTCCCCAAGGCCCGAATTTCCGAGTCTAGGGTGTTGGGTTTTTTCAAAAGAACAAATTTTTTCTGCTAAGGCCCAAAACCTAGAGCCGTTAACATAGGTTTGAAGCTATGCTTAATATACTCTGAGTTTCCGGCTGTTAACCTTGTACTCTGCATAACTTGTGGTTTAGATGACCCTTTTGACCTTCTTCTACTATAAGCCGGCTTTCGTGTGGATAATCAATGTTGCTATAGCTGTACAAAGACAGGATCAGGCAAGTCCCATTGGGCATCATGATTGATTGTAATCATACGCTAGCAAAGCATGCCACTTTAGTGCGAGTCACATCAAGCTTAAGCAAGAAAAGTCAAGAAAGTTTGGCTCTATTGTCCGGTTATAAGCTTGCAGCCGTACTTATTACAAGTAATCGGCCCTTATAACTCAATGGCATCGTGGCCGGGTCTTTGAGTTTGCAACTGTGCTATTCAAGCAATCAGCCCCCAAGACCTAGATATATGCATTTTACTAGAAAAACTACTATACTAAGAACAGTAAATAATACTTACCTGGAAGAAAAAAAAGAAACACAACAGAAATATAAAAACTTGACAAAAACACACAAAAAAAGAACAATATATTGTTTAACCATCTCTTTATTGATATGACAAAAGTTAGGTCAGCAAGCCGCCTCATTAAAAACCTTCCAGTCCCCTTAGGTACCCTGGATAGGAAAAGAGTGCGTCTGAAACCTGCTGCCTGTTACATCGTGTAATTTCACTTGTGAATCTAACCTATTCTAGGTATAGTAGGGACGCAGCTGAGCCACGTTCCATGGTCTTTCTCTTTCTTGCATAGATGAACTGGTATGAGCGGTGTCATTAACAGTAGCCGACTCTTCCCTTGCATCTATCAAGTAATAAGATCCGTTGCGCATATTCCGGCTTATAATGAATGGTCCTTCCCATGGTGGGGATAACTTGTGTTTTCCTTCCTTTGACTGTACCAGGCGCAGAACCAGGTCTCCTTCCTGGAAGACCCGGGTTTTGACTCGCCGACTATGGTATCTCCTCAGATCCCGCTGGTATATGGCTGATCTCTCCAAAGCTTGTTCCCTGTGCTCTTCCAGCATATCCACGGTGTCCTACCGGGTCTTCTCATTCTCCACCTCGACGTAAGCCGACACTCGAGGCGAGTCATGAATAATGTCACTCGGCAATACCGCCTATGCACCATAGACCATAAAAAACGGTGTCATCTGAGTAGATCTGTTAGGTGTGGTGTTGATTCCCCAAACCACTAAAGGTAACTCCTCAACCCACGCGCCAGCAGCTCTGATGCACGGGACTCACAGTCGTGGCTTTAATCCACGAAGTAACTCCTGATTTGCCCTCTCCACTTGTCCATTTGCCTGTGGGTGGGCCACTGAGGCTATGTCCAAGCGGATGCCATTGTTTCCGCATAATTTTTCCATCTCACCTAAGGACATGTTGGTTCCATTGTCCGTTATTATGCTGTGAGGATACCCAAACCGATAGATAATCCTTTTCAGGAACTTGACTGCCGTAACTGCTTCACAATTGGTAACTGGCATAACTTCAACCCACTTGGTAAACTTATCGATAGCCACCAAGAGATGTGTCTTTTTGCAAGGTGACATGTGAAAGGGGCCAACCATATCCATACCCCAAACAGCAAACGGCCAGGTTAACGGGATAGTCCGCAATTCCATAGCCGGCACATGGGTTTGGCGAGCGTATCTTTGACATCCGTCACACCTTGCCACCAAGTGCTCCGCATCTGCTAGGGCCGTGAGCCAGAACAAACCGTGTCGATAAGCTTTGGCCACAAGGGATCTTGTGGATGCATGATGCCCACAATCACCTTCGTCGCTCTCCTTCAAAATATGTCGGCCCTCTTCTGGTGCTACACAGCGTAAAAAGACACCTGCCGCACTTCTTTTATACAGCTCCCCATTGATGCTAGAATATCCCTTTGCTCGCCTCAAAATTTGCCTTGCTAATACTTCCTGCCGTGGTAACTCGCCCCGTGATAGGTAGGCCAGAAACGGCTCTGTCCACTCGGGAACAACACGTACTGTGGCCACGAGCTCCAAATCCGGGTCTTGGTTAGCCACCTCTTCCTCAGACTCGGTTTTAACTGATGGCCGCCATAGCTCGTCCAGGAAAACATTGGGTGGAACCGGCTCTCTGCGCGAGCCGAGTCTGGCGAGTGCATCTGCTGCCTCGTTTTTTCTTCTGTCTATATGCTCCACCTCATACCCGGAAAAACACCCGGCAAACCTGTCCACCTCTCTGCGGTATGCTTCCATAGTTGCATCTTTTCTATCCCAATTTCCTGAGACCTGTTGTACCACGAGGTCCGAATCTCCATAGCATCGTATCCTCTTGATGTTCATCTCCTTGGCTACCTTCAGTCCGTGCAATAATGCCTCATACTCGGCCACGTTGTTGGAACAATCAAAGTGAATCTGCAACACGTAGCTCAACTTGTCTCCTTTGGGTGATGTGAGCACCACTCCCGCTCCTGACCCCTCGTATTGCTTGGAACCATCAAAGTGCATTATCCAAGACTCGGAACTTGGTGTCATTGTAGGCATGCCTGTGTGAGTCCAATCATTAATGAAATCAACTAGAGCTTGAGATTTGATTGCTGAATGGGCTCGTAGTTGATGTGATAATCTCCCATCTCGATCGCCCACTTGGCTATTCTACCTGTTGCATCCGAGTTTCTGATGATATCCGACATTGGTATGGAGCTAACCACTGTTATGGGGTGTTCCTGAAAATATGGCTTCAATTCCGGCTGACCATGAAGACCCCGAAAACCAGCTTCTGCCAGTGTGGGTTGCGCTGTTTTGCCTATGATAATACCTCGATGACGTAATAAATCGGCCTCTGAACCGGGTGATCTTTCCCATCCTGCTTGCGCTCGACAACAACCACTGCGCTAACTGCCCGGGGTCCGGCCGCAACGTACAGTAGCATGGGCTCTTTAGGACCCGAGGCTGCCAAAACTGGTGCCTCAGATAACTGCTTCTTTAACGCCTCGAAAGCCTCCTCCGCCTCTTGGTCCCAAACGAATTTATCGGATTTCCTCAAGAGCCGGTATAAGGGTATCGCCTTCTCTCCGAGTCTGGATATGAATCGGCTCAACGCTGCTACACACCCTGTAAGCTTCTGAACATGCTTCATGTTTTCCGGGTTTTTCAGACTCTGGATAGCTTTGATTTTATCCGGGTTTGCCTCAATCCCTCTCTCTGAAACGATAAAACCGAGTAACTTTCCCGCTGGAACTCCAAATACACACTTTGTGGGGTTAAGCTTCATCTGATATCTTCTCGGGTTCTTGAACGTTTCCTTTAGATCATCAATAAACGTTTCCGCTTTCCTGGTCTTGATCACCACATCATCCACATAAGCATGAACGTTGCGTCCGATTTGGTCCTCAAAGCACTTCTGAATGCACCGCTGATAAGTTGCGCCAGCGTTCTTCAATCCAAAAGTCATGGTTTTGTAGCAGAAGGCCCCAAAAGGGGTTATGAACGATGTTTTCTCCCAGTCTTCCTTCTTGAGCTTGATCTGATGATACCCGGAATACGCATCCAGGAAACATAATAGGTCACTTCCAGCTACTGCGTCTATGATCTGATCTATCCTTGGAAGGGCAAACGGATCCTTTGGGCAATGCTTATTGAGACTCGTATAATCAATGCACATCCTCCACTCATTAGTCTTTTTCATCACGAGAACCGGATTTGCCAACCAATCCCGGTGAAATACCTCCATGATAAAGTCGGCTGTTAATAGCCGAGCAATTTCTTCTCCTATAGCCCTTCTTCTTTCCTCATTCATCTTCCTCGGGCCTTGCTTCACGGGCCTAGATTTGGGATCAACATGCAAACTGTGCTCTGCCAACTCTATGGGGATACCCGTCATATCGCTAGGCGTCCAAGCGAAAACATCTTGATTTGAACGAATAAACTCCACGAATGTTTTTTCCTGCTCATTGTCCAGGTTAGATCCTATAGCAAATTGCTTAGAGGGATCACCTTCGACAAAGGCCACCATCTTGGTATCCTGTGCTGCTTTGAATTTTGCTCTCTCATCCTCAGTGTTCAGCCTCTTCAACGTTGTTCTGTCATCTGGGTCTACTTGAGACCGGTAATACTTGAGTTCTTCCTTCCTGCAGGCCTGTTCCGCAATTGTCGCGTATCCTTCGTCACACTCAGCTGCTATAATCCGGTTTCCATGTATGGTAATGGTTTGCTTAGGACTCGGAATCTTTAGCTGTAGGTATACGTAAAACGGCCGGGCCATGAACTTAGCATAAGCCGGCCTTCCAAATAGCGCGTGATAAGGACTGCGCAACTTTACCACCTCGAACGTGAGCCTCTCAACCCGGAAATTGTCCTTCGATTCTCCAAAAGCAACCTCCAAAGTGATTTTTCCCTCGGGGCACGCCAAGTGACCCGGCACGATCCCGTGAAAAACTGTTGAACTTTTCTGTAGCTGAGACTCCTTGAGACCCATGCGTAAGAATGTTTCCCAATACAAGATGTTGATGCTACTTCCACCGTCCATTAAGACCTTTTTCACCTCATAACCATTAACCTGTGGCGTGACCACAATGCTAGCACACCCGGATGTTCTATTGTTTCCGGGTGATCTCTTCTGCTCCATGTCACCTCTTGATCCGACCATCTCAGGTATCTCGGAACAGCTGAATTGACCGCGTTCACTGCTCGTTTGAGTATCTTTCTGTCCTTGTTGGAAGTTCCTGTAGTATGTACGTGATATTGTCCCAACTGCTTGGGGTTAGCTTGGAAACCTCTAGCTCCTCCCTGGTTATTGCCCGGATTTCCACCTCCTGGGTTGCCTGCTGGGGGTGGACCGTTGCCCGGGTTTCCACCCGGACCCGGTCCTCCTCCCCGGCCTGCACCTCGCATAGCCTTGTTTACTTCCTCATTCTTCCATCTCTGTAAGTCCGCACACTGCTCCAATGAGTGGTTAGCCGGCCTTCCGTTCCTGCTGTGCTTCGGGCACGCCATTCTGAAGATATCCCAGTTGTTACCCGGCCTTGGTGGCCCTTGGTAGTTCCCTCCGTTATGGTTTCCTCCATTGAAATTTCCTTCCTCTCTAGGTCTCGACGACCCGGCTTCGGTACTGGCGACAAACTCGGAACTTCCCTCAAACGGGCGTTTATTCTGGTTGTTTCCACTGTTACCTCCATTGTTACCCGGCGTAGACCCATTGCCGGCTCTTCCATTATTGCTCGTGTTTGCTTTTGCTTTCTTATCATCGACGTCCTCTTCTGTGGTATCCGTTGCAGCGTGCTTGTTGCATGCGTCCATTAGCTCTCCCATCGTAACCTCTGAAGCATTCCGACTAGATTTCATGCGAGTTAACTTTTGCACTAAAGGTATATACTTGCAAGTCTTTGCCATAGCTTGTAACGCATCCTTTGGCTGAATATCAGTGGACGAGTGAAGTATCTCCATAACCCGGCACACCCAGCTGCGCGCCGATTCTCCCTTCTTTTGGACACACCGTTCTAGATCATCAATAGTAAATAGCTTCCTGCATGTTCCACGAAAGTGCCTAAAAAACGCGGTTTTCAACTCACCCCATGATTTGATAGATCCTTCCGATAAATTGTTGAACCACAACTTTGCTGCTCCTTCTGACATCATTAAGTACATGAACTTGGCTTGAAGATTTTCAGATGCGTTGCGAATCGACATATCCATCTCATAGTTGCTCAACCATGTTTCTGGATCCATAGTCGGCTCATAATTCACTACTTTACCCGGTTCCTTGAATTTATCCGGGTAAGGCTTAGCCCTGATGTTATCCGGCAGACACTTAGGCCCAGCGAGGTTAGTCGGTACTGGCCTCACTCGGGAAACATGCGATCCTGCGGGGGGCACGGTTGGGCGTGGTCCTGCTGCTGGTCCGTGCGCCGCAGACCCGGCCGCGGCTCGCCTGGCTCTGGAACTATCCACAATAGCTTGTGCTGCTGATGCTGCTGGTGCTGCCTGAACGCGGGGAGGAGGCGGCATTTGCTGCTGCTCTGCCCTCCGTCGCGCCGAACTTGTTTGAATATTACCGGTATTGCCATGTTGCCGGCTGATATATGGCGTCCCATGCATTCCACTCCTATTATCCGGGTAATTAACTTGTTGTGCCACTGCTGTGCGCAGTAGATCTATCGCCCGCCGTGTCTCCTCCGCGTGGGGTGACTCTCTTACGGGGATCTGATTCAATGCAATTGTTGCTGCGTATATATTGTCCATGGGGTTGTTGAAGTGCCCTGGCGGCGTGCGAAATCGTGATGGTGGTGGTGGTGGTGCCGTGGTGCCGACAGTGACCCCAGTATGCAATGTGGGTAACCCGGCCTGCACGTTTGCCGGCTGTCCTCCTTCGGTTGTGGGCTGATGCACAGTTTCTTGATTCGCAGCTGGGATCGGCTGATCCTGAGGTGTGATGAATAGTGCGGCCGGGTTTATGACTCCACCCATTGCCGGTAATCTAGTCTGGTGTCTTTGATGCACCCTGGTTGTCTCAACCCGGATCCGGTTCTCCAATCCATCCAGCTCACGTTGGCGAGTGGCTATCCCTTGCTTTTCTGCTTCCACATCTCTCCTCTGTTGCTCCAATGCACGACGGGCTACATCCAGATCCCTGGCACGCGCTGCTGCGTTCTCCGGGGTTATCACCGTGGCTAGTACTATGGGATCCAGGATCATGTTGTTATTGAACAAGGCCGGGTGTCGTGGATTCGAAGGACCCGCCCCTGGCGTCCGGTTTGCCATAAACCCGAACATATTCGCCTGTAATTCGCTATCCGCCGCCCGGCTAGTGATTGAAGCCGACTCTCCGTCAACCCGGGCAAGAACCGGATTTCCGTCAGCCGGGTTTTGCTGTTGGGCGAATGCTCGCGCTGCTCCGACTTCGGCCGTAGTCACGTCCCCCTGGTTGAGATTGGTTGCAGGGGCCGTGTAGACCGCGACCTGGCGCACGATGCTTGGCGAAGACTCGTATTCCTCCTCATCACAACTATCCTCCTCGTACCGGTCCTCCAGCAGGTGCAGGATAGACTCGGTATCATCTTCTCTCACGACCCAGCCACGCGGGGTCCATGCCGGCTCCTCCGGCTGTTCCCTCTTCGTGGTGGGCTCTTCTATCGGATCTACTGTCCCGACCGATTCTTCTCCATCCGACTGAACGCAGGTGGCCTCTCCTGACACAGAATCAAATCCAAAATCATAAGGGATTGAACCAGACGTATGTACCATGCCGATGAAGACGTTGACCCGGCCGATTGTAACGACAGATCCGGATTCGAGCAGATCCGACTCTGGCCCCCATCCAAAGTCGTCCACCATCTTCTCTCCTTCGGGGTTGGTGTAGATCTCGCCGATGACGAGGTTCTTCATGTTCTCCCGAGCTTCTCCCGTGATGTAAACACCCTTGGACGTAGGCCCCACGGTGGGTGCCAACTGTCGTGGGATAATCACGGCAGACGTTACCGGGGGTAACTTATCTTGGGGCAATTCGACTTTGGTGTTTGGGAGAGGGTTTAGCTCAGGGGAAATCATGGTGATAAGCGACCTGGTAGCCAGCAATCAAGTCGCCGAGTCTCCGATCTGAATATATTATCTCAACTCTCGTGTTACAAAGGATACTCGAATAGCTAGTAAAACTCGTGTAACTCGTCGTGTATATCTCGTATGTAATCTAACCCTAGGAGCCGGCTTATATAGTATCCGGCCCCACTGGCTTCCTATCCAAGGCATACTTGGAATCCTACCCGGGCACTGCTTACAAACCCTAAGCTTCCTTATCGGAACCCACAATCCGGGTTACGTGGCCTAAACTCTTGGGCCTTCTAGAAACTTCCTTTCCTTAAGCCGGGTCTTGCACAGCTCCCTTTGGGCCGAGTTACACCTTGGCGTTAGCCTACCGAGTTATCATCCCTCCATCAGGATGATCTCTTCCTTCTCATCAACACTACGAAATCCTCGACGGTTTATGCGACGGAGGGGAGAACGTCCCTGATCGACTGTCAGGGACGATTCTGCGACGATTAATTGAACACTAAACCATCGCGAGCTACTGGCCATCCCAGCACAAGGCCCAACAAGGAGCGATGTTTTTTTTCGTTGTTGTTTGTGTACACGTGGCATCGTATTTTCGTTACCCGTTACGGGCGTCACTGACGTCACTTCTACTGTTCCTGACGTCATCATCATCTTGACATTTTAAAAACGTAGAGATTGGAAATTCCGTTACCTCCGTTAATGACGTCATAATATGTGCGACGTTTATTTTCTCGTCGTGGATTCAAGCAGTATAAGGTGCCACGTGTGCTCTCATAATGTTCCGCGTATACTCTTCTTCTCGACGAATTTATAACGTTGTGCGACGGTGCGACGTTTTAGTTCGTGGTAAGACGTCGCGAATCATGAGCCAACACGTGTACTAATAAGGCATGTCCACGTCGAAACGTTTCGGTGACGTGTTTTTTTCGTCGCGATTTTCATCCAATAAGGTGCTGCCTCATGGACCTACCATATAGTACCACATGTCCTCGTATTCATAAGCATGGAAAATACTATACTAGTTTTTACAGCAAAGCAAACACAACAAATACATAAATTCCTAATAAGGCCACAACATAGCTTGCTAGCAAAGACAGTCTAATACAGTTCAACAGACAACAAGCGGTTTCACAAAAGGATACTCAGTTCCATATCTCGGATGAACTTGAGCCAACATGCAACCAATAAGGGTTTTGTACATTTCTTGACTCTTCTTCATACCTTTGTGTTCCTCCGTCATACGCACTAATTCTTGTCGATGCTTCATCCTATCTGCATCAGCTTGTTCCTTGGCCGGCTTCAACTCTTCAACTACAGACTGCAGGTCCTGCCTTTGTTTTCTCTCATAATTAAGTTGAAGGTGAAGCTCACACTTTGTTGCTCTTGCACTGGTTATGAACCCACCTATGGTATTCAGGAACGAAGACTTTAGATGGTTATTGGTCAGCACGACAGCGACAGCTTCGGTGGCAGAAAGACGTTCCTTGATAGCGCCATCTACTGAAGTAGGTTCTAGCATCTTGACTTGCATTTCTTCCTATAAAGCATGTAAAAGGTTTAGATGAAATAGAAGCTAAACTATCTTGTAAGGAACATTCATATCATGACAAGCATGTAAGTAACATGTATGAAAAATAGCATGCAACAAGCTTGTACATAACAAAGATGCAAATAGCAGATGACAAGCAATTAAGCACGCATGACAAGCTTGTAAGGAACATAAATGAAAAACATCACATGACATGCATGTAAGTAAACATGGATGAAAATAGCAGACGACAAGCACATACAGAACATAGATGAAAATAGCAGCTCACAAGGATAGATGAACTAGCAGATGAAAAGAAAGCAGCATGCATGTGCATGAACTATGAGATGACAAACATAGGTGAAATAGCTGACTACAGAAGTTTTCATCAAAAATTCACAAAAGGAATCATCAGTACGTATCTAGAAGAATCTATTGAGGTAATTATTGATCAAAGAGATAAACAGAATTCCGAGGGACTTACAATTGCTATTTTCACGGACGAAGAGAATCCATGTGTCTTGCTATTGTGCGTAGCTTTGAACAATTCAAAGGCATCTTCCCCCATGTCGCAGCAAACCTCGTAGCTACGAGAACCTGTGGCGCCATGGAACTGGACGGCATGTTCTCTTTGCCTAGCTTTCATACAAGCCATCTACATAAACGAAGTATGAACTGATTAGACACAGTCCAGGTTATGGAATAGAAACAGTGGCAAGGTAGAGTGAACAAACACAATACTTGTTTCCTGACTAGGGACCAGTTATCGACTAACCTCCACCATTCTGCTTCGCTCATGTGTCCAACTGCATCAGGAGGCGTTCGTACAACTCTACTCTTATCTCTAACGATGTCTTGCTTCAGAATATGGCGTCTTTGTCTTGTACAGTTCTTGAGATGCATCAGAAGAGATTGACGAATAACATGGTCTCTGGGGGTTCAGATGAAACTTTGACTGAAACAAAAGAAAGAGCACTTTTCAGTTATATGAACAGCAATGGAATGAACTGGAAGGTTGGGTTAGAAAACTTACAGAAACATGGCCGCGGTAGGACGAAAATATACCTTCCCTTCCCTTGTACTCTTTCCATTGGGGGAAGATAAGGACAGTGTGCTTCACAGCTAATGAACACGCGGTAACATACATGGCAGCCACCTTTGGGTCCACTGGCCTTGTCTTTCCCAGAGGAATAACAATTCTGATCCTGTTTCCTTTGGACATGTTTCTTCTCCTCCCCGCCACACCACTCGATACAATGTCTTCACATGGGTAATCTACAGAAGTTGTGGCATTCCTAGAGTTAGTATTCTGCATTTTGGATTTCCCTCCGCACATGGCCCCTCGTAAAGCATGCAATCTCTTTGATATGTCATCTTGCTCTTCGTTGCATGCACCTTTATCCTCTACTTGGAAACCTTGCCCCTCGCCTAGGAATAGTGGCAGACTGCCTTGCACACCTGGCAGCTCACCGTAGGGAGGTACCTGATCTCATTAGGAGGCTACCTCCTCACGGTGGTCAGTCTCCTCCTAATGTTGGGCAGCTTTGAGCTTGCCATGCATGGGAAACTGCCTGCTCGCCTTGGGCAGCTTCCTGTTGGCCTTGGGGAGCTGCCTCCTCCTCTTGGACCACTGGTCGCTTGAGTTCGTCATATGCATACGGATGGAGATGCGCAACTGCATGCTCGCGATGGGCCTTAACGCGCTTGCGTTTACAACCATGTCCACTAGGATGCATCTTTGTCCTAAGAGATGTACTCTTGACTTTAATGTTCCTAACATGCACGGTTCATATGTACTAAATCAACTAGGATAGTAGCACATAATACATGGCAGAACAATAATTAAGCCAGCAGTTCCACACAACATAAGAACCTTTATTGCTAAGCTATCATGCAAGGCATGCCTTATCTAGATGGTGGACATGGTATAAATGGAAATAAATAGCTTACACTATAAGTCTAGAATTGATGATTTATGCGAATAAATGAAAATAAATAGCGCATACATGTTATTTACAAATAACCTTATATTTCACTGGGATGTGACAACATAGAGTTAGAAAATCTTAGTGATGTAATTCGATGTTTGACCATATCATATCAGTAATCTAATTTGTGGACCTAAGTATGATAGGATCGCAGGAGAAGTGATCTTAAGCTTTATACAAGCTCGAAAATAAGCAAACTCTGACCAAAGGAACTTGACGGCTACCAGGAAGGCGAGGTGGCATATCTTGACGACGACCTGGACGACGAGGTGGTAGATCTTGACGACGACCTGGACGGAGAGGTATCAAATCTGAACGGCGAGGTGGCAGATCTGGATGGCGTCCTGGACAGCGAAGTGGAAGCCCGGGAAGGCGAGCTGAGCGGAGGGGTGGAAGACCGGGGACGGCAAGGTGGAATCCCGGGAAGGCAAGCTGCACGGCGAGGTGGAAAACCGGGGATAGCCAGGTGGAAGCCAGGGAAGGCGAGCTACAGGGCGAGGTGGAAGGCCGGGGAGGAGTAGATGGGGTTTAGGAGGAAAGGGGGATTTCGAACAAGAAGAGGAGGGGAAATTTCGGCGAGAGGGCAGATAAGAGGGAGAGGTTCGAAATTTAGGGCGGCATAGGCGGCAAAGGTTTTGGTCGATAATTTGGGTGGGCGGCGCGAAATTTTCTGCGCCCGCCAGATTTCGGTACAATTGCTGGAGAACATTGCTGGTCGTTGGATACATGATGGATGGCCTAAAAATATAACCATTATTGAAATATGTTATTTAAGGATAATGGGAAGACATTTATAAATTACTGACATAAACTATTACTAATAAATAAATTACCCTACCATTGTCTTGGGTGTTCCTTGAGCCTAACCTAACACAACCAAACAATTGGTTCTACTTTGCTACCCCTTTTCCGGCTCACGTAGAGGGGCCAAAACGTCAGTTCCGTCTTTTTCCCCAGCGGGGCTATGGTTTCTCCGGAGAGGGGGCTCTGGAACGTCTGAATGCCACCACAACACATGGTATTCCATAAAATGTGTGTTAGAGTGTGGCATGGGTATTGGATGCCCAAGATTCCCTCGCTCTTTGTGCTAGGGTTTCACCGGCGTCTGATTCTCTCTCGCGGGTTCCAGTACTGCTTAGTGAGAGCCCGAAACTCCCGGATCTAACGGAACTGGGGCAGTCTTGACAAGAGGTGGGCCCTACAATTTTTCTTGGGTGTTCCTTGATCCTAAAATAACACAGCCAAGCAATTGGTTACACTTTGGTACCCCCCCCCCCCTTTGGCTCATGTAGAGGGGTCAGACCGACAGTTCCGTCTTTTTCTCCAACGGGGCTATGGTTTCTCCGGAGTGGGGGGCTCCGGATCGTCTAAATGCCACCAAATCCCGTGGTATGCCGTTAGATTGTGGAATGAGTTTTGGATGCCCAAGATTCCCTCGGTCTCTATGTTAGGGCTTCACCGGCGTCGGATTCTCTCTCTAGCGGGTTCGAGGACTACTTAGAGCCCGAAACTCCCGGATTTGACGGAACTAGGGGAATCTTGCCAGGAGGTGGACCCTAACATTTTATTTGGTGTTCCTTGTGCCTAACCTATCACGACCAAATAGTTGGTTCCCCTTTGCTACCCCTTCAAGCTCACGTAAAGGGGCCAGAACGTCTGTTCCGTCTTTTTCCAATGGGGCTATGGTTTACCCATAGAGGGGGCTCCAGATCGTATAATTGCCACAAAATCCCATTGTATGTCATATCATGTGTGTTAGAGTGTGTTTTGGATGACAAAGATTCCCTCGCTCTCAGTGTTAGGGCTTCACCGGCGACAGATTCTCTCTACGGGTTCCAAGACTACTTAATTAGAGCACGAAACTCTCAGATCTGACGGGACTAGAGGAATCTTGCCAAGAGGTGGGCCCTATCATTTTATTGGGTGTTCCTTGGGCCTAACCTTACACAACCAAGCAGTTATTCCAATTTTTCTACCCCCTTCCGCCTCACGTAGATGGGGCACAACGGCAATTCCGTCTTTTTCCCCATCGGGGCTATGGTTTATCCGGAGAGGGGGCTCCAGATCGTCTGAATGCCACCAAATCCCATTGCACGCCATACCATGTGTGCTAGAGTGTGTAACGTGTTTTGGATGCCCAATATTCCCTCGCTCTCTGTGTTAGGGTTTCACCGGTGTAAAATTCTCTCTCGCGGGTTCCAGGACTAATTAATGAGAGCCCGAAACTCCCGGGTGTCACGGAACTGGGGGAATCTTGCCAAGATGTGGGCCCTACCATTCTCTTGGGTGTTCGTTGGGCCTAACCTAACACAAACAAGCAGTTAGTTTCACTTTGCTACACCCTTCCGGCTCTGGTAGATGGGGGCAGAACGGCAGCTCCGTCTTTTTCTCCATCGGGGCTATGGTTTATCCGGAGAGTGGGCTCCAGATCGTATGAATGCCACCAGATCCCATTACACGCCATACCATGTGTGCTAGCGTGTGTAATGTGTCTTGGATTCCCAAGATTACCTCGTTCTCTGTGTTAGGGTTTCACCGGTGTCGAATTCTCTCTCACAGGTTCCGGGACTAATTAATCAGAGCCCGAAACTCCCGGGTGTCAAGGAACTGGGGAGTCTTGCAAAGAGATGGGACCTACCATTTTCTTGGGTGTTCCTTGGGCCTAACATAACACAAACAAATAGTTAGTTCCACTTTTCTACCCCCTTCCGGCTCACGTAGATGGGGCAGAACGACAGTTCCGTCTTTTTCCCCAGCGGGGCTATGGTTTATCCGGAGAGGGGGTTCCAGATCATTTGAATTCCACCAAATCCCATTACACTCCATACCATGTGTGCTAGAGTGTTGCATGGGTATTGGATGCCAAGATTCCATCGAACTCTCTGTGTTAGGGTTTCACCGGTGTCAGATTCTCTGTCGCGGGTTCCAGGACTAGTTAATGAGAGCCCGAAACTCTTGGATGTGACGGAACTGGGGAATCTTGCCAAGACGTGGGTCCTACCATTCTCTTGGGTGTTCCTTGGGCATAACATAACACAACCAAACAGTTAGTTCCACTTTGCTACCCCTTTCCGGTTCGCGTAGATGGGGCAGAACGACAGTTTCGTCTTTTTCCCTAGCGGGGCTAGGGTTTATCCGGAGAGGTGGCTCCAGATCGTATGAATGCCACCAAATCCCATTGCACGCCATACCATATCTGATAGAGTGTGTCATGGGTCTTGGATGCCCAAGATTTCCTCGCTCTCTGCGTTAGGGTTTCACCGGTGTTGGATTCTCTCCCGCGGGTTTCAAGACTAATTAATGAGAGCCCGAATCTCCCGGGTGTGACGGAACTGGGGGAATCTTGCCAAGAGGTGGGACCTACCATTCTATTGGGTGTTCCTTGGTCCTAACCTAACACAACCAAGCAGTTGGTTCCAATTTTCTACCTCATTTCGGCTCATGTGGAGGGGCCAGAACGGTAGTTTTGTCTTTTTCCCCATTAGGGCAATATATGGTTTGTCCGGAGATGGGGCTCTAGATCATATGAATGCCACCAAATCCCATTGCACGCCATACCGTGTGTGTTATAGTGTGGCATGGGTCTTCGATGCCCAAGATTCCCACTCTCTATGTTAGGGTTTCACCGGTGTCGAATTCTCTCTCGTGTGTTCCAGGACTAATTAATGAGAGCCCAAAACTCCCGGGTGTGACGAAACTAGGGGAATCTTGCCAAGAGGTGGGCCCTACCATTATATTGGGTATTCCTTGGGCCTATCCTAACAACCAAGCAGTTAGTTCCACTTTGCTACCCCCTTCCGTCTCTCGTAGATGGGGGGACATCAGTTCCGCCTTTTTCCCCATCGGGGCTATGGTTTCTCCGGAGGGGGGGTCCAGATCGTATGAATGCCACCAAATCCCATGGTATGACTCATACCATGTGTGTTAGAGTGTGTCATGGTCTTGGAGACCCTATATTACCTCGCTCTGTGTGTTAGGGCTTCACCGGCGTCGGATTCTCTTTTGCGTGTTCCATGACTACTTAGAGCCCGAAACTCCCGGATCTGACGGAACTGGGGGAATCTTGCCAAGGGGTGGGCCCTACAAATGTATTGGGTGTTTCTTGGGCCTAACCTAACACAAACAAGAATTTGTTTCCACTTTGCTACACCCTTTCGGCTCACGTAGAGGGTCTGAATGGCAGTTCCTTCTTTTTCCCCAACGGGGCTATGGTTTCTCCGGAGAGGGGGCTCCGGATCGTATGATTGCAACCAAATCCCATTATATGACATACCATGTGTGTTATAGTGTGGCATGAGTCTTGGATGACCAAGATTCACTCTCTCTTTGTGTTAGGGCTTCACCGGCGTCACATTCTCTCTACGGGTTCCAGGACTACTTAATTAGAGCCCGAAACTCCCTGATCTTATGGGATTGGGGGAATCTTTCGAAGAAGTGGGCACTAACATTATCTTGGGTGTTCCTTTGTCCTAACCTAGCACAAACAATCAGTTGGTTCCACTTTTCTACCCCGTTTCGGCTCATGTGGAGGGGCCAGAACGGTAGTTCCGTCTTTTCCCCCAAAAGGGCTATATATGGTTTCTCCGGAGATGGGGCCCCAGATCGTATGAATGCCACCAAATACCATTTAACGCCATACCATGTGTGCTAGAGTGCGGCATGGATCTTGGATGCCCAAGATTCCCTCGCTCTCCGTGTTACGGTTTCACCGGTGTCAGATTCTCTCTCGTGGGTTCCATAACTATTTAATGAGAGTCCGAAACTCCCGGGTGTGAAAGAACTGGGGGAATCTTGCCAAGAGGTGGGCCCTACCATTCTCTTGGGTGTTCCTTTGGCCTATCTTAACACAACCAAGCAGCTAGTTCCACTTTTCTACCACCTTCCGACTCTCGTAGATAGGGCAGAACGGCAGTTCCGTCTTTTTCCCCATCGGTGCTATGGTTTCTCCGGAGGGGGGCTCCAGATCATCTTAATGCCACCAAATCCCATGGTATTCCACACCATGTGTGCTAGAGTGTGTCATGGGTCTGTCATGCCCAAGAGTCCCTCGCTCTATGTGTTAGGACTTCACCGGCGTCGGATTCTCTCTAGCGGGTTCGAGGACTACTTAGAGCCCGAAACTTCCGAATTTGACTAAACTAGCAGAATTTTGCCAAGAGGTGGACTCTAACATTTTATTTGGTGTTCCTTGGGCCTAACATAACACAATAAAACAATTGGTTCCACTTTGCTACCCCCTTCCAGCTCATGTAGAGGGCCAAAACGGCAGTTCCGCCTTTTCCCCAGTGGGGCTATGGTTTCTCCGGAGGGGGGCTCTGGATCATATGAATGCCACCAAATCCCACGATATGACATAACATGTGTGTTAGAGTGTGTCATGGTCTTGGATACCCGAGATTCTCACTCTCTGTGTTAGGGCTTCACCGGCGTCGGATTCTCTCTGGCGTGTTCTCTGACTACTTAGAGCCCGAAACTCCCGGATCTGACGGAGCTGGGGGAATCTAGCCAAGATGTGGCACCTACCAATGTATTGGGTGTTACTTGGGCCTAACATAACACAAAAAAGAAATTGGTTCCACTTTCCTACCCCCTTCCGGCTTAGTTAGGGGGTCAGAACGGCAGTTCCTTCTTTTTCCCCAACGGGGCTATGGTTTCTCCAGAGAGGGGGCTTCAGATCGTCTGATTGCCACAAAATCCCATTGTATGCCATAAAAAGTGTGTTATAGTGTGGAATGGGTCTTGGATGACCAAGATTTCCTTGCTCTCTTTGTTAGGGCTTCACCGGCGGGTTCCAGGACTACTTAATTAGAGCCCGAAACTCCCGGATCTGACGGGACTGGGGGAATCTTTCGAAGAGGTGGGCACTACTATTTTCTTGGGTATTCCTTGATCCTAACATAACACAAACAAGTAGTTGGTTCCACTTTTCTACCCCGTTTCGGATCATGTGGAGGGTCCAGAACGGTAGTTTCGTATTTTCCCCATCTAGGCTATATGTGGTTTCCCCGGAGATGGGGCTCCAGATCGTATGAATGTTACCAAATCCCATTGCAGGACATACCATGTGTGTTAGAGTGTGTCATGGGTCTTGGATGCCCAAGATTCCCTCGCTCTGTGTGTTTAGACTTCACAGGTATCGGATTCTCTCTGGCGGTTCCAAGACTACTTATAACCCGAAACTCCCGGATCTGACGGAACGGGGGAGTTTGGACAAGAGGTGGGCCCTACAATTTTCTTGGATGTTCCTTGGGCCTAACCTAACACAACTAAGCAATTGGTTCCACTTTGCTACCCCCTTCCGGCTCACGTAGAGGGGACAGAACGACAGTTCCGCCTTTTTCCGCAACGGGGCTAGTTTTTCTCCGTAGAGTGGCTACGGAGCGTTTAAATGCCACCATAACACATGGTGGCATAAGATTCCCTCACTCTCTGTGTTAGGGATTCACCGGCGTCGGATTCTCTCTGGCGGGTTTCAGGACTACTTAGAGCCTGACTTCTTTCTCTCTGTGTTTCTCTCTCGAATTTACATGCCCTATTGGCCCGAAACTCCCGGAATGGAGAAACGGTAGGGAATCTTGTGAAGAGTTGGGTCATACCACTGTCTTGGGACTTTCTAGTTTCCACCCTAACACATCCAAGAAAGTAGACAGCCATTTTAAAAAAAGG
The DNA here is from genome assembly GCA_028641055.1 of Alopecurus myosuroides. NCBI lineage: Eukaryota > Viridiplantae > Streptophyta > Magnoliopsida > Poales > Poaceae > Alopecurus > Alopecurus myosuroides. The sequence goes on along the minus strand of CM054059.1, from coordinate 132,115,045 downwards.
CACGGTATCACTAAATAATCAACACAATTCAAATAAGCTTGGTTTTCAAAAAATTGAATCTGCATTTTGTTTTTCAAAAAATTCGGGGAAATTGTTTTTATTCTGTCAGATCAAACGGATGGAGTATTTTTTGGTTAAGTTATTATTATTCTGTATTAATTCTTTTTCTTTCTATTTCAAATTATTTTCCTTCTCTTTTGTGAAATGTTTTCGGCAACTAGCGCTAGGATGGCCCTTTATTGCGCGGGACGCAGCGTCAACCCCTTCGGGAAGGCGCGCCCTTTAACTGCGCTCACCTCCCCCTCTCTCTGTTCTAGTCATATCACTCGCTCTATCTCTCTCACCGCCTTCCTGAGCTTCCCCTCTCTCCGTCGGCGGGTTTTCTTCCGCCGGGACATCGACAGCACCGCGGCGGCCATCCTCGGCGGGACACGAAGGCCAGGCCTCCTGTCGTGGGATAATCACGGCAGACGTTACCTGGGGTAACTTATCTTGGGGCAAATCGACTCTGGTGTTTGGGAGAGGGTTTAGCTCAGAGGAACACATGATGATATGCGATCTGGTAGCCGGCAATCAAGTCGCCGAGTCTCCGATCTAGATATATTAACTCAACTCTCGTGTTACACTGGATACTCGATACCTAGCTCTATTGCTCGAACTCTTGGATCTCTCAAACTAAACCTAGGGGCCGGCTTATAAAGCATCCATACCCCCTGGCCTGCTCTCCAAGGCGTACTCTGAATCCTACCCGGACACTGCCTACAAAACCGTAAACTTCCTTACCGGAACCTACAATCCGGGTTACCAGGCCTACGAACTTGGGCCTTCTAGAAGCTCCTTTATCCTAAGTCGGGTCTTTGCGCAGCGTCCTTTGGGCCGAGTTACTCCTTGGCGTTGGCCTACCGGGTTATCATCCCTCCATCAGTAGTCCCCAGAATAGCTTGGGCTTCACGAGATCCTCCTTGAAGCGCATGCTATTCCCTTCAAAAATATCAAACTTACAAGTTCATAGAGGCCGGGTTAGATTGCTTCGATAAACAGCTAGGCCTAACTCCATGGTGGCCATATAGTAACCCGGCTCTCTCCAAGTCCATTGCTTATTTCTCCGAGTCAGTACCCTGACAACGATGCCAAGGATCCGGCTTACTTCACTTATTTAACCGATCCAAGTATCATGGAAAAGATTTGCCTCATATCTGTTCTGAATATCCCGCCTAGGACTTAACGCATATCTCGGAAAATCCGGACGGATATCACTTATCCGAAATTTCCGGCTCTCCCCCGTTGGTCTAGGTTTATCCACCCGCACCCTATAAATAGGTACCTAGGGGACAACCTAACTCCAACGGTCCATTTCTCCTTCCTTCACTTCCGCGCTCGAGCTTACAGAGCACCGCCACGGAGACCACGCGCGCGCCACCGGAACCAATCCGCCGCCGGCTACGTTCCGCCACAGCTCGTCCCGCGCCGCCGCCGTCCTCCGCCGCCGCGCCCTCGAGCAGCTTGCCGACAGTCGCAAAGGGGCATTCAGATTGCGCCATTTGCCGCCGCCGCGCTCTACTTAAATCTCTTCCGGTAAGCTCCTTGCTCCCATTAATTTTGCTTTGCAATTTCTTGAATCGATCTAGATTGGATCTAGGTCAACCGCGGGCCATTTCTCTTGCCGCGCCGAATTAGGTCGCTTAATTTCACGCTAACTCATCCAATAGCTTGATAGATGGTCGCACATCATTCCCCTATCGCCATTAATCATCAATTTCTCCGTAGAATCGTCCGCAAATTTTTCAATCTAGATCCATTTCGCCCAAAATTTCCGCGGCCGTCATTGATACCCGGAAAATCCACTTCTTCCGGTTCTTTTGCTTGCAGTAGATACATGGGCAACCATCCTTCTTCCACAAACACTTACCAATACGTAAGTACCCCACAGTTTCTGTACTGATACCTGATACCCGGATAACTTGTAATTTTTTGCTCCGTCCAATGATACCCGGACAATTCTTAACCTCTATGTCTTACTGATACTGTGTGCACACAACCGGATAATTCATGACCTCCCAGTCTTATGTCTTGCACCTTTTTTTCTTGTGCTTGGCAGGTTGATCCCATGGCTCCCAAGAAGCAAGGGAAGCAGCCGGCCAAGGCAAGGACAACCAATCAATTTCTGCTAACTGGGCGTGGTCCACAGTTACCAAGGCCAAGCTGGAGGAGCTGGCCGAGTTAGGGGTCCTCCCCCCTCAAGAAGATATCCACTGGAGGGTGCCGGGTGATGAGACCCGGCCCACGCATGCTGACGACGAGGTAATTTGCTTCGTTGAACATGTGACCCGGGGGTTTCGCCCTCCGGGTCACCCTTTCTTTCGCGAAGTCTTGAGCCATTACGGCCTCCGGGTATTCGACATAGGGCCTAACTCTATGTTGAATATAACCCATTTCATCGTTCTTTCCGAGTCATACTTGTGCATTCCGCCAAGTTTGGCTCTCTTCATTGAACTCTTTCAGTGCAAACCGTGCCGCGAAAGCGGTGACGGGGCACTTCTTGCTTGCGGCGGGGTCTCTATCCAGCGTCGCAAGAACTCTCCCATGCCAACCCTTACTATCAATTCTCATGTCAAACATTGGCAACTTTCTTTCTTTTACTGCCGAGACACATCCCCACCCGGCGAAAAGAAACTGCCGGGTTACTCGGAGGGTCTCCTCGATATCTCTGAGAATTTCAACGCCTTCGCCCCTGACTCGGACAGGGAGGCAATCCAGCCACTCCTCTCAAAAATATCCATCCTTTCTGCCCAAGGTCTCCTTGGGCTCAACTTGGTTAAGACATGGGTGGATTTCCAGATCCAGCCCAACTCTATCCGCACCAAGCTGATGTGCGACTACTCGGGGCACGCCACGGACGCGCTCCGATACTCCTCTAAGAATTATCCAGCCGGCGATACCAACAAGACCATCAAGGGCTTCTTGACGGAAAAGTTGGAGGTGATCAAGAACATCGCCGGGTTGCCGCCGTTCACCCGGGAAAATAAGGCTCCAGCGGTAAGACCCGATACTTGTAAACTTATTCCCACACTTTGACTTGATACAGCTACTAATTCTCACTTTCATGTTTTTATCTCAGGCTGATGACGTTTTCTGGAGAGTCGAGACCTCCCCTTCTTCCGGAGACCCGGAAGAAGATGAAGAGCCGGCCGACAATGACGAAGGTATTTATCCGGGTCATGTATCAGCTTTACTTGCATCATTTTCCTCACACGTCTAACTTTTTCCCTCGATACATACTCGGCTTACAGGATTGGAGGACGAAGATGACAAGGATGAGGAGGACCCGGAGGCCACCGAGTCCGATCAAGAAATAACAGTCGGGGCCAAGAGGAAGGCCAGGGGGTGGTATCCAAGGTTCCTTTCTCCTTTATGTCCTCCGAACCCTACTCCTTTGATAACATGCGCAAACTTAACCATAAATTATCAAACTCATCATACTTGAAGGACCCTCTTCCGGCCAAGCGTAGGGTGACCCGGAGTTCCCCGGGTGACGATCCCCTCAACCCGGGCATCTCCACCTCACCAGTCCACCGCGCCGGTACTCCTCCGCCTCGTCCTTCTAATTCCCCTCAGCGTCACCCCTCCCCCAACCATCCACGGGCCGGGCAGTTCCGGGTTCCGCTATCGGTTCTTGTAACTGCTTCATCTGCTTCCAGCAGCGAGCTCCCACCGGATTTCACCGTAAACGCCGGGTGAGTCTTCGCTATATGATATCCTTATATACTTGATAATTTTCATCCACTGTCGCTAACTATCTCTCTCTTTTTTCCTTAGCGCCCAAGCCACACTTAGTGACTAGGAGAACATGGGGACGGATAATCGGGAGACGGATGAGCCGACTGATGATATGGACGTCGCGACTGGCGGCGATGTTGAAGGCAATCAAGAACAAGGCCCCTTTGTTGACCCGGCTCACCAGGAAGCCGGGTCTCTGAAGCCATCTGAAGAAGCTGAGGACGAGGAGGTTGAGATCCTGAACACAAGGACGGGTTCTCCAAATCTGGACACCCAGACAGTCCGGGTCTCGACTCCAAAGTCGGGGAAAATTCACCCGCCAAGTGATCAAGCTGCCGGCTCTTCTGGTGTCAGGTCCGAAGACATGACGTTCTCCCAGATGCTTAGTGCCCTTCACACCTTAAGGGCCGATGAAGAAAACATCTTAGAAGCTTTGATAGCTAAACACGAGGTAAATCTGAATAATATTGCCTGTATCCTTATCTAGCCCCCAAGTTCCGAGTGAATTTCTTGATAATTTGCTTGGAACTTCGTAGTACATCCGACTAATCCTTCCTTGTGTTTCCACTCAGGCTTTCGTGACCCAATCCGAGAAGAAATTGGCGAAGGCCACCAAGCTCATTGAGAAGGAGATGGCTCTGCGTCAGGCAGCTGAAGCTGAAGCTAGGAGGAGCGGGAAGATCACGAGGAAGTATAGGAGGAGGGCTCATGCAGCAGAAGATGAGCTGACAAAGGTTTCTGTTCAAATTGCCGATACATATCGTGCATTGACTGGTATGATTCCTAACTTTGAAAATTATGACCCGGATTCTCATTTTGATAAATAGTCGGATTTCCTTACTCGCTGTTTTTTCCTGCAGGTCCGGATGAGGTAATCCCGGAAGAAGATGACATTGCCAAACTGAAAACCATCAAGAACACTATCCGGCAGCTCTGTGCCGGAACCAAATGGATCCTTCAAGAACTCCAATGGCCAGGTGTTGGGTACGGCGACCTGAATAGGTTGCTGGACGCCTGCTCCACTATCCCCGAGTGGATTGGGCACTGGAAGCGCTCGTCCTGCCGGGTTGGAGTAACCCGGGGGCTTGCACTGGCTAAAGCTTATTTTCCTAAGCTCGAGCCGGCCAAGCTTATGGGCGGGTTTCCAGAATTCAACCACGACGGGTCCAAGTTCTCAGCGAAGAATTTCAAGGCCATCCAGAAGGAAGTTTGCCACCCGGCCAGTGTGATTGCTGATGGTTTGGATATAAACTCAATTATCCCTGCATATGATGCTGATGATAAGGTGATTAAGTCGGATCTTCCCAAGCCGTACGACATGCTGGCCCGATGGAAGGCGGAGGCTGCCCAGTTGAGAGAAGAGGCCGCAAAGAAGAAGGCTGAGGCCGATTCTGCGCCTGCTACCTCCACACCAATCGTCCCTCCTCCTGCACGAGCCGACACTACTGCTGATCCGGGTGCTGCTGCTACCAAGAGTGCTGAAGAGCGAGTCAAGGGACAAGATCCGGCTGGCAAGGGCAAGGATAAGATGGATGCTTCAGCCCAGGATGCCGAGTGATATCTGCTATCCGATGCCGTTTCGTATGCGTCAGTCGGCCAACGGGCCCTTCGAACAATTATTTTTTGACGGTGTGCCTGTGCACCTTTGATACTAGTATCGAGACTTGTAATGTACTTTAATGCCTTGATATACCTCATGACTCTTCTGGCCTTTGGATGATTTTAATGTTTATCTGCTTGTGAGCCCATTTGTCCTGGATATCTGACTTTCTTTATGGTTCCTTTTGTGAGACTCGGTTTCCGAGTCTCGTGGGTTTTGACAGGTGGACTTTTCTCTAAGTCCCCAAGTCCCCAAGACTCGGATGTTTGGTTTTTTTGAGCTTAGTAACTAAGCAACTTGTTTCTTTTTCAAAATCCCCAGTCCCTAAGACCCGAAATTCCGAGTCTGGGATGTGTGGTCTTTCAAAGAGAACAAGTTGTTTTCTGCTAAGCCCAAAACCTAGAGCCGTTTCACACAGGTATTGAAGTTATGCTTAATAAACTTTGAGTTTCTAGCTATTAGCCCTGTACTCTGCATAACTTGTGGTTTAGATGACCCTTTTGACTATCTTGTACTGTAAGCCGGCTTTCGCGTGGATATCATGTTGTTACATCTATACGAAAACAGGGTCAGGCAAGTCCCATTGGGCTTCATGGCTGATTGTAATCGTAAGCGAGCAAAGCATGCCACTTTAGTGCGAGTCACATCGAGCTTAAGTAAGAAAAGTCAAGAAAATTTGGCTCCTTTGTCCGGTTATAAGATTGCAGCCATACTCGTTTGCGAGTAATCGGCCCTTATAACTCATAGGCATCATGGCCGGGTCTATTTGAGTTTGTAACTGTGCTATTCAAGCAATCAGCCCCCAAGACCTGAATATACGTAACATACTAAGGAAACTAATGTACTAGGAACAATAAATAATAATTACCTGGAAGAAAAGTAAAAAACATAACCTAAAAACATGTGAAAAAGATATACTGCTTAACCATCTCTTTATTGATATGAGAAAGTTAGGTCAGCAGGCCGCCTCATTAAAAACCCTCCAGTCCCCTTAGGTACCCTGGATAGGAAAAGAGTGCGTCTGAAACCTGCTGCCTATTACATCGTGCAATTCCACTTGCGAATGTAGTCTATACTAGGTATAGTAGGGACGCAGCTGAGCCACGTTCCATGGTCTGTCTCTCTCTTGCATAGATGAAGTGGTATGAGCGGTGTCGTTAACCGTGGCCGACTCTTCCCTTGCATCTATCAAGTAATATGATCCATTGGGCAGATTCCGGCTGATGATAAACGGTCCTTCCCATGGCGGTGATAACTTGTGTTTTCCTTCGTTTGGCTGTGCCAGGCGCAGAACCAGGTCTCCTTCCTGGAAGACCCGGGTTTTCACGCGCCGGCTATGATATCTCCGCAGATCCTGCTGATATATGGCAGATCTTTCCAAGGCTTGTTCCCTATGTTCTTCTAACATATCCACGGCGTCCTGTCGGGTCTTTTCATTCTCCACCTCGACGTAAGCCGATACTCGAGGCGAGTCATGAATAATATCACTCGGCAACACCGCCTCCGCGCCATAAACCATGAAGAACGGTGTCATCTGAGTAGATCGATTAGGTGTAGTATTGATACCCCAAACCACTGACGGTAATTCCTCAACCCATGCACCAGTAGCTCTGATACACGGAACTCGCAATCGTGGCTTTAATCCATGAAGCAACTCTTGATTTGCCCTCTCCACTTGTCCATTAGCCTGTGGATGGACCACTGATGCTATGTCAAGCCGGATTCCATTGTTACCACAAAACTTCTCCATCTCACCAAGGGACATGTTGGTTCCATTGTCGGTAATTATGCTGTGGGGATACCTGAACCGATAGATAATTCTTTTCAGGAACTTGACTGCTGTAACTGCTACACAATTGGTAACTGGCATAACCTCAACCCACTTGGTAAACTTATCGATAGCCACCAAGAGATGTGTCTTTTTGCAAGGTGACATGTGAAAGGGGCCAACCATATCCATACCCCAAACAGAGAACGGCCACGTTAACGGAATAGTCCGTAATTCCATAGCCGGCACATGGGTTTGGCGAGCGTACCTTTGACATCCGTCACACCTTGCCACCAAGCGCTCCGCATCTGCTAGGGCCGTGAGCCAGAAGAAACCATGTCGATAAGCTTTGGCCACAAGGGATCTTGTGGATGCATGATGCCCACAATCACCTTCATGGATTTCCTTGAGAATCTGTCGGCCTTCTTCTGGTGCTACACAGCGCAAAAAGACTCCTGCTGCACTTTTCTTGTATAACTCCCCATTGATGATAGAATATCCTTTTGCTCGCCTCAAAATTTGTCTTGCTAATACCTCCTGCTGTGGTAACTCGCCCCGTGATAGGTAGGCCAGGAACGGCTCTGTCCACTCGGGAACAGCGCGCACTATGGCCACGAGCTCCAAATCCGGGTCTTGATTTGCCAGTTCTTCCTCAGACTCGGTTTTAACTGATGGTCGCCATAGTTCATCCAGGAAAACATTGGGCGGAACCGGCTCTCTGCGCGAGCCGAGTCTGGCGAGTGCGTCTGCTGCCTCGTTTTTTCTTCTGTCTATGTGTTCCACTTCATACCCGGAAAAACACCTGGCAACCCTATCAAACTCTCTGCGGTATGCTGCCATAGTTGCATCTTTTCTATCCCAAGTTCCCGAGACCTGCTGTACCACAAGGTCCGAATCTCCAAAGCATCGTATCCTTTTAATATTCATCTCCTTGGCTACCTTTAAGCCATGCAATAAGGCCTCATACTCGGCCACGTTGTTGGAACAATCAAAGTGAATCTGTAGCACGTAACTCAACTTGTCTCCTTTGGGTGATGTTAGCACCACTCCAGCTCCTGATCCCTCGTATTGCTTGGAACCATCAAAGTGCATGATCCAAGACTCGGAATTTGGAGCCATAGTGGGCATGCCTGTGTGCGTCCAATCATTAATGAAATCAACTAGAGCCTGAGATTTGATTGCTGACCTGGGCTCGTAGTTGATGTGATAATCCCCCATCTCTATCGCCCACTTGGCTATTCTTCCTGTTGCATCCGAGTTTCCGATGATATCCGACATTGGTATCGAGCTAACCACTGTTATGCGGTGTTCCTGGAAGTACGGCTTCAGTTTCCGGCTGGCCATGAAGACCCCAAAAACCAGCTTTTGCCAATGTGGATAGCGCTGCTTTGCCTCTGATAATACCTCACTGACGTAATAAACCGGCCTCTGGACCGGGTGATCTTTCCCGTCCTCTTTACGCTCCACAACAACTACTGCACTAACGGCTCGGATGCCAGCTGCTATGTATAGCAACATAGGCTCTTTAGGACCCATGGCCGCTAGAACTGGTTCCTCAGATAACTGCTTCTTTAGTGCCTCGAACGCCTCATCCGCCTCTTGATCCCAAACGAATTTACCGGATTTCTTCAAGAGCCGGTACAAGGGTATTGCCTTTTCTCCGAGTCTGGATATAAACCGGCTCAAGGCTGCTACGCACCCTGTGAGCTTCTGAACATGCTTCAAATTTTCCGGCTTTTTCAGACTCTGGATAGCTTTGATTTTATCCGGGTTTGCCTCAATTCCTCTCTCGGAAACGATAAAGCCGAGTAACTTCCCAGCTGGAACTCCAAATACGCATTTTGTCGGGTTAAGTTTCATCTGATACCTCCTCAGGTTCTTGAACGTTTCCTTTAGATCTGTCGTGGTGGTGTCACGGAAGATGCCATAGGATGGCTAAAGATGTGGGGACGAAGGACGCTGGAGGTATTCGGGGAGGGATCACGCGACGAGTAGCCGCGTGAGGTAAGAACAAAGCACTGCAAACAATACGATCTACCCAGGTTCAGGGCCCTCGTGAGGAGGTAAAACCCCTACTCCTGCCTCTCTTTGTGTATTATGATGTCTCACCGAGTAGCCACAGTACAATGGATCTTGCTACCGAGTAGCCACTCTCCTCTCTACGTGATGAACTAGGTCAAGAACTTAGGGTTTTTGGTGTTCGATCCCAACGTGTGTGCGCGATCCTGCGATCCCCCGCGCAGGAGGCGGCGGGGCACCTTATATACATGGTGCCCAGCCGGATACGTCCAAATATGGACAAGTGTCGACCTAGTGTGCACATCGTCCTTCTTCCGAGTTCTCGCTGACAGCTTTGGTTCCTAATCTTGGCTGCATCCGGAAAGTCGTTGGGCAAAACCAAGGGGACAGACTGGTATCACTGTGCCAAACACAGAGTAGGGCCCCCTTATCCTGCGACCGCCTGCTTCCACACTGTCACTATCAGGCATGCCGGTCCCAGATGAACAGTGGTTCGAATAGTGCCAAGTACGGACCCAGGATACGCGGGATCCTGTGTCAGAATGGCTCCTTTGACTTTCTGGCCCGAGTAGGTTCCCGCCAGTTTTACTCGGGCCAACTCTTCTACTCGAATGGACAGAACTTGATTGATTCCTTCTTCTGGTCATCTTTCCGTAAGACCGAGTAGCAGCCGACCGGGTAGCAGTTTACCGGGTAGGCGGCTACTCGACCAAACTTCTCTTCTGACCTTTGCCTTTATCACTTCCCTTTACCCTACTCGGGGGTAACCCCCCGACATTAGTCCCCGAAGTTGGTAGAGTCTTGCGAACTCGTTCACTAGGCTCTGCCAGCTTAAAACCAATCTTTGCAACACAGCCCTTGAACCTCAAGATGCCGAGTAAAACCTCCGAGTAGCACTTTGGAAAGTACCTTGGGTATCCTCTCTTCCGAATAGAGCTAGGTTTCTTCTCTGCAACCGAGTAAAAAGACTTAGAGAATTTTCGCAAACTGAGTCTCTGCAGCGCAGAGCACGATCCAGCCTTCCGTGCTGCAACTAGACACGTGTCAAGCATCCGCGCCCCCGTCGTCTCGTTGCCCAGGACACGACGTGCCACGCGCCCAGTTTCCACGCAGTGGGCCCACCAGCTCGTCATGTCCCATCAAGCGTAATAATAGGCCACGATCTGGTCGTGGGATCAATTGCGGCCGTTACGCGCGCGTCCCGCGCTTGTGTGCGTTTCTAACCGGCCACAGACCCTACCACACGAAAGTTATGTCCACGATCGATCCCACTTCCCCGATGGTAACGGTAATCCGGGGAGAGGATATAAATACCCCCGCAGGTAACTTCCTTTTCTCCTTCCTCCGCACTTTTCCTCTTTCGCCTCTCTGTTTCCTCTCCGCCGCCGAGCTCTCCGCCGCCGCGCAACTCTCTGCGCCGCCGCGGACTCACCCAATCCACCCAAATCCTTCCAACTTTTCCCACTTTCCTACTCGTGGCCATGTCTCGCGCCGGCTGGGCTGGTTCTCATGTCACCGTCGACGACTGTTCCTGGCTCGTGAACACCCGGAGGGTTCCTCCTGGTGTTCAGTGCCGGCCGTCCGACGGCGAGATCGTTCCGGCGCCGCGGGAGGGCGAGCACGTCGTTTTCCTCGCGCATTTCGAGCGAGGATTCGGCCTGCCAGCTTCCGATTTTCTCCGCTCCTTCCTGGATCACTTCGGTGTCCAGATGCATCACCTCCCTCCAAATGCCGTCGTCTTCCTTGCTTACCACGCCGTGGTGTGCGAGGCCTTTCTCGGCGTCCGCCCCACCGTGCAGACGTGGTTGAAGTATTTTCATCTCCGCCAGCAGAGCACCGGGAAGAAGGATGACGCGGCCGCCGGCAGCCGTGCAACCGACACCGGCAGCGCCATGATGGTGCAGCGGACGGGAACCAACCACCCTCGCATCAAGGGCTTGGATTCCGTTCGTATGTGGCAGAAAACCTTCCTCTACGTCAAGAACATTCCCGCCACGGAAGGGGGAGAGGTAAATGATCGCATCAACCTGCCCGCCTGGAACAACCATGCTCCATCCGGGCAGAATTGGAAGACGAAGCCCTCCAACGACCGCAACACAATGCAGATGGAGGAGCGGCTCGCTCTTCTAATCGGCCAGGGCCTCAAGAGCGATGATCCTGTCGCCTGCTGGATCAAGAATCGCGTGCTGCCTCTGCAGCAACGCTGCCACTTGATGTGCTACTTGGGAGGCCCCCGCGATTGCACTCGAACGACCACCCTCGAGCTCAGCAACGCGGATGTCCCTGCGCACGCAAGGTCCATCCTGACCACGGGCCTCCACGACAACTGGCAGTATGGGTTCATCCCATTCAGCCGCACGAAGCCGATTCCGCGGGTATGTTCTCCTTACTCTGCTTTCTGCATATGCAATTCGAGTAGATAACTTCCTCTTCTTGCTGCGATTAGCAACCGCATTCTATACCGAGTAGAGTACTTAGTAGAATTGCCTAGGCTTAGCGTGCTTAGTTCCTGCACGCCTATTCGGGTAGAGCGCTTTCATGCTATTCGGCTAACTGGTGACACTTCTCTGTTCTTCAGGTCCTCGACCGCCAGCTTGCAGAGAGCATTGAGCTCTTTGAAGGCAATTGGTTCGCTGACCGAGAAGAAGACGATGTGGCCTCCTTTGAGACCGCAGATCAGATTAACCTTCCTCACTCCCCCACGATGGAGAAACACCGCGTAGACTCGTCTCTTCGCGAATGGTCTGAGGACGAGTTCGAAGGTAACCGAATGTTTACTTTGCTTGTTTGCGAGAAGGGTTAACCCATTGCTTGCTGTTTCTGATCTGCTTTCCTTCTTTCTCGAATTCACAGATGAGGCTGACGCCGATGAGGACGAGAACGAGAACGAGAACGAGGGAGCCCTTGAGGTCAATCCTCTATCCGTCGCCGCTCCCGTCACCCGCAAGCGGACAGGCAGTGGCGCCCAAGAGCCCCCCGCCAAGAAGAAGAAGCCAGCCGAGAAGACGACCAAGAAGAAGGTCATGAAGAGAACGAGACGAACGATCCCCTCCACCAAAGCGTAAGTTTCTTCTCGGTTAACTCCCACTCTTGTACTTCACTGTTTCTCTCAATCTTCCTCTAATTTCTGAATTTACCTTCTCCCTCAGAGCTCCCTTGGATGCGGACGCTGCTTTCGCGCCCGACCAGGCCAAGAAGCAAGCTGCCATCGACGTCGACAATGTTATCGACCTCAAAGGCGACGAAGCCAATGCTGCTAAAGCACACGCAGAGACCACTGATGCCGAAGATGCAGATCTGGAGCAGCAGTCCCGCGCAGAATCAGAAGCGCAGGACGCTGCTCACCAGGACAGGCCCCCTTCTCCTCCGGCCAACACCGCCGAGGAGACTCAAGACCAAGAGATGCAAGATGATGCCGCCCTTGAGCGGCCAGTAGCTGAACAGGAGCAGCCAGCCACAGGTGCTGCTGAACAAGAAGGTCCCGATGCCGAGCAGTGGGTAGAAGACACGATCATGACAGATCAATATCCGCTAAGCGATGCGCAACCAGACGCTGTGCAGAGTAGCGCCCAGCCAGATGGCGCACCGGATAGCGCGCCCCTGGCGCCACCAACTGACCAAGGTAACGCTCCGCCAGACTCCTCCTCGGTGCAGCAAACTAAGGCTGCAACCAGCCCTCCAGCCAGGCCAGTCACTAGGAAGAATGCCCAAGATGCTGCAGAGAAGGAGGCAGCCGAGAAGAAAGCCGCCGAGAAGGCAAAGACTGAGGGGAAGAAGCCCGAGAAGCAGAAGACCGAGAAGCTAGTCGCTGCGAAGCCAACTGCTCAGAAGGAGAAGGCGATGAAGCGGGCTACCGAGTTGATGCCGCCGCCAACATCGACTGGCTAGTCCGGCCAGTTGGTGATTCGCGATCCCAGCGCGGTTGCTGCCGCCACTGATGCCGCCGCCGCTGCCGCTGATCAGCCCCGCTTCCCTGACTACATGGTGAAGGTTAGCCAGCAGCATCAGATCGGCCTTTCCCCCAAGGATAAGAAACTTGCTCTCCAGAAAGGAAGGAAAGTCGTGGACGTGAACTCCGCGCTCCCGGCTCCAAACCAAGATAAGTCCATCTCTATTGCTTCTCGTGGAGTTCAGGACCAGACGATAGCGTCCCAGAGCCTCGAGCAAGTACTCGACATGGTCGGCTTCATTGATGCCAAGTGGGACAGCAACGTTCTCGGCACAACCAAATGGAATGGCATAGGGCTGGGCGACATCGACCATATGCGCGTTGATTGGAACAAGGTGGACTTGGGTTACAAACCCATGACCGTCTCCTCCAACACCGCTACTCTTGCTGCCAAGATGTTTGTGCATCGCAAGAACGCCGAGGATCTCGAGCAGTCTTACGCGGTAAGCCTTAACTTATCCTATCCGAGTTGCATTTTTTCTTCTCTCCTACTCGTCTTCCTTTTCCTTTACCATCACCCAGTCCCCGAGATTCTGGCCGAGTAGGCGGATGCTCTCCCGAGTAGCCGCCTTCTCGGGTTGAATCTTTACTTCTGTGTCTGACTTGTCTTCCTTTCGCTTCCCAGAATAGCGTTCTGAAGCGGACCGACCTGCATCGTCGGCTACTTTGGAACCATGCTATCGCCAAGAGGCGAATTGCTGCCCTGGAGAAGGAGAAGGTAGCTGCCGAGGCAGCCGACAAGGAAGTAATGAACAGCACCATGAGGCTGTCTGAAGTTGAAGGTACGCTTCTAGCTACGCGGTTCTTGCGTTTTTTGTTTACGCCCGCTTCTGCTTTTTGCGCTAACCATTCCTACTCTGCAGGGAAGTTGAAGGCCCTAGCTGAGGAGCACGAGAATTGCCGTGCATTTGTGAAGAATGGCGAGGCCACCATCAAGAAACTTGAAGGTAAACCACTGTCAACTCGGCTTGGTCTTGTGTCTGTTTCTTTTGCTTCTCTGCTAACCGTATTTGGCTTTCCGCAGAAGATCATAAGAAATTCGCCGAGGAACATCAAGATTGTCTCAAACCTGCTGAGGTGGAGGTGCAGCTGGCAAGCCAATCTGCCGCCCTGCAGAGTGAGCATACTACCGAGATAGAGAATCTGCAACTCCAGCTGCGCACTGCGCTCCAGGATGCCATCAACATTGCTGCCGAGAAGGATAGAGTAATTGCTGAGAAGGCAAAGGTCGAGACAGCAGCCAATGCCAAGGTGAAGGCTCTTGAGCAGGAGTGCGAGGTGCTGAAGAAAGCCAATGCTGGGCTCTTTACTCAGGCTGAGGGGCTCTGCCTGCTCGAGTAGAAGCATGTATCCAATGAAGAAGCATGGAAGATCCAGCTGCAGGAGCTTCGCGACGAGTTGAATCGTAAGTTTTCTCCTTTCTGCATCTCTTCTTCTCGGTCCTACCTCTTCTCTGATTCTGTTACTGAATTTCTCACTTGTTGTTGCAGAAATCTTCCCTGACATCGTGTCCTCTTGCGCGCCTGCTTTGGCCAAGGCCCAAGCAGCTCGCATTGAGAAGGGCGAGCCTGCGGACATCAGAGCCGAGATCGAGGAGAGCATGTTGGTGATGCGTGGGCAGTTCCAACGCCTAGCCGGCGTGGGCACCGATCTGGTGCGCGTTGGCTTCGAGCTCCACGAGCTATTCTGGCCTCAGGATCCCGCGCCAACAACCATTCGTGGCCTTGCTCTGAAGCTGCGCAACGTGAAGGCCAAACTGAAGAAATTGCGTGCCTCGGGAGCTCGGGCGGGTGCTGATTTGATGCTACTCTGTGTCGCCTCCTGGTATGAAAACCTGAACATGCAGATTATCCGCGGGAAGCGCGACGATTCCAAGTGGGAGACGGACCCCAACTGCGTGACCATGCGCAAGCTGATTGCGCACGAGGTTGCGGAATATGCTGACACGGCAACCTTCATCGACGGCCTCACCGAGCCCGATACCGAGGTGGAGGTGGACGAGGAAGAGGACGAAGATGCAGAATCAGATTTGGACTTGGGCTTCTTCGATTCACCTGGTGGCAAGGCCGGGAAGGGGAAGGGTGTCGCCGTCGCGAGTAGCGATGAAGAGGTCGAGGAGATCGACACAGCCGCCCTCGAGTTCGGCACCTCATCAGGAGCCGCCCTTGATGACACGCTACACATCCGCGCCCAAGCTTCTGGCTCCTCCTCGGCAGCAGGGACCATCTCGGTGGCCACGGCCACTTTTGGCCAGGTAGCCACCGAGCGCGATGTCGAGATGGAGCAGTCCGTCCCCGTCCACTCGGAGGTGGACGCGACCAACGCCAGTGCCGAGGAGGAAGCCGCGAGGACAGTTGCTGCCAGCTCAGAGTCGGACGCGACCAAGACCATCACTGAAGATGAAGCAGCCAAGGCCATCACCGACAACACCGCTGACTCAACATGATTTTATCCTGCAAACTTTTTTACTCAAACACTTATCAGATCCCCGGGATGCCGGGAGCAAATGTATCAGACTATTTACGCTTTGCTTGCTACTCAGTTTTTATCCACACTTGTTTATTTCTAAATTAGTCAATTTGAGCAACACTGGCTCGATGCCGGGTTGCGTTTCCATGCAAGTCCCCGAGTTGCATTTCTTATTCACTCTTTCTTTTCGTCTCAGCTCTACCCGCAGTTTACTGCTTTGTTGGTATTCGAGTCACAAGAGTCCAAAGGTAGAGTTGCAAATACTTAGCCACTTAGAAACATTCATAGTAACGCAGCCCACCACTTAGCCGAAAAGAAGAGACGAGTAACAGCAGTAAAACGACACCCTACTCGGTTCCTGCACTCCCCCTTTCTTTAGCAATTTTTCTTGTGCTCATTGACCTTGTGCTTGTTCTCTTGCTTGCCATGAAGCCGGGTTTCGGACAGCAGCAGAGTCGAAGAGTTGGCATGTAGGTTTAAACACATTACTCAATGTACTTATGAATTTTGAAGCAGAGCAACCGAATAGGCAAAGAGTAAAGCCGAGTAGAAACACTTAGAGCAATTTGGACGAGGGCAGTCCCCGAGTTCAATTTCAGATTGCAAGGTAGAAAAGAGAGTACATACACATTTTGCTCACGAATGAAAGCGACGGAGTAGAGCTACATTCCAGGGACGCTTGGATTCCTCTCCAGCTTTGTCTACCCTGTTCTTCTGGGATGGCTGTACGTCGACTAGATAGTATGCATCATTGTGCAAAGCTTTGCTCACAATGAACGGTCCCTCCCAAGGAGGAGAGAGCTTGTGCATCCCGGCTGTGCGCTGCACGAGCCTAAGGACCATGTCTCCTTCTCGGAAAACCCTTGGGCTCACCTTTCGGCTATGGTAACGCCGCAGGTTTTGCTGGTAGATAGCCGAACGTGACAGAGTCAGCTCTCTTGCTTCTTCAAGCAGGTCAACGTCGTCTTCTCGAGCTTCTCTCGCCTCCACCTCAGTGTAGAGGGTTACTCGGGGGGAGTCATGCTCTAAGTCTATTGGCAATACGGCCTCAGCCCCATATACCAAGAAGAATGGCGTGTAGCCGGTTGACCGGTTAGGGGTAGTCCTTAGACTCCACAACACCGCTGGCAACTCGTCTAGCCAACACCCAGGTGTTTTCAGCAGCGGCTCAATCAGCCTTGGCTTTATACCGGCTAGCACCATGCCATTTGCCCTTTCAACTTGCCCATTCGAGGCCGGATGCGCGACTGACGCAACGTCTAGTCGGATATGCTTGTCTCTGCAGAATCGCACCATTGCTCCCTCAGCAAAGTTTGTGCCGTTATCCGTGATGATGTTGTGCGGGTAGCCGTATCTCAGGATCACATCCTTCAAGAAACTCACAGTTGTGGCTCCATCGCACTTCCGAATAGGCTTCACTTCTATCCACTTGGTAAATTTGTCAACCATGACCAAGATGTGAGTCATGTTGCCTCTCGCCGGCTTGAAGGGACCAACCATATCCAAGCACCAAACAGCAAATGGCCAAGTAATGGGAATGGTTTTCAACTCGGAAGCCGGAAAATGGATCTTACTTGCAAATTTTTGACAGCCATTGCACTTCCTCACGATATCTTCAGCTTGCTTCAAGGCAGTGAGCCAATAGAAGCCATGCCAAAAAGCCTTCTTGACCAATGCCCGAGAAGAGGCGTGATGCCCACATTCTCCTTGGTGTATCTCCACCAGAATTTCTTCTCCTTCTTCGGGTGCTACGCAACGTTGCAACACACCAGTGGCACTTCTTTTGTGCAGCTCATCTCGGAATATGGTGTATCCCTTGGATCTCCTCTGAATCTGCCTTGCGGCAACTTCGTCTTCTAGCAGGGTACCGTCCTTTAGAAAGGATAATATGGGCATAGCCCAACTCGGTGTCTCCCGTGTAGGAAACACTGGTTCGTCCACTTCCATTGGAACGGGTACCTCCTGCTGCTCTGGAGGGTTAGGAGCACTCCTCTGAAGCCCTGATCGGTTAGCGAGAACTTCCTCAATGAATGCGACAGCTTCTGGGTCGAGAGGGGCAGTCCCCGAGTAGGGAACGGCAGTCCCCGAGTAGGGAACGGCAGTCCCCGAGTTCTGTGTTGCACTCTCCCAGTCAATCTCCATGGGCTCAGCTTCCTCGCTTGGCAGAGAAGGAACAAAGATAGACTCCGAGTTGGGGGATGGCTTGATAGATGGCTTCCTCAAATGCTCCAAGGCAATTCCCGCCGGGATGTATTGCCGAGAAGATCCAAACTTGGACAGCTCGTCTGCTGCCTCATTCTCTGCTCAGTGGATGTGCTGGAACTCACAGCCTTCAAAGAATCCAGTTGTCGTGGGATAATCACGGCAGATGTTACCAGGGGTAACTGATCTAGGGGCAAGTCGACACTGGCGTTTGGGAGAGGGTTTAGCTCAAGGGAAAACATGGTGCAATTCGATCTGATAGCCGGCAATCGAAGTCGCCGGATCTCTATTCTCGATATGATAACTCGATTAGGGTTTACACTGGATGCTCGATATCACGCGATATTGTTAGGGTTCTTAGATCTCTACCTAAAACTATACCTGGGGGTCGGTTTATAAAGCACCCGTACCCCCTAGCTTATTCGGCAAGGCATATTTCGGATCCTATCTGGACACGGCACACCAATCGTAACTTTCCTTTACAATAACCCATAACCCGGGCCGTTAAGCCCACAAGTTTGGGCCTTCACAAGCTTCTTTATTCTTAGCCGAATCCTGCACACCATCCTTTGGGCCGGGTTATTCCTCAGAGCTTGGCATACCGGGTTAGCATCCCCCTGTCAGTAGTCCCCAGAATAGCCTGGGCTTCATGGATCCTCCTTGAAGCGCTTGCTATTCCCCGCAAAGATGTCGAACATACGGGCATATGGAAGCCGAGTTAAGATGTTTTGATATTCTGCTAGGCCTCACTCCATGGTGGCCATGTAACAACCCGGATTTGTCCTCCAAACACTTAGGTTCAAATTCCCAGGTCCAGACTACAATAAAAATGCCAAGATCTCATGCTCGATAATCAGTCCCGTCATTACGGGGCAAATCCCTTCCTTCTTCTATCCCAATGCCTTGCCCAATGCTTGACGCACATCTCGCAAAATCTTCGCTGATAACCATTACCCCGTGGTTTCCGGCTTCTGGCCGTTAGGATAGGCTCACCCTTGCCTTATAAATAGCACTTAATGGGTAACCCTAAGCCCCTCACCACGCCACAACTTCCCCTCTTCTTCCTTGCTCCTAACACCCTCGCAGTACCACCGTGAGGAGCTCGTACCTGCTACCAACGCAAGATCGCCAGCGGCCGCGCCCGCCCTTGAGTCGCCTTGCGCCACCGTCAAGTGTCACCGTTGCTCCTCCATTTCTCTCATTCGAGCCACGCCGCTCGTCGCCATCGTATTAGACTCCAATCTCCCCGGTAAGCTTCTCGCAACCAGTTAATTCAACCTCACAACTTTCAATTTATCCAAGATCAGATCTAGGTCAACCCGCAAGTCATTTGTCCGATTGCACCAAATTAGATCGATTCGATGCTTGCCAACTCCTTTAATCATCTTCCCTATAGTCACAAATGATCATCCAACCATCATTGATTACCAATTTTACTTAAAAATCATCCGCAAACATCTCCATCTAGATCCGTTCCTCCTCGATTTTCCGCTTATTGCATTAACACCCGAAAAAACCCTCCTTTTCCAGCTATTTCATTTGCGGTATAAATATGGGCAACCATCCGTCATCCCCAGATACCTTTCCCTACGTAAGTGACCAACAATTTCCACAAGTGTGCTCAATACCCGGACAATTCTCAGCTTTGTACCTTCTTGATACCTTTATACTCGGATATTTCAGCATTCCCGGGTCTTATTTCACACGCCTCTTCTCTTTGTGTTTTGCAGGCTGGCCCCATGGCTCCCAAGCGACAAGGAAAACAACCGGCTCCAGCGAGGACCACCCAAACCATATCCGCCAACTGGGGGCGTTCCACAACCACGAAAGCCAAATTGGACGAGCTAGCCGAATTAGGAACCCTCCCTTCTCAAAAAGACATCCACTGGAGGGTACCGGGTAATGAGACTCGTCCCACCCCCGAAGAAAACGAGGTAATCTGCTTCGTTGAACACGTGACCCGAGGATTTCGTCCTCCGGGTCATCCTTTCTTTAGGGAGGTCTTAGATCACTATGGACTCCGGGTGTTCGACATAGGGCCTAACTCCATGTTGAACATTACCCACTTCATTGTTCTATCTGAGTCGTACTTGTGCATGCCACCGAGTCTGACTCTTTTCATTGAGTTATTCCAGTGCAAGCCATGCCGCGAAAGCGGCGACGGAGCGCTTCTCACTTGCGGCGGGGTATCCATCCAACGCCGTAAGAATTCTTTGATGCCAACCCTCAACCTGCACTCCCACGTTAAACATTGGCAGCTATCTTTCTTTTACTGCCACGATACCTCCCCCGACAGCGAAAAGAAGCTGCCGGGTTACTCAGAGACCCCCCTCACGCCCTCCGAGTCTTTCAATGCCTTCGCATCAGACTCAGACAGGGAGGCAATCCTTCCTTCGCTAGCCAAGATAGCCATTCTCTCAGCCCAAGGCCTCCTAGGGCTCAATTTAATAAAAACTTGGGTCGATTTCCGAATCCAACCTAATTCCGTTCGCACCAAATTGATGTGCGAGTATTCGGGACACACCAAAGACGCACTCCGCTACTCCACCAAGAGCTTTGCGACCGGTGGTACTATAAAGACCATCAAGGGCTTCTTGGCGGAGAAACTGGAGGTGATAAAGGGCATCACCGGGTTACCCCCGTTTACCTGGGAAAATCCAGCTCCAGCGGTAATACCCGGCGCTCATAACTTGTTTCCACATTTCAACTCGATACTGCTTCTAAGCCTTAATCTTATCTTTTTACCTCAGGCTGATGACCCTTTCTGGAGAGTCGAACCACTCCCCCCCTCCAGAGACCCGGAAGAGGAGGACGAGGCGGCTGACGATAGTGAAGGTACTCACTCAGGATCTGCATATTTTTACTTGCATTACTTTCCCCTCGTCTGTCTTTCTTCCAATGAGTACGCACCTGGTTCGCAGGGCTAGAGGACGAGGGTGGAAACAATGAAGACGACCCGGAGAGAACCGAGTCTGACCCAGAGGCAACAGTCGGGGCCAAGAGGAAAGGCAGGGGGACAGTGTCCAAGGTTCCTTTTTCCTCATTATCCTCTGAACCTTACTCCTTTGACGTCATGCGACGACTTAACCATCAATTATCAAATTCGTCATGCTTGAAGGATTCTTTCCCAGCCAAGCGCAGAGTAACTCGAAGCTCCCCAGGTGAAGATCCCCTTAACCCGGGCATCTCCGCCCCCTCGGTCCCTCGTGGCAGTGCTCCTCCATCTCGTTCTTCCAACTCTCCTCAGCGCCACCCTTCTCCTGACCACCCACGTGCCGGGCAATTCCGGGTTCCACTAGTGGTTCCTGCGAAGACCTCATCTGCTTCCAGTGGCGAGCTCCCACCGGATTACACCGTAAATGCCGGGTAAGTTTTTGCTATATTATTTCTTTTTGCATCTGACGAACTTTCATTCAAGCCGCCGTCATCATTAATAACTGCCTTGTCTTATCTTTCCTTCAGCGCTCAAGTCACCGTCAGTGACCCGGAAAACACAGAAACGGATAACCTCCAGGTGGAGAAGCCGGCTGACGACACAGACGCCGCAACTGGTGGTGATGCGACAACTAACCGGGAACAAGGCCCTCTGAACAATCCACTTTCCCAAACCGTCGGATCTCCTTCCTTATCGGAACCAGTAGACTAAGAGATAGAAATTCTAGATACACGGATGAGTTCTCCCAACCCGGACACTCAGACTGTCCGAGTCTCCACTCCAAATGCGAGGAGAACCCCCCCACCGGATGATCAAGCTGCCGGCTCTTCCGGGACTCGCTCCGAGGAGTTAACTTTTGCCCAGATGCTGGAAACTCTGCGCACCTTAAGGGCTAACGAGGAAAACATCTTGGGGTCTTTAATAACCAAACACGAGGTAAATTCGATTAATATTGCTTGTACCTTTGTCCAGTCCCCAAGTTCCGAGTGAGTTCATTCATGACTTGCTCGGGACTTTTATTATACCAATGACTGATAACTGTGCTCTTCTACCTGACTAATGCTTTTTTAACATCCGTGCAGTCTTTCGTGACTCAATACGAGGAGAAACTTGCGGACGCCGCCAAGCTCATTGAAAAGGAGATATCTTTACGTGAAGCAGCCGAGGCTGAAGCCAGGAGGAATAGGCAATTAATGAAGAAGTACCGAAGAAGGGCTCACCAAGCCGAAGATGACCTGACAAGCCTTTCCGTCGAAATATCTGATACCTATCGTTCTTTGCTTGGTACGCTTCCTTCTCCGGGTTTATCCTTTTGACAAACAGCAAAAAATTTCCAACTTATATCTTCATTTTACTTCAGGCCCGGACGAAGCCATGCCGGATGAGGATGACATTGCCAAGCTGAAAACCATAAAGAGTGTTATCCGGCAGCTATGTGCCGGAACCAGATGGATCTTGGAAGAGTTACGGTGGCCGGGTAGAGGACATGTTGATCTGAAGAGGATGCTGGATGCCTTCTCCACTATTCCTGAGTGGATTTGGCACTGGAAGCGCTCGTCCTGCCGGGTTGGGATGACCCGGGGGCTTGCGCTCGCCAAGGCTTACTTCCCCAAGCTCGAATTAGCGAAGCTCATGGGCGGCTTTCCCGAGTTCAAGCTTGATGGGTCAAAATTCTTGCGGGAGGATTTTCAGGCTGTGCAGAAAGAGGTCCGTTACCCGGCTAGCGTGATCGCTGATGAATTGGACGTTAATACTCTTGTCCCAGCTTATGATGCTGCTGGTGTAGCAATTAAGTAGGCTCCTCCCGAACCGTACGACATGATGGCTCGGTGGAAGGAGGAAGCTGCTGCGATAAGGGCCAAAGCCGCCAAGAAGCAAGCTGAAGCCGGCTCTGCCCCCGCAACCTCAACACCAGTTGCTCCTCCTCTGGCACGGGCTGGTACTGCTGATCCGGGCGCTGCTGTTACCACCGATGGTGACAAGGGCAAGGCCAAGATGGGCGCTGAGTGACATTTAATCTTTAATGCCTCCTCTTATGTGCCGGTTGGCCAGCATGCTTCTTGAACAATTATATTATGGGTGGTGCGCCTGTGCACCTTTGATGTCTTTTCACCTGGATTTTGTAATGCACACTAGTATCTTGATGCTCTTTATGCCTCTGCCGGCCCTTTTGAACTTGTCAATTATTGAACTCATCTGTTCTCGATACCCGGCTTTCTTTATTGTTTCTTTTGCGAAAACTCGATTTCCGGGTCTTATGGGTATTGACAAGCGGATTTTGCTTCTAAGTCCCCAAGTCCCCAAGACCCGGATAATTGTGTTTTTGGAATCATGCAAGTAGGCTATTTTTTCTCTCTTCAAGATTTCAAGCAATCCGGACCCGGATCGCCGAGTCTAGGACACTTGACCTTGAAAAGGGAAACGAACTGCCTACCGCCAATTTCACAACAATCCTTGAGTTGTTTCATAAGTTTTGAAGTTATGCTTAATAGTCGTTGAGTTTCCAGCTGTTTTAGCCTTGTACTCTGCATAACTTGTGGTTTAGATGACCCTTTTGACTATCTTGTACTATAAGCCGGCTTTCGCGTGGATACCATGTTGTTACATCCATACGAAAACGTAGCCAGCCAAGCCCCGTCGGGTTTCATGACTGACTGTAATCGTAAGCGAACGAATCATGCCACTTTAATGCGAGTCACATCGAGCTTAAGTAAGAATAGCCAAGGAATTTGGACTTCTTTGTCCGGTTATAAGATTGTAGCCGTACTCGTTTGCGAGTAATCGGCCCTTATAACTCATAGGCATCATGGCCGGGTCTTTGAGTTTGTAACTGTGCTTTGTAGGCGAACAGTCCCCAAGACCTAGATATACGCATCGTATTGAGAGTACATACCCTGATAACAACCTTCTCTTTTCTTGATAATCACCTCTTTACTTGATATGAAAAAATCTAGGTCAGCAGGCCGCCTCATTAAAAACCCGTCTAGTCCCCAAAGGTACCCTGGATGGGAAAAGAGTACGTCTGAAAACCTGCTGCCCATTACATCGTGCAATTTCACTCCTCGCTATAATCTTTTTTAAGTATAATATGGACGTAGCTGAGCCACGTTCCATGGTCTATCTCTTTCTTGCATAGATGAAGTGGTATGTGCGGTGTCGTTAACTGTAGCCGACTCTTCCCTTGCATCTATCAAGTAATACGATCCATTATGCAGATTCCGGCTTATGATAAATGGTCCTTCCCATGGTGGTGATAATTTGTGCTTTCCTTCATTTGACTGAACCAGGCGCAGAACCAAGTCTCCTTCCTGGAATACCCGGGTTTTCACGCGCCGGCTATGATACCTCCGTAGATCTTGCTGATATATAGCTGACCTCTCCAGGGCTTGTTCTCTTTGCTCTTCTAGCATATCTACGGCGTCCTGCCGGATTTTTTCGTTCTCCACTTCGACGTAAGCTGATACTCGCGGTGAATCGTGGATAATGTCACTCGGTAACACTGCCTCCGCACCATAGACCATGAAGAAGGGCGTCATCTGGGTAGACCTGTTAGGTGTAGTGTTGATACCCCAAACCACAGAAGGTAGTTCTTCGACCCATGCACCAGCGGCCCTGACACAGGGGACTCGCAACCGTGGTTTTAACCCGCGAAGCAATTCTTGGTTTGCTCTCTCCACTTGCCCATTGGCCTGCGGGTGATCCACCGATGCCACATCAAGACGGATGCCATTGTTGCCGCAGAATTTCTCCATCTCGCCAAGAGACATGTTGGTTCCGTTGTCGGTAATTATGCTGTGGGGATACCCAAACCGATAGATAATCCTTTTCAGGAACTTGACTGCTGTAGCTGCTTCGCAATTAGTAACTGGCATAACCTCAACCCACTTGGTAAACTTATCAATAGCCACCAAAAGATGTGTCTTCTTGCATGGTGACATATGAAAGGGACCAACCATGTCCATGCCCCAGACGGCGAACGGCCAAGTTAACGGGATGGTCCGTAATTCCATAGCCGGCACGTGTGTTTGGCGAGCGTACCTTTGACATCCGTCACATCTTGCTACCAATCGTTCCGCATCCGCTAGAGCCGTGAGCCAGAAAAATCCGTGTCGATAAGCTTTAGCCACAAGAGACCTTGTGGATGCGTGATGTCCACAGTCGCCTTCATGGATTTCCTTGAGAATCTGTCGGCCTTCTTCTGGCGCTACGCAGCGCAAAAAGACTCCTGTTGCGCTTCTCTTGTATAATTCTCCATTGATGATAGAATATCCCTTTGCTCGCCTCAGAATTTGTCTTGCTAATACCTCCTGTTCTGGTAACTCGCCCCGTGATAGGTAAGCCAGGTACGGCTCTGTCCACTCGGGAACGGCACGTACTGTGGCTATGAGCTTCAAATCCGGATCTTGATTTGCCAGTTCTTCCTCAGACTCGGTTTTAACTGATGGTCGCCACAACTCATCCAGGAAAACATTAGGTGGAACCGGCTCTCTGCGCGAGCCGAGTCTGGCGAGTGCGTCTGCTGCCTCGTTTTTTCTTCTGTCTATATGCTCCACCTCATACCCGGAAAAACATCCGGCAACCCTATCAACCTCCCTGCGGTATGCTGTCATAGTTGCGTCCTTTCTGTCCCAAGTTCCTGACACCTGTTGTACCACGAGATCCGAATCTCCAAAGCATCGTATCCTTTTAATGTTCATCTCCTTGGCTACCTTTAAGCCATGCAATAGGGCCTCATACTCGGCCACGTTATTTGAGCAGTCAAAGTGGATTTGCAGTACGTAACTCAATTTGTCTCCCTTGGGCGATGTCAGCACCACTCCAGCTCCTGATCCCTCGTATTGCTTTGACCCATCGAAGTGCATGGTCCATGATTCGGATTTTGGAACTGTGGTAGCCATGCCTGTATGTGTCCAATCGTTAATGAAATCAATTAAAGCTTGGGACTTGATTGCTGACCTGGGTTCGTAGTTGATGTGATAATCCCCCATCTCTATTGCCCACTTGGCTATTCTTCCCGTCGCGTCCGAGTTGCTGATGATGTCCGACATTGGTATTGAACTAACCACTGTTATGGGATGCTCTTGGAAATACGGCTTCAACTTCCGGCTAGCCATAAAGACCCCGAACACCAACTTTTGCCAATGTGGATAGCGCTGCTTTGCTTCTGATAATACCTCACTGACGTAATAAACCGGCCTCTGAACCGGGTAACCTTTCCCATCCTCTTTGCGTTCCACGACAACCACTGCGCTAACGGCTCGGGGGCCAGCTGCCACGTATAGCAACATAGGCTCTTTAGGACCCGGCGCCGCTAGTACTGGTGCTTCAGATAATTGCTTCTTTAGTGCTTCAAACGCTTCATCTGCTTCTTCGTCCCATACGAATTTATCTGATTTCCGCAAGAGCCGGTACAAGGGTATTGCTTTTTCTCCGAGTCTAGATATGAATCGGCTCAAGGCTGCTACGCAGCCCGTGAGCTTTTGAACATGCTTCAAATTTTCCGGCTTTTTCAAACTCTGGATTGCCTTGATTTTATCCGGATTTGCCTCGATTCCTCTCTCGGAAACTATGAAGCCGAGTAATTTCCCAGCCGGAACTCCGAACACGCACTTCGTTGGATTAAGCTTCATCTGGTACCTCCTCAGGTTTTTGAACGTCTCCTTTAGATCATCGATAAATGTTTCTGCCTTCCGGGTCTTAATAACCACATCATCCACATAAGCATGCACATTGCGCCCAATCTGGTCTTCGAAGCACTTCTGAATGCACCGTTGGTAAGTTGCGCCCGCGTTCTTCAATCCAAACGTCATATTTTTGTAGCACAAGGCCCCAAAAGGGGTTATGAACGACGTTTTCTCCCAATCCTCCCTTTTGAGTTTAATCTGGTGATATCCCGAGTAGGCGTCCAGGAAGCACAGCAAATCACTCCCGGCTACCGCGTCTATGATTTGGTCTATCCTTGGTAACGCGAACGGATCCTTTGGGCAATGCTTATTGAGACTTGTGAAATCAATGCACATCCTCCACTCATTTGTCTTTTTCATCACAAGAACCGGGTTTGCTAACCAGTCCGGGTGAAATACTTCCATGATAAAACCTGCAGTTAACAGCCGCGCTATTTCTTCACCTATGGCCCTTCTCCTTTCCTCATTCATTTTTCTCAAACCCTGCTTCACAGGCCTAGCCTTGGGATCCACGTGCAAACTGTGCTCCGCTAACTCAGTGGGAATACCCGGCATGTCGCTGGGCGTCCAAGCAAATACGTCTGCATTCGAACGAATGAACTCCACAAGGGCCTTTTCTTGCTCGCTTTTCAAGTTGGACCCTATAGTGAACTGCTTGGTGGGGTCTCCTTCCACGAAATCTACTTTCTTGGTGTCCTGTGCTGCTTTGAACTTCACTCTTTCGTCCTCAGAATCCGGCCTTCTCAGCGCCGTGCCATCATCCGGATCTACCTGAGACCGGTAGTACTTGAGTTCTTCCTTTCTGCAGGCTTGTTCAGCCATCACTGAATCCCCTTCGTCGCACTCGGCTGCTATGTCCCGGCTCCCAAGTATGGTGATGGTTTGTTTGGGACCCGGTATCTTTAGCTGCAGATATACATAACACGGCCTCGCCATGAATTTGGCGTAAGCCGGCCTTCCGAACAGCGCATGATAAGGGCTATGCAATCTGACCACTTCGAACGTGAGCCACTCTACGCGATAATTATCCACCGACTCTCCGAAAACAACCTCTAATGCGATTTTTCCTTCGGGGCGCGCCGAGTGACCCGGCACGATTCCATGAAAAACTGTCGAAGTTCTCTGTAGCTGGGATTCCTTGAGGTTCATGCGCAAGAATGTCTCCCAATACAAGATATTGATGCTGCTCCCTCCGTCCATCAGGACCCTTTTCAGCTCGTAACCATTGACCTGTGGCGCCACCACCAACGCCAAGACTCCTGGGCGCTCTATTCTCTCGAGGTGATCTCTTCTGCTCCATGTTACCTCTTGTTCCGCCCATCTCAGGTATCCCGGCACGGCGGAGGAAACCGAATTTATTGCTCGCTTTAACGTCTCTTTGTCCCTGCTAGAAGTTCCTGTAGTATGCACATGATATTGTCCCTTTAAATCAGGCGTACGTACCATACCGATGAAGATGCTGATTCGGCCGATTGTCACGATCGATCCGGATTCGAGGTGATCCGACTCCGGCCCCCAGCCGGAATCGTCCACCATCTTCTTTCCTTCATGGTCGTCGTAGATCTCTCCGACGACGAGGTTCTCCATGTTCTTCCGAGCTTCTCCCGTGATGTAAACACCTTTGGACGCAGGCCCCACGGTGGGCGCCAACTGTCGTGGGATAATCACGGCAGATGTTACCAGGGGTAACTGATCTAGGGGCAAGTCGACACTGGCGTTTGGGAGAGGGTTTAGCTCAAGGGAAAACATGGTGCAATTCGATCTGATAGCCGGCAATCGAAGTCGCCGGATCTCTATTCTCGATATGATAACTCGATTAGGGTTTACACTGGATGCTCGATATCACGCGATATTGTTAGGGTTCTTAGATCTCTACCTAAAACTATACCTGGGGGTCGGTTTATAAAGCACCCGTACCCCCTAGCTTATTCGGCAAGGCATATTTCGGATCCTACCTGGACACGGCACACCAACCGTAACTTTCCTTTACAATAACCCATAACCCGGGCCGTTAAGCCCACAAGTTTGGGCCTTCACAAGCTTCTTTATTCTTAGCCGAATCCTGCACACCATCCTTTGGGCCGGGTTATTCCTCAGAGCTTGGCATACCAGGTTAGCATCCCCCTGTCACCAGTCATGGACTGCACCAGGAAGCGATTCGATGCCATGTTGGCATCCAAAGCATCCCAAGTGGCAGAAACTTGTTGCACCACTAGATCAGAATCACCATAGCAAATGATGCGCTGCACACCCACCTCCTTGGCTACTCGCAAGCCATGCACCACGGCTTCGTACTCTGCAACATTGTTGGACGCCTTGAAGTGGATTTGCAGCACGTACTTGAGTTGATCTCGCTTGGGTGACGTAAGCACTACGCCAGCACCGAGCCCTTCCTTCACCTTCGAGCCATCAAAGTGCATCCTCCAATAGTTAGAAACTGGAGCAGGAGGTTCATATTGCACCTCGGCCCAGTCCACTAGAAACTCCGCCAGAATTTGAGACTTGATAGCTTCTCTTCTCGCATACGCAGGAGCGTACGCGGCTAGCTCAATCGCCCACTTGGCCACTCGGCCACTCGCCTCCTTGTTGCCCATGATATCAGAGATGGGAGCAGAGCTCACCACAGTGATAGGATGCTCCTGGAAATAGTGCTTCAGCTTCTTGGCGCCCAGGTACACGCCGTAAGTCATCTTCTGATAGTGCGGGTAGTTTTGCTTGGAGCTCGACAGCACTTCGCTGAGATAGTACACGGGGCGCTGCACACTTTTGCCTTCTTCTTCTCGCTCCACCACAATCACCACGCTGACTACTCGGTTAGTAGCAGCAATATATAGCAGCATAGGCTCCTTGGGTAGAGGACTAGCCAAGATGGGAGCGCTACCCAGCATCGCCTTCAACTCATTGAATGCCACGTCTGCTTGCGGAGTCCAGACGAATTTATCACTCTTCTTCATCAATTGGTAGAGAGGCAGGGCCTTCTCGCCCATTCGGCCGAGAAAACGGCTCAGACATGCCAAACAACCAGTAAACTTTTGCACATCCTTCAAGGATCTTGGCAAAGACATGCTCTCAATAGCTTTTATCTTTGATGGATTGGCCTCAATGCCCCGACTAGAAACTAGAAAACCGAGTAGCTTTCCAGCTGGTACACCAAAGGTACACTTACTCGGATTCAGCTTCATTTTGTACTTGCGTAGGTTAGCAAAGGTTTCCTCAAGGTCGGCAAGCAGAGTATGTGTTTTATTCGTTTTGATGACAATGTCATCTACGTACACCTGCACATTCTTGCCGAGCTGATCGTGCAAGCATTTTTGCATGCATCTCTGATAGGTTGCACCCGCATTCCTCAAGCCAAAACACATGACACGATAGCAATAAGCCCCATACGGGGTAATAAAAGCAGTCTTTATTTGATCAGTAGGGTTGAGAGCGATCTGATGAAAACCCGAGTAGGCATCAATGAAAGACAAAAGCTCACAACCAGCAGTGGAATCGATAACCTGATCGATGCGAGGTAGCGGAAAAGGATCCTTGGGGCAGGCCTTGTTCAGGTCGGTGTAGTCGACGCACATGCGCCACGCAGTAGCAGCCTTGGGGTCCTCCTTCTTCTTCTCGACCATGACCGGGTTGGCTAGCCAATCCGGATGCAGTACCTCCACGATGAAATTGCTGACCAGTAACTTGGTGATCTGATCACCGATAGCTTTCCTCCTCTCATCTCCGAAACGGCGCATAGCTTGCTTCACCGGCTTGGCGTCTGGACGCACATGCAAAGAGTGCTCAACCAACTCCCTCGGGACACATGGCAGATCTTCATTGGACCAGGCAAATACATCCCGATTCTCACGGAGGAAGTGGATGAGCTCGCCTTCCTATTTCTTCGCCAACCCGGAGCCAATGATGGCAACTCGGTCGGGGAACTCAGGGTCGACCTGGACCTTCTTTGTCTCCTTAGAAGCCTGGAACGCGGTGCCGTGCTGGGAGCTCGGCATCCCGGGCACAACACCTTGCGCAGCCTGCGCCATAGCCACCACCTCATGTATCTTCTTCTTCTCGGCAGCAATCACCATCGACTCTGCCAGCTGAGAACCAGCAGAGGCACACTCTATGGACTTCTTGTAATCGCCAGCGATAGTGATTACGCCATTGGGACCAGGTATCTTCATCTTCAAGTATGCAGTATGGGTAGAAGCCATGAACTTGCTCAGGGCAGTCCTGCCGAGTAGAGCATGGTAAGGGCTTTGGTGGTCCACCACTTCAAACTGCAGCCTCTCCGTGCGGCAATTCTCCCGGGTACCGAATAGCACATCCAGCCACACTTTGCCCATCGGAGAGCAAGAGATCCCCGGCACATTGCCATGGAAAGTGGTCTTGCTGGGTAGCAGCATGTTCTCGCCGATGCCAAGCTTCTCGAGTGTATCCTTGTACACGATGTTGATGCTGCTGCCGTTGTCGATTAGCACCTTGCTGAACCTCACGTTCTTCTCGGGACCCAGGAAGGTAGGATCCAGCACCAGGGCATAGCTACCCGGATTGGGCATTACTTTGGGATGATCAGCTCGGGACCACGTGATCTCTACATTGCACCAGTGCATGTAGTGAGGAACAGCAGGAATCACAGCATTGACCTCCATAGCACGCCTGTGCTGCGACTGCTTGTCGACAGGCTCGGAGGTGAAGATCATGTAGCTCTCGTGGTGTTCTTGGTACTGGTTGCGGCCCCCATCATCGTTGTTGCCATTGTTGTTTCCTCTGTTGTTGAATTTGCGGTTGCGGTTGTTGTTGTTGTTACGGTAACGCTCGTTGTTGAAGTTGCGGTTGGCTCCTAAAGCCACTTGGTTCACATTTTCTCTTCTCGGGAAGACGGGAGGCCGAGCTGCGGGTGCACGAACAGGCTGAACAGGAGCATTCGCGGCTGGCAGGGGAGGAGGAGGAGGCAAGCCCTCATTCCTGATCAGATCCCACCATTCGCACTGCCGAGTAGTATGGTTTGCTGGGCTTGAAGGATGATGGGTGTGGAAGCTGCACGGGCCCTCCTTCATGTCATCAAAGACAAGCTTCTTAGCCGGCTCCGAGTTGCCGCTATCCGACTGAGGAGCTCGGTATGGCTTCTTGTTGCCTTGGCCCTGGTTCTGGTTGCGCCCGTACTGGGCTCCAGCAGGTTTTTGCCCTTGGCTGCTTCCGGCTCCAATTCCCACAGCATTCACCTCCTCAGGGTCATACCGAGTATCTATTCGGTCACCCCTGCGCTTGTTGCGGAACTCATTGCGCTTGAAATTTCTTCTCGGCTCGGAGGAGTCCAACAGTGGCTGAGTAGGATCACCAAGCGCGTACTGATCCACGATCTTGATGGTCTCCGCCAGAGTGTTCGGCATCTCCCTTTGCAACCTCTGCCACAACATGCTGCCATGCTTGCATCCTTGCGCAAACCAAGTAATGGCCTGCGCCTCGTTCACACCCTCACAGGTGTTCCGCAATGTGCTCCACCGAGTAAGATACTCGCGATCTGTCTCGTCTTCTCGCTGTCGGCAAGCCGACAACTGCTGCGGCCTATTCGGCCTCTTGTACGTGCTGGTGAAGTTGCTGATGAATGCCTCCGAGAAGTCCAGCCAGCAGTTAATGCTGCCCTTGGGCAAACCATTGAGCCAAGTGCGAGCTGGACCCTCTAGCATCTGCGGCACATAGCGCATTTCCCACCTTCTGTTGCCACTCGCGATGTGAACTGCAGTGACGTAGTCGTTGAGCCAGTCTTCTGGCTTGGTGCTGCCATTGTAGCTCTTGGTGCCCCTTGTGAGCTGGAAGTTCTTCACGGATGGCTCGTTCATGATGCGCGGGCCAAAACAGGCAGGGCCGGGAGGCCCCGTGTTCTCTAGCCGCGCAGACAGGTTGATCCGATCCAGCTTGTAACGAACATCAGCAGGCTCCAGCACGCGCTCTCCTACTCGGTCCAAGATATCATACCCGGCTAGCTCCATGGCCACAGGCTGCTCCACCAGGTTGGCTACTCGGTCAACCGCACGCGGCTGGGCAGCAGCTGCCTGGCGAGGCCTCTGCCGAGTAGGCTGAGCAGCCTGCTGCCGAGAAGTACCCGGACGATCTCCTCCTCGTGTTTGGCTTTGAGCTTTATGGGCTTGAAAGCCTGCTCCAGCAGAGTTGTGTTTCTGGCCGGACTGACGCGGCACAGCTAACTGTTTCGCAGCGTCAGTCGGGTCGTACACCTGCAGTTGCATGTTTCCACCCGAGGTGCGACTGCGGTCCTTCTCGCGACTGGGGTGCGGAGATGAGGCCTGATCCATAGATCTAGCCGCATGCGAATGCACCACCTGCGAGCCGCCAGCACCCGGGTTTGCTTTCCGGAACTCCTCATTCTGCCTCGCGGCCTCCAACACCAACTCGTTGAGCCATTCTTGCTGCCTAATGCGCGCGTCGCCGTCGAGACGAGGCAACTCGGCGGCTACGGCCTCTGCAGCTCTAAGTGTTTTGGCGGGGGTGCTGTATCTAGGCCTGGTAGAAGTGTTTGCGGTGGCAGACTGACTAGGAACCTCTCCAACTGTTGCCATCTCGGCGCCTAAGTTGCGCCGAGTAGGACCTACTTTGCTAGCTCGCCTAGCGACTGGCGTGAAGCCGTGTGCCTTGTTGTACTCGATCTGGTCCAGACTAAGCTCAAGCCTAACCTTCTCTAACTCCGCCTGCTCGGCAAGGAGTTCCTGGCGCTCCCTGTCGAGCTGCTCCTTCATGTTCAAGAGCTCGAGGTCAGTGGGAGGCAGCATGCCAGTTCTTCCCGCAGACGCAGGGATGGTCGGAGTAGTAGAGAGAGGGATGTTGCAGGGCTTCTCGTAGGGCTTGTGCGTCTTCCCGCCAGCGCTCGAGCCAGCAGGGTCGTCGACGACGGCCGCAGCGCCAGCAGCACTCTTGCCGGCGTTCGCAGCCTGGCCGGCCACCATCACCTCAACGCTGTCCGCGGAAAAGCGCGTAGGCCTTCCGCGAGCAGCGATGACGGCAGGAGGATCCTCTGCCACCAACACCTCCTCCAGAAACTCGTTGACGACGGCGGTGGCGACGTAGACGAGGTGGGAGCCGAAGGAAATCACCGTGCCGCCCTCCGGCATGGCCTTGCCGCCGAAATCGCCTCCGTTGTCGGTGACGAAGTCGAAGGAGCCGAATCTGTGGACAAGGCCACAGACCACGCGCTCCGCTGAAGAAGATCCCGTCCGAACAGAAACTCCAGCCAGCGCCGCTGGTTGCCCCACGGTGGGCGCCAACTGTCGTGGTGGTGTCACGGCAGATGCCATAGGATGGCTAAAGATGTGGGGACGAAGGACGCTGGAGGTATTCGGGGAGGGATCACGCGACGAGTAGCCGCGTGAGGTAAGAACAAAGCACTGCAAACAATACGATCTACCCAGGTTCAGGGCCCTCGTGAGGAGGTAAAACCCCTACTCCTGCCTCTCTTTGTGTATTATGATGTCTCACCGAGTAGCCACAGTACAATGGATCTTGCTACCGAGTAGCCACTCTCCTCTCTACGTGATGAACTAGGTCAAGAACTTAGGGTTTTTGGTGTTCGATCCCAACGTGTGTGCGCGATCCTGCGATCCCCCGCGCAGGAGGCGGCGTTATATACATGGTGCCCAGTCGGATACGTCCAAATATGGACAAGTGTCGACATAGTGTGCACATCGTCCTTCTTCCGAGTTCTCGCTGACAGCTTTGGTCCCTAATCTTGGCTGCATCCGGAAAGTCGTTGGGCAAAACCAAGGGGACAGACTGGTATCACTGTGCCAAACACAGAGTAGGGCCCCCTTATCCTGCGACCGCCTGCTTCCACACTGTCACTGTCAGGTAGGCCGGTCCCAGATGAACAGTGGTTCGAATAGTGCCAAGTACGGACACAGGATACGCGGGATCCTGTGTCAGAACGGCTCCTTTGACTTTCTGGCCCGAGTAGGTTCCCGCCAGTTTTACTCGGGCCAACTCTTCTACTCGAATGGACAGAACTTGATTGATTCCTTCTTCTGGTCATCTTTCCGTAAGACCGAGTAGCAGTCGACCGGGTAGCAGTTTACCGGGTAGGCGGCTACTCGACCAAACTTCTCTTCTGACCTTTGCCTTTATCACTTGCCTTTACCCTACTCGGGGGTAACCCCCCGACAAGATCGTCAATGAATGTCTCTGCCTTTCTTGTCTTGATTACCACATCATCTACATAAGCATGGATGTTGCGTCCAATTTGGTCCTCGAAGCACTTCTGAATACACCGTTGATAGGTTGCGCCAACGTTCTTCAATCCAAATGTTATGGTCTTGTAACAAAAGGCCCCAAAAGTTGTTATGAATGATGTTTTCTCCCAGTCTTCCTTCTTGAGCTTGATCTAATGATACCCGGAATATGCATCCAGGAAGCATAGTAGGTCACTTCCAGCCACTGCGTCTATGATCTGATCTATCCTTGGTAGTGCAAACGGATCCTTTGGGCAATGCTTGTTGAGACTCGTATAATCGATGCACATCCTCCACTCATTAGTCTTTTTCATCACGAGAACCAGATTTGCTAACCAATCCGGGTGAAATACTTCCATGATAAAGCCGGCTGTTAGCAGCCGAGCGATTTCTTCCCCTATAGCTTTCCTTCTTTCCTCATTCATCTTCCTCAAGCCCTGCTTCACAGGCCTGGACTTGGGATCGCCGTGCAAACTGTGTTCTGCCAACTCTGTAGGGATACCCGGCATGTCGCTAGGCGTCCAGGCGAACACATCCTGATTCGAACGAATAAACTCCATAAGTGCTTTCTCCTGCTCGCCGTCCAAGTTAGATCCTATAGCAAATTGCTTAGAGGGATCACCCTCGACAAAAGCCACCATCTTGGTATCCTGTGCTGCCTTGAACTTTGCTCTCTCATCTTCCGTATTTGGTCTTTTTAACGCTGTTCTATCATCCGGGTCTACTTGAGACCGATAATACTTGAGTTCCTCCTTTGTGCAAGCTTGCTCCGCCATGGCTGCATCTCCTTCGTCACACTCGGCTGCTATATCCCGGCTCCCACGTATGGTGATGGTCTGCTTGGGACCCGGAATTTTCAGCTGTAGATACACATAACACGGCCTGGCCATGAACTTAGCATAAGCCGGTCTTCCGAATAGCGCGTGATAAGGACTGCGCAACTTAACCACCTCGAAAGTGAGCCACTCAACTCGATAATTATCCTTTGATTCTCCAAAAGCTACCTCCAATGTGATTTTTCCTTCGGGGCACGCTGAGTGACCCGGCACAATCCCATGAAAAACTGTTGAACTTTTCTGTAGCTGAGACTCCTTGAGGCCCATGCGCAGAAAGGTTTCCCAATACAAGATATTGATGCTACTCCCACCGTCCATCAGGACCATTTTCAACTCGTAACCATTAACTTGTGGTGCGACCACCAATGCTAAGACTCCCGGGTGTTCTATCCTTTCCGGGTGATCTCTTCTGCTCCACGTTACGTCTTGCTCTGACCATCTCAGGTATCTCGGAACAGCCGAGGAAACCGAGTTTACCGCTTGCTTCAGTATCTTTGTATCCTTGTTAGAAGTTCCTGTAGTGTGCACGTGATATTGTCCCAACTGTTTGGGGTTAGCTTGGAAACCTCCAGCCCCCCTTGGTTGTTACCCGGATTTCCGCCTGCCGGGTTACCGGCTGGGGGTGGGCCGTTGCCCGGGTTTCCACCCGGACCCGGTCCTCCTCCCCTACCTGCACCTCGCATGGCTCTGTTCACTTCCTCGTTCTTCCATCTCTGTAGGTCCGCGCACTGCTCCAGTGAGTGGTTAGCCGGCCTACCGTTCCTGCTGTGCTTTGGGCATGCCATTCTGAAGATATCCCAGTTGTTACCCGGCCTTGGCGGCCCTTGATAATTTCCTCCGTTGTGGTTTCCTCCATTGAAATTTCCTTCTGCTCTAGGTCTCGAAGACCCGGCTTCTGTGCTAGCGACAAACTCGGAGCTTCCCTCAAACGGGCGCTTGTTCTGGTTGTTCCCATTGTTGCCTCCGTTATTACCCGGCGTTGATCCGTTGCCGGTTCTTCCATTGTTATTGTTCGTATTTGCTTTTGCTTTCTTGTCATCGACGTCCTCTTCTGTAGTATCCGTTGCGGAGTGTTTGTTGCATGCATCCATTAGCTCTCCCATCGTAACTTCTGAAGCGTTCCGACTAGATTTCATGCGAGTTAACTTTTGCACTAAAGGTGTGTACTTGCAGGTCTTTGCCATAGCTTGCAGCGCATCCTTGGGCTGAATATCTGTAGATGAATGAAGTATCTCCATAACCCGGCTCACCCAGCTGCGCGCCGATTCTCCCTTTTTCTGGACACATCGTTCTAGGTCATCAATAGTGAATAGCTTTCTGCACGTCCCATGAAAGTGCTTGATAAACGCAGTTTTCAACTCCTCCCATGACTTGATAGATCCTTCCGGTAGATTAGTGAACCGTAACTTTGCTGCTCCTTCTGACATCATCAAGTACATGAATTTGGATTGAAGATTCTCGGATGCATTGCGAATCGACATGGCCATCTCATAGCTGCTCAACCATGTCTCTGGATCCATAGTTATTCACTACTTTACCTGGTTCCTTGAATTTATCCGGGTAAGGCTCAGCCCTGATGTTATCCGACAGACACTTAGGCCCAGCGAGATTAGTCGGAACTGGCCTTACTCGGGAAACGTGTGATCCTGCGGGGGGTGCGGCTGGACGCAGTACTGCTGGAGGTCCATGCACCGCAGACCCGGCCGCGGCTCTCCTGGCTCTGGAACTATCCACGATAGCTTGCGCTGCTGATGCTGCTGGTACTGCCCGAACGCGGGGAGGAGGCGGCATTTGCTGCTGCTCTTCCCTCCGTCGCGCTGAACTTGTCTGGATATTGCCGGTATTGCCTCGTTGCTGGCTGATATATGTTGTCCCATGCATTCCACTTCTGTGATCCGGGTAATTAACTTGCTGCGCCACCGCAGTGCGCAATAGATCTATCGCCCGCCGGGTCTCCTCTGCATGGGGTGACTCTCTCACGGGGATTTGGTTCAATGCGAGTGTTGCTGCGTACACGTTATCCATGGGGTTGTTGTAATGATCTTCTGGTGTGCGAAACCGTGATGGTGGTGGTGGTGGTAATGTATTGCCGGTAGTAACTCCAGTCTGTGGTAAGGGTAACCCGGCTTGCACGTTTGCCGGCTGTGTTCCCACAGTTGTTGGTTGAGGCACAGTTCCTTGGTTCACCGCTGGAATCGGCTGATCCTGAGGTGTGATAAACAGTGCGGCCGAGTTTATAACTCCACCCATTGCTGGTAATCTGGTTTGGTGCCTTTGATGTATTCTAGTTGTTTCCTCTCGGAGCCGGGTTTCTAGTGCATCCAGCTCACGTTGGCGTGTGGCCATCCCTTGCCTTTCTGCTTCTACTTGCCTTCTCTGTTGCTCCAATGCACGACGGGCTACATCTAGATCCCTAACACATTCCGCCGCGTTTTCTGGAGTGATAACCGTGGCCAGAACGGTGGGATCTAGAATCATATTGTTGTTGAACAGGGCCGGGTGTCGCGGATTTGAAGGACCCGCCCCTGGTGTCCGGTTTGCTAGGAATCCGAACGTGTTCGCGTGCAACTCATTGTCCGCCGCTTGACTGGTAACTGATGCCGATTCTCCGTCAACCCGGACCAAAACCGGGTTTCCGTCAACCGGACCTTGCTGCTGGGCCAATGCTTGTGCTGCTCCGACTACGGCTGCGGTCACGTTCCCTTGATTAAGGTTGGTCGCAGGAGCCGTGTAAACCGCAACCTGGCGCACAATGCTTGGCGCAGATTCGTACTGTTCCTCTTCGCTGCTATTTTCCTCGTACCAGTCCTCCAGCAGATGCAAGATAGACTCGGTATCATCTTCTCTCACGACCCGGCCACGCGGGGTCCATGCCGGCTCCTCCGGCTGTTCCCTCTTCGTGGTGGGCTCTTCTGTCGGATCTATCGTCCCGACCGATTCTTCCCCATCTGACTGAACGTAGGTGGCCTCCCCTGACACAGAATCAAATCCGAAGTCGTCAGGGATTGAACCGGACGTACGTACCATGCCGATGAAGACGTTGATCTGGCCGATTGTCACAACAGATCCGGATTCGAGGTGATCCGACTCTGGCCCCCAGCCGAAATCGTCCACCATCTTCTCTCCTTCGGGGTCGGTGTAGATCTCGCCGATGACAAGGTTCTCCATGTTCTTCCGAGTTTCTCCCGTGATGTAAACACCCTTGGACGTAGGCCCCACGGTGGGCGCCAACTGTCGTGGGATAATCACGGTAGACGTTACCGGGGGTAACTTATCTTGGGGCAAATCGACTCTGGTGTTTGGGAGAGGGTTTAGCTCAGAGGAACACATGATGATATGCGATCTGGTAGCCGGCAATCAAGTCGCCGAGTCTCCGATCTAGATATATTAACTCAACTCTCGTGTTACACTGGATACTCGATACCTAGCTCTATTGCTCGAACTCTTGGATCTCTCAAACTAAACCTAGGGGCCGGCTTATAAAGCATCCGGACCCCCTGGCCTGCTCTCCAAGGCGTACTCTGAATCCTAGCCGGACACTGCCTACAAAACCCTAAACTTCCTTACCGGAACCTACAATCCGGGTTACCAGGCCTACGAAATTGGGCCTTCTAGAAGCTCCTTTATCCTAAGTCGGGTCTTTGCGCAGCGTCCTTTGGGCCGAGTTACTCCTTGGCGTTGGCCTACCGGGTTATCATCCCTCCATCACCTCATGTTCCTCCCTGGGCAGACAGGATCTTCATCGGCTTTTTTTAAATCATCGCGTGCATCGTCCCGTCCTCTTCGAGGGCTTTGGCAATGGCGGTAAGATGATAACTAACCCTCTTATCCCTTGTATGTATCGTAGATATGTAGATTGAGCTCGATTTTTCTGCGTAGCACGACATGCACGGTAGATCTACATATTTTTACCGTTCATTCTGCGTCTCTGCTTCGTATTTTCTCCCGTAGACATGGTTTTGTTCTATGGCTTAAGTTTGGGATATCCTGCACGCTTAGTTCATCTATTTCCACCATGATTTCGATAGGTTATGGTTTGATTCCGTACCTGATTTGGGTGCTTCAGTTAGATTAGGCTTACATTTGGATTTTTTTGGGTTCATGGCTTAGATTTGGTATTTTTGCAAGGTTATTTCAATTTTGGCCAATTATTAACACTTTGGCTAATGATTTACCGAGGCCAGGAGCTAGTAGTGACTATACTTGTTATATTCTGAGGTCAGATTCATTTTTTCTGGGCATTTTCCATTGTTCCACCTGTTTTTCTTTTGTGTATCCTAACTTATCAACATGATGAATGTCCTCCTAGTTATATGCCAAAGATTAAATAGGACATGGTAAAGGCAAAGAAGTGTCTAAAATACCTTGTAGTGTATATAATTTGAGTATTTGTATTCGTATATGCTATTTTAGGCACTCTCTTGGCCTTGGTTTGCATGGCAATGATATATGAGGCTCGTATTACATTTGTTTATATTGTTCCACTTTTCTTTGCCTTGAACATCCTCCTAGTTATATGCCGATAATTAAACTAGGCCATGGTAAAGGCAAAGAGAGTGTCTATAATACCTTGTAGTGTATACAATTTGAGTATTTGTATTCGTATATGCTATTATGGGCACTCGCTTGGCCTTGGTTTGCATGGCAATGATATATGAGGCCCCGTATTACATTTGTTTCTATTGTTCCACTTTTCTTTGCCTTGAATGTCCTCCTAGTCATATGCCGATGATTAAACTTAGTCATGGTAAAGGGAAAGAGAGTGTCTATAATACCTTGTAGCGTATACAATTTGAGTATTTGTATTCGTACATGCTATTATAACCACTATTTTTCCCTTGGTTTGCATGGCAATGATATATGAGGCTCGTATTACATTTGTTTCCATTGTTCCACTTTTTCTTTGCCTTGAATGTCCTTGTTATATACCGATGATTTAAACTAGGCCATGGTAAAGGCAAAGAGAGTGTCTATAATACCTTGTAGTGTATACAATTTTAGTATTTGTATTCGTATATGCTATTATAGGCACTCGCTTGGCCTTGGTTTGCATGGCAATGATATATGAGGCTCATATTACATTTGTTTCTATTGTTTCACTTTTCTTTGCCTTGAATGTCCTCCTTTTTATATGCCGATGATTAAACTTGGCCATGGTAAAGGGAAAGAGAGTGTCTATAATACCTTGTAGTGTATACAATTTGAGTATTTGTATTCGTACATGCTATTGTACGCACTCTTTTATCCCTTGGTTTGCATGGGAATGATATATGAGGCTCGTATTACATTTGTTTCCATTGTTCTACTTTACTTTGCCTTGAATGTCCTCCTTGTTATATGCCGATGATTAAACTTGGCCATGGTAAAGGGACAGAGATTGTCTATAATACCTTGTAGTGTATACAATTTGAGTATCTGCATTCGTACATGCTATTATAGCCACTTCTTTTTCCCTTGGTTTGCATGGCAATGGTATATGATACTCGTATTATATTTGTTTCCATTGTTCCACTTTTATTTTCCTTGAATGTCCTCGTTATATGCCGATGATTTAAACTAGGCCATGGTAAAGGCAAAGAGAGTGTCTATAATACCTTGTAGTGTGTATAATTTGAGTATTTGTATTCATACATGCTATTATAAGCACTCTTTTTTTCCTTGGTTTGCATGTCATGATAAATGATAGGAGATCAAATACAATACGTGGCAATGATACAAGGCCACGTCTTGTATTACGTCCTGGAATTGTGTTCGTTCTTCTAGCAAGTGTTGGCAATGTGTTTATGAGGCTTGTTTTACACTTTTTTTTTGCATTGTTCCATATGTGTTTATTTTG
The DNA here is from genome assembly GCA_028641055.1 of Alopecurus myosuroides. Lineage (NCBI taxonomy): Eukaryota > Viridiplantae > Streptophyta > Magnoliopsida > Poales > Poaceae > Alopecurus > Alopecurus myosuroides. The sequence goes on along the minus strand of CM054059.1, from coordinate 132,073,751 downwards.
ACTGCATGTTACAATGAATTCTAAGAATGCCCTTTATTGCATGATCACCTATGTGTTTATGAGGCTTGTTATCACTATGCACAATTTATTAGCTGATTTGGTCAACGATGATGACTTTGACACATGTATATTTGGCTGATGCCTCACTGTCTCCACCAAATGGACAGCAAAAGTAAGAACCAGACACAAATAGATGTTCCATGTCTTTGCTTTTGCTGGCCCACCTGGTGTAGCAAAGTTGTGTATGCTTGTTGTGTCTCTATGTTCCCTGAGGCCAATGAGTACAGAGCTGTGACTATAGATGTTGTTTTGAATGTGCATGATCCCTTTAAGTCGATGGTTAAAATGTGTCACCATATCATTGCAATCAGGGTTCCATACTACCTTGTGCAATGTATAAGCATTCATTGTGCATTGCTCTTGGTAATGTAGAATTACTTCTTGGATAAACATGGTTGTGATTTATTATGAGGCATTACCAGTTGTTCGTAGTTTGGCCCCAGTTTTTCATAAATGTCTTCATGAAAGAACTGTTTCTTTTTAGAACCAATCTGCTTATATGCATATTTTGTAATTTCCGCTTCTTTTTTGCTTGATTAACAGGGTATTCCATGCCCTGTATGCAAGAATAATTTCCCAAATGTTGATCCTTCTGCATCCAAGTTCGGTGTTGCTGTACAAGAGTGTCACCTTAAGTCAGTGGTAAAAAAACAATTCTTCTTGTTACACATGTATTATGTTTTGTGTTTTTATTACAATATCTAATTTCCACGTTTCTTTTTATTTATGATGCACATGTAGTACCGTGCACTGCTCGGATAGTATTCACAAGTTAGTAGGCGAGCATGTGTTGTTTAGTTCCCATGGAAGGAAGTACACCTTTCGTGTGTCAAAAGAACAGAGCAAGACCTGTTTGCACGGGATACAATGGAACTGGTTCATCGAGGAAAAGAACATCTCCGTGGGAGACACACTAGTGTTTTCCATGATACCAAGGCCCACTATCTACGTTGCTATTATTGGTGACGCCCAAGATGACTCACTTTGCATTTCAAGCGAAGTTGACTCTGTTTGCAGCGTAGATGGCAGTTTTGATGATGAGATGCATGATGAGTATTCTAGCAATTCTGATGATGAGGTCCATGATGAGGATTCTGACAATTCTGCTGATGAGAGGCATGATGATGCCAACATCGTATATGCCCAAAGAGCCAATCTCGACAATCACGAGAAAAACCGCTTGGCCCGGCTTCTACCCCTTGGACCCTATGTTGGGCTTACTTTTGTCACTCGTTTCACCGTCACAAACTTGCAACACTATATTATGGTATGTATCTATAAGATGCCCTCCTCTTTTTGCAAGTAAATTTTCAAGAACCATGAGAAGGTCTGCTAATATTCTATGTTATCTTTCCTGCTTAGAAACTACCGAAGTTGATAGGGGAACACGCTGGCCTGGGGAATCATGGCAGGGTTGGCCTACAACTTAGAGCATAAGAGCATGTCACCACCATTTCTTACAACAAGAAAACCGACGGCCGCATTATCCTCGACAAGCTGGTATGGATGGTTTTCGTCCAAGGCAATAATTTTCATAATCGGCAACCTGTTTTGATCATTGTGAGGGAGACGATGACCCTAGGTTGGAGGTGGTCATTGAGATGGGGGTGATATAGAACCGGAGCAAAGGATATGCATTGTTGGTGAAAAGACTAGGCTGCTGCTGAGCTAGGCCTATGAACTTCTTATTTTGTCTGGCTGGAGTGTAATTTCGTTTGTTTCCTGGACTTGTTACGATTTAGTTTGTTTCGTGAACTTCTAAGGTATATTATCGCTAGTAGATCCCTCGTGCTAAAACGCGAGTAAAGATCAAATCGCTAAAAGCTGCTAAAACCTCGAGTTTAGATCAAATCCCTCGTGCTGGTAGATCGTGCAACTCATCACTGAAGAACTCAACAAAAGCCTGGCAAGCCAACGGTCACTGAACTTCTCGACCTCGTCGCTATCGCATAAATACCACCGAGAACGAACAAGGCAACCTACCCTCTACGCTGCCTACACAACCCCCCGACCTCCGCCTCACTCTCTACGCTGATTACTGCACGCCGCCACAGCCCCCCGATCTCCCCCTTCACTCCCGTTGTTGATCCACCTAATGGCGCCGCGCGTGAGAAGCAGCACCGGCTTCCGAGGTGTGCAGCTGCGGCCGTCCGGGCGCTGGTCCACGGAGAACACACACAACGGCGTGCGGTGGTGGATGGGCACCTTCGACACGCCCGAGCTCGCCGCCCGCGCGTTCGTCGTGGCGGTGTGGCGGTTCGCCCGCCCGCGCGCCGAGCTCAACTTCCTGGACGTCGAGAGCAGGGAAGTTGCCGAGTTCCTCGCCCCGGATCTGAGGATTGTGACCCGCAAGAAGGAGCAGGAGAACCGCCGCGCGTTGGTGCAGCTGCGCATCCGCCAGGACGACGAGGCCAGGATGGAGAGGTTCCGCCGTGATCACCCAGATCTGGTAAAGGCGTTGTTGCGGCTCGACGCTGAGAGGGGCGCGAAGATGCAAGCTCGTACATCCTGGGGGGACGCTGGCCCCTCCACCATCGTCGTCTCATCGTTGGACGAGGAGATGGACGAAGCATTCTGAGAGAGCCTTATGCAGGACTCCGATGACCACGAACTTGATGACGCATTTTGGGATGATGTGTATCGTTTTAGAGTGTGGAATATGTTGAAAACGTGTCAAAATAATCAAAATTTCGACGTTTTATGTGTTCGTTGAAGTTTCAACATTTCTTCCTTCTTATTTTGGGTTGCAACTGTAGTAGAATAATTATGGGCTACGGTGTGCTATAAGGCCCAATAAAAATGGCCTGACAGGAGAGGGCCCAAGAAAGTGCCATCATGGCCCAAGTCTGGAAACAACCGCTCTTCCACTCACCGCCGTAACCCTGGCATGCAGCACGCCACACGTGCGTTGGTTACTTCGTCGCGATATTATGAACATGAAACGTGTCGCTTTAGTTCCGGCGGCCAGTTATTGCTACGTCGTGCATCCGGCTCCTCCGTTCCACTCCCCCTCCCGGTGTATAAATAGATGCACTCTTCAGTTCATCATCTATCTGCCTCACCGCCTCCCCTCAAGCGAAAACCCTTTGACGTAGTAGCTGCTCGAGCGTTCCTCCAGGCAGCCATGGCTCCACCGGCGAAGCGGTCTGCTGCCCTCATGTAGGTTCCATTCACGTACTTCTGATCAGTTTCTGGATTCCTCGTGATTTCGTCTTTCTTAGATCCTTTTCAGAATTCGTCGCGATTTCATATTTCTTAGATCCATTTCTGAATTCCTCGTGATTTCATGTTTCTTAGATCCATTTTGCCTTTTAGATTAACATCAACTTCCTATCATGCAACTATCTACAGGGCACATGAAACCGAGCAGAGGGTCATCTTCTCCGCTCTGGCAGAGAGGGTAACCATCCTAGAAGCTGAGCTTGAAAATGCCTTGAATCTAGCCCCCGGGAATCCGACGATGATTAAACGGGGATGGTCTATGCGTGGAGATCGCGAGGTGGGTTAGCACACAGAAAGAGACGATTTATACAGCTTCAGCCCCCGGGAAACATCATCCAGTAAAAGGCCTACATGTTGTTTGTGGCTAGGTCTTATTCTGTATGCTCATGAGGGCGCCGCCGATTTACCGGCTCTCCGGTAGTTGTGTCTAGGTGTGGAGATTCTATCTCTGTCTTAGCTTGCACTCTTGGGGCGCCTTGCCCCTCCTTATATAGGTGGAAAGAGCCGGCTTACATGTAGAGTCCTAGTAGGATACAAACTAGTCCGGGTTCTACTCCAACTCATACAACAGTCCGGATGCTACTCAGACTCCTTGACCCAACATGCTGGGCCGGTTCTCATGATGGGCCACGGCCTACCTCCATGTGGGTACCCGTTTCCCATATCCACGACAGTAGCCACCGATCTTTCGGGTGACTCGAAGAGTCGGGCGGAAGATCTTGATTTGTGGATTGCCGAATTGCGGATGAATATTTTTCTAGCTTTGAGGAAGTAGAGCTTGCTGAGTCTTGAATGTTGTTGCCAGGTCACGAGCATCAAGGTCGTTGACGTCGAGGCCGTTGAGTGGCATGATGGTTGCCGGTTTGTCGATGTTGAGGCAGCCGGGTTATCAACGTAAAGGCTCCCGGGTTGTCGAAGTTGAGGACGTTGACGATACAGGGTCATGTATGTTGACGATGCCGGCTCGTGTATGGTGATGACGCCGGGTCATAGATGCCGGGTCATAGATGTCGGGTCATGTATGTTGATGATGCAGGATCATGCTGACAATGCCGTTTCATGGACTATAACGATGACAGCTCATGGATGTTGACGATGCCGGGTCATCTTTGTCGAGCCTAGAGCCCCCAAGATCCGAGTTTATTACCTCGTGATGATTTGGTTCTTGCATAGAGTAGTACTTCCATTGTGTAGCCCCAAAGTGCCGGGTTGCATGCCTGCAGCAGCCTGGGACTTCACTGATTTTTGTTTGTAAAGTATAAATAGTATCGTTGAGTCAACGTTGTACCTGAAATATAAACATGTGCATGTAATACACTATTTCGCGATATATGAAACAAAATTAAACGAAATTTTGGTGATTTCGTTAACTTGTATTCAAGTTGCTAATCGTTCGATTTGACTAAGTAAGATTTCGCCTCGACTTTTTTCATGCAATACAATATGTTTAGGGTCGACAAAGGCTTTTATATGCATCAGAGTCGATTGACAATATAATACGCACTACTTCGTCAGTTGCGAGTCACATGACTTAGTAAAGAGCGAACGTCAAATTTTTCGCCAATAGAGCAGGATACCCATGTTTGGATTATGTATCGTGGCGACTAGTCCTCTCTGGCAACCTTGCGACTCAAATATATCGAGAGAAAAAACGACACCGTGGATCACCCGAAGGTGCCCGGCTTAAATTAATCCATAAACAAAAATATAAAAACTTTTAAACACAAAAGATGACTTAGCTGTTTTGTTGACGCGGCATAATCCCGTGGAGCATCTAAAACAAGTAACCGCGTAGGACCTGCCGGCCTACTGCCGCTACCCACGTGGCAGACAGGGGATGGATTTTGCTCCGCTCATTATTTTGTCGCCTTCGTCCATGTACGAGGAACCTTTTACTCCTTTTCCCTTCCCCACAAGTCTCTCATGAGTCATGGCCTGCTCCCACCCCGCCGCCGCCGCTGCCGCAACAAGGCCACTCCAGCCGACCAGCCCCCGCTCGCCACACACACTGCTTTCCCGGATCTCCGCCGCCGCCGCTGCCCGCCTCCTCTCCGTGGCCTCCTCCATCACCACGGCGTCCTCTGCGCCGTCCTCGCCGCACCAACACCCACCGGTGTGGCCAGGCCACCGACAGGCGAGGCGAGGAGGTCTTAGGCAGGACCATAGTGAGGCGGCCGCCGATTCTCGAGACGGCGACGAGATTCGCGAGGCGAGTGGCGACCGGCTCTACCCGCTACAAAAGATCACGTCGACCACCACCGAAGGCCGCACGCCCTCCTACGCCGAGCATTTTGGGCTGGAATAAGCCGTGACGGCACGGGAGCCTTCTTCCTCGAGCGCCGGGAGGTCACTTGTGAGGACCTGCAGGTTTGTTCTTCAAAGTTGGCCACCATGTGCTTGTTGAAATGCCCACGTTCAGTATGTAGGCATATGGTCACTCGCAGCCACCGCCATGCCCTCTGGCAGCTCCTTCTTGAGGAGGTGACCATTTTTCACATTCTATTGGCTGCTCACGCAGGGGAAAGGAGGAGGCTCCACACGATGAGCACAACCACATGGTTCAAGCCGATGGACCGGGTATTGACGCGCTTACCTCTCTGCTATCCACGCTGCCACTGGCTACCTACGCTTGACCTCGCAACCGTGAGCTTCCGACCTTACTCCGCCCTTGCTGCTTCACCATCCCTTGGCCTGGTCATGACCGATGCACACCGGGTGCTCGACGGAAAGTCCGGGGCCTGATTACCTAGAACATGATGCTGACGGTAATTCACATGCCCTTTTTTTGTTCTTTGCAGAGTAGCCGGAGAGAACTGTGCTGATTATTTTCAGCCTATTGGAAATATTATGCTTTTGTAGGTGGTGAAGAATACAGGAAGACAGGCTTCAAGTTTCCCCATTACTTTTGGAGTGTTTAATTCACTTTTGTGCTACTAGCCTAAATTTTATTTAGTGTTGATGGTAAGTCCTTGTTTTCCCTCTCAATGTGTGTATATGTGCTTGTGATTTTGTAATAAGATTCAAGAAACAACAAAACTGAAGTGTTTGTGTGCTTTTGTCTATCCAATAATTATGAATGTTTTTTACTGTCATCACTAATTTATGTTGGTTTCACTTATTCGCAGAAGCCATGGTGTTGGAATTGGCTGTATCAACACCGGTACACCACTGGCTGAGGTATGCCCACCCTCCATTTTCCACTTCCTGGTCTGAACTCTGAATATTTGATGTGGTTGACTGTGCGAGGACAAACAGCGAGAAAGTGTGAGAATGAGAGTTGCTACTTTTTTATTTGTTGTCTTCGCTTATCAGTGTGCAGTGATAAATGGATCATTCCAAGACTTTGATCTGTTATCTAGATCGGTATGTTTTCTTGTGTTCATTATCTTGGATTTTGGTGCAAGCCCACATATCATTCAATATTTTATGCACGTGTGTTTTCTTGTGTTCATTATTTTATGATCTGTTAGCTAAATGTATTCTGAATTAACCATTTGATTAGCTTCTAACTTAAATATGCAATCATGGTCGCAAAAAGCCTATGTTTCCTTATCATCCATTCCTATGTTTGGTTTTGAATTCAATTCAGAAGTGCCTGTGAATTTATGATTATAGTAGAGGCATAGAGTACTATAAAGAAACCTCAATCACTTGAGGCAACTACATTTGTCCATTCTCTCATGTGTTTGACACCAGATAATTGTTAAGTTCCTCTGTTTGGTGTGCCATCTTTTTATATTCAATCTACTTCTTATTAGCATTTTACTGTTTTACCATCTATAAACCTTTTTAGTCCTCTTATCCAAATGTACCTACTTTCAAAATTGAATCTAAATTGGATCTATTGACTGTAAAGAATGCATTCGATTGGTGCTTAGCTTTTTGGTGCAGCGAAATTTGTACTATCAATGTCATGTGTTTGACACCAGATAGTTGTTAAAGATAGTCGTTAAGTTCCTCTGTTGGTGTGCCCATCTTTTTATATTCAATCTACTTCATATTAGCATTTTACTGTTTTACCATCTCTAAACCTTTTTAGTCCTATTATCCAAATGTATCTACTTTCAAATTTGAATCTGAGTTGGATCTATTGACTGTAAAGAATGCATTTGATTGTTCTTAGCTTTTTGGTGCAGTGAAATTTGTACTATCAATGTATTCTATTTGCACTCAGCTATTTGAATAAAATTTAGTTGATGGCAATTTATCAACTTTCTAAATGGAGGCTGGCATGGATTAATAAAATATAAAGGAATATTGGCCAGATGTGCGTGTGATAGATTTCTTTCTTGCTTGATTGTAAAACAGAGGAAATATTCCTAAATAAAGATGAGTTCGCATGGTAAAACAGAGAAAATATTCCTGAACTAAAGATGAGTTCGCATGTTAGGATCCACAACCCCATCTCATTTTTTCCACCTTAAGTTCTTCGTTTTTCTGTTTAGAATGCCGAAAGAATTTGTTATTTGAAATGTTCATTTGAAAAGTAAACATGAAACAGGAAGTTATTTCAGAAAATATAATTATTTAGTTCTTGTGCTTTCAGTGTGGTTCATGAGTAAAAACGAGATACCTATTTTTGTGAAACCAGTAAACGGTTACTTACAGTTTTCCAGTACTGAAAAGGATGGCTTGGCTGAAACAATTTAAAATACTAATCTAGCTCACCCTGATTTCCGGAAGCTGCTTTACTTCCAGTATTTAGGTGGATGGTCTATGATTTCAGTTCCTATAAAGTAACATGTTTCGGGAAGTTTATGCTTATCCCATGCATTGGTACCTACTTTGTTTGATTTTTTTTGTTCTAAAATATTGATTGTATTAATCCATCATCGCCATTGGCAGCGCACCACCACTTGTCTCTAATTTAACATGCCATGGTAGACGTCTCTTGATCGCTTTGTCGGAGCTGGGTATTTCTGTTTGGTGTGTTGTTTAATTTTTGTATCCGCTTCTGCATGTGATGATTCCTCAGTGGTGTTCTTGCTTTTATTATCTAGGGAAAGTGATTTTAAGTGTACTTAGACCAAACATACTGCGACGCCGGTTCAAAGGCAAAAAACCTGCTCGCATTGCTTCACAGAAATGAGCTGCAAGGTTCCTTGAATAGGTGTGGGGCCCAAATGCACTATTATTAGTACGATTATGTGCCTTCACTTCTCCATCTCTCACACTTCGCTTTTTCTGTCAGGCTGTATGAATCGATGTTGGGTAGTGTGTGGAAACGATTCTTTGAGCACTTTGAATGCTTCTCTCCAACAGTGTGGCTGGTCTTAGGTGTGCAAACCTCTCTGGCTTCAGGTTATTGATCTTTATATTAGTTGGTCGGGAAGTTATATGTTGTCAAATACATTTTTTCTAATGAAAGGTACACTATTTACATCAGCTTAGTGATAATTTCTGTAGTTGTGCTCTTGTACTTTTAAAAAAAGTTGAAGGTACTTGCCAGCAATGTCGAATACTTGTATGCTCACCTGCAAAGTTTATTGCTGCTAGCTTTCATCCAAATTTCTGTTTTGTAGGTAAAGCTCTTATTGTATTTCTATGCTGGGTTGATCAAGATCTTCTGGGTTCATTAAGTTGCACAACATGCTCTTTGTTGCCAAGCTGAGAAGATACATTGCATGATATTGTTCAGTTGCCTCCAGTACAAGTACTACAAGGTACATTTTGGAAGATACTCACATGGTATGGTTCCACTGTCGTGCAAGCATGCTTTGATCAACTATGTTCTTCCATCATTAACATGAAATTTCAGCGCTCTGCAACTGAAACGGGGACAGCTCCTGAATGGAGAGCAACTTAAACTCATGTTCGCACTGTCAGCTAATTAAGTGATAACTTGAACAATTGTTAATATCAGCTTTAAGATTTTACCTTCAAACCTCTGGTAAGCCTCGTATAACTTAATAATAATTATGGATTTCTATATAACTTTTGACATCCTTTGCGAGAAATAGAATGAACAACATGATAAGAATAATTTTCTTGTTTGTGATGCCGGTTACATGGTGATAAAAATGCAACAAATGATACTTCTTATTGGGATTACAATATGAGTTGTATTTCACATCTCCGGAGTTAGCCGGTTGCAAGAACAGTGATCTTATTAGACCTCTGGTGATGCTTCCTTCAGAATTTTTACCACATTTTTCTGTTCAATATTCATCATTTTGGTTAATGGGATGTTCTTTCTCTTGTGATGCTTAAATACATTTAAATATATTTAGTTTTTGGCATGGCCATGGCTTGTAAATTTGGTTTGTTGAGCACTGAAATCTAGAATTTCAAGCATTACCAACATAAACATCTTGGGATAACCTTGTCCAAAATTGAGTAGGAAAATATTAAGACACAGAAATCGTGTTGAAAGAAATACATATTTTTCTATTCCTAATTGGCTTAGGTTCTGTTGTTCAGTGTGGCACAATCCGTCGATTGACAGGTAATATTAAATGCATCAGTGCTACATATAGTAGTGCTTATGCAGCAAATCCTCTGGCAATGATCTTGAATTTTTCTTTTCTTTAGAAGTAAAACTTTGAGTTTTACGTAGTATATATTCAGTTACAAGCTTTGACGCTCATATTGATTTTCTACTAATTTCCTGTTAGAGGTTCATGAATCACGAGTACCGGCGCCCAGCGTGATGGCACCGACCGACGACGTTCCAGCGGCTCCTCCCATCTCCTACTTCGCAGCACCGACGGACTCGAGATTGCAGGAGGTCGACCTCCCCCTTTCTGTACCGCTTCCTAGAGCTCGACCTCCTCGGCGCCCAGCTTCGCGGCTGGCGGGTTCTGTGGCGGACTGCATGTTTACCACCGCGTCGGGTCTCCCTCGTCTTTTGCCTCCCCACGCTGCTGCGGCCACTCCGTCGACTTCTCTCCCTCAGGTGCCTCCTCTGCTTTCTCCTCTCACTCCCCCCCACAGATCCCTACCCCACAGTCTTACATTATGTGGTTTCATTCACGATAAAAGTAGTCCACACATGGTGAGATGGATGAAAATTGACTCAACGTAAATTGGTGATATATCTATCTAGAGATGGCGTGTCTCACTTGTCCAGAAGTAGCATCTTCCAGATTAGGAAGTGTGAACTAAATGACATATTAACTTACCATTCTCGATTGCAGATTCAATTTTAAATATTACTTATATCACAAATGCCTCTCTGAGATTTGTACGGAATGAAGCTACCTTCTGAATAGACGTCAAAATATGTTCCGGATTAGTTTACTAATTAATATAGTTTCCAGATTAGTGGTGGCTCATACACGAGGCTGCTATTGCACTTTTGGAATGTGTGGGTATGCAAAAATGCTGAACTGGTCGACTACACACGTGCGACTGTACACAAAGGTATGCTCATTGGAAACCTTTTTTTTTCAAATGTTATTCATTTAAATAGTGCTCTTCAACGGCTAGCTTTTTTATGTTGGCTAAACATTGAACTTTGTTTACCAGTGATGGTTCTGAATACATGCTCAATGTGGCCCCTAACAAGAATCTGCTGATGTAGCAGTTCCGGGTAGTGGCATGGGTTAAATGTGTTCGCATGCAAGTTCTCTGGTAAAAAAAATCATCTACACTCTTCGGTGGAGATTATGTGGTAGTGAATATTATAGGCTACATTTCAATCACCTTTTTACCATCCATGTAGAGGACATGTGAATTCATAAGGGCACATATTGTGAATTGGCAATATAAAGTCCAAAACAAGAAGACTCCTTGCAAATTGACAACAGATGTCAGTGGTCCAAGCACATATTACGCTTATTCAAGCAAAACGATATTTGTAGATGATGCATCAAATTTGGATCCCATTCCCTAGATTATTCTGAACAATATGACCTTGGCACACAATATACTTTTCCTTTCATGCCCATCTAAATCATTTTAAAACCAACATAAAAATGGGGCACACCAGGCAATACTAAATTACCAAGCCCAGCTTTGTTAGTTCAGGAAGATATGGAACTTAGTCACAGGCTAACACATTATACTGAAGAAGGAATTGTTCCCGAGTCTGTAGTCCATGAAGTTGGCCTCCAGAATTCGGAGTAGACAGAGTTGTTGATGTTTGTTTTGCTCATTTGGTTGGTTCTTCAGAAGCACACACTCAGGGCAATGGGCCAGGACGCCATGACGGGTCATTGAGATTCGGGGGAAAGGAAAAAATTTCATGCTCAAGCAGAGGAAGATGCAGGAGAGCCTAGCCAGTGTATTAGAACCTTGAGCTACTGAACTTCTTGGTTTTCCCACAGAGAGTGTATTATATCAGACTGAAGAATAGGCAGAAGAGCCTAGCCAGGAAGTTCAAATATCACTACTGCAATCTGGTTGTAATTGGGGCGTGATTTGTACGAAAATCGAACTTTGTATGATGACAATACAGTTTGAGTCGTTGTTCCACACTTTGACATGTGTTGTATTCGGTTTTATAGTTCGCTCGCAATTTGTTATTCCTTTTGATTTTCTCTATGTTTAGTTATAAAAAAGTTGGTTCAAAATCAAGATAATGACCTTGATATTGGTGTTGTACCCATGACATTAATTCTCTTGATTAGGACGCAGATGACCGGCTAGGAGGCGCCCCTTGGGGCGCCCCAGCCTCTAGTTGATATAAGTCGCGGCGAGGTCGTAGATGATGCAGTAGAAGAATTAAGTGGGTAACCCGGCTAGTAGCTCGAGCCAACAGCAAAAACCGGAATTTCGAAGATGTTGCAGCCGCTGCTCCATCCGACGGATTTGCACGTAGAATAAACCTCCAAACATGTTGACATGGTAGTATTCCCTTTATATTTGCGAGCTAGCACCAGCTGGATCGATCCATCTTTTTCCTCTTATTTTGTTGCATGACACAATAGCCAGCTTAGCAATTTCCAATTGCCCCCTTTTTTTTTTCCACGTGAGCTGCTTTGACCTCATGCAAATCATGTAACGAGGCAGCTTCAATTGTCTCTTTTCGACGAAATAGGTTTGCGCCCCGCTATATTAATATAGCAACCACACCCAACAGTTGTGAGACTAATGCTGGGGTAAACAGCACAATCCAGCCTAAAAGAAACAACAAAAGAAAGAGAAAAGAAAGAAATGCCAGCAACGCCAGCTCGACGAAAAAGAGGATGGCCTGCAACTGCTGCGCCCACCGGAGAATTCCCACAACTGTCCTAAGCCACTGAAAAGCCGCGTACCAAGCAACACCTCCAAGAAGGACTGCGACGACGCCGCCGCTGCTGCTCGGACTACTCCTAGGATTTCTCCCGGTACGCTGAGGGGAATGAGGTAGGAGGATCCCCGATGCCCTTCATGAAGGTCAGCGTCGCCCACATGCGTCGCCGCGCCGGTGCCGACAAAGCCAGTAAGGATTTCTCCCGATCCCTAACATCCGATTCCCCTAACTACTTCAACGGCTCCTCCGAACACACCGCCCGCCAACATGCGCCACCACAATCGCGAGGTCACCATCGTCGTCAAACTAAGACAACTTGCGAGGTCGGTCGGACCGAGAAGAAACCACCGAAGATCGGGGACATCGGGACAGCAGCCGCGTGGGAGGGATCGACCTCCACTGCCAAAGGCAGTAGCAGACCAGACGCAGCAGCAGGAGCACACCAGACCCTCAGGTCCGGCCGGGCCCAGGACGGGCCCGTGAAGCTCCCGCCGCCGCGCTGCAGCAGACGCACTGCTGTAGCCTTCTCCCCCTACCCGAGTTTTTTCTTAGCCCAGGAGAAGGTGACCCCGAAAACCATGGCCAGCCCAATCAAACCCAGATCGGGCCCAAAGGGGATCGACCTCCAACTCAAGTTCCCTTCTTCCTTTTGTCTCCTCCTAGAATAGGAAATAAAGTCACGTGCGTGGCACTTTCTATGTATGCAAGGGCCACTATTGCGTTGGGAACTGATCCAACTAATTGATTCTCCCTTACTTTCTTGGATCCGACTGGAACTAGCACACGGATTAGTAGCACTCGTCTTGCCTTCATTTTTTTTTTTAAACTGTTGCACGTACCGGCCATCGGGGCAGGCAAAAGCTGACTAGACGTGTTCATGTCGGGACTTGTTTTGTTGCGGTACTGCGTGGACTCTGCGATGCAATGTTGGCCAGGAGGCCAAGTTAGAACTCGACTCGGACACCAAGCAGGCGACGGAGCTCCTGACAGATCTCGGCTTTGAACGCCCGCTGCTATGGAGCCATGTTTGAATTCAATGGGGAGATGATTTCCTTTCTTTTTCTGCTCAGCTCGTAGTAACCGTGGCCTGCTGGATGTCTTTGATGCATCTATCAATACGCATAGGCAACAATCTGTCGTCGAAATTCCCGGATGATGAAGCCGTGATCCATGAGCCGGCGAGCTAGCTTTCCCAGGTAATTTGGCAGACAACTCGACAAGTCGTGATTTCAGACCACGGTGCCGTCCAGTAAATTAGATCGGCTGCACGATGACAGTGCTGAAGACGATCCTCACGCCGTGTCGAAGAAGGCAACGAAGCCGGCTGATGATGAACCGACCGAAGAAACTGAAAAAGAGAATGAAAACACCAAGATCCATGAGAAAAATAACCCGGAAGCAGTTAGAGGTGTTATTTTATCCGGTCCAGATGCTGCGCAGCGGAAGAGCAAGGATGTTGCCAGTTCCTTACAATATACTTCGATATGTAATAAACTGGATTTTGTGCGAGTTCTGCATCCTGTTTTATGAAACTTTGCTGGTTTTTGCAGATTTTTTTTTTCTTGGCCTTTATAGTCATTTCAGTTTATCTTTGCTCTCTGTCATAGCCGGCTTATCGCATGAGTTATTCTAGTGCTTTCAACTCTGGAAAGTTCAGGGTCATGATAACTCCGTTTTACCGGGTTATAATATGATTGACTTTCCAGGTTATACATCTAGGTCACAAAAACTTTTCAGTTTATCTTTGCTATCTGGCACAGCCGGTTTATCGCATGACTTATTCTAGGGATTTCAACTCTAGAAAGTTCAGGGTCATGATAACTCCGTTTTGCCGGGTTATAATATGATTGACTTTTTCAGGTTACACATCTAGGTCATAAAAATCACGTGTAACCACTGACTGGCAGGCAAGTATAACCGAGATATATGGCATATGCCATGTTCTTGAGATATAAAATGTGCTCTAGCATCAGCTTTCAAGTAACCATATAATCAATCATGTTTAGACATATGCCCTAGGCATTTTGAGGTTGCCGAACCTTAGAAATTTTATTAGGGTATCTATATTTAGACCGTGCGTCGTGACAACTAGTCCTCTTTGATAATCTTTACAAGTCAAATATATATGAGACAAAAAAACCAAGAACAACACCATCTTTAATTAATAAGTAAATCATAAAAGATAAAAGATGACTTAGCTGGTTTTATGCCTCCAACATTGATATCACGATGTAAGCCGGCAGAGCATCAACATCAGCCCCGACGAGGTTGAAGATAGTCCAATATAATTCGGAAATGGATAACCCGGCGAACGGCTCAAGCCGAAAGAATATGGAAGTTGTTGGTGAAGCCGACCGCGGTAGAGGCGATGTCATAGATAGCGTCGTAAGTGTCGCAATTTGGTAATTCGGTTAGCGGTTCGACCCGGCGGCAAAAGTTGGAATCTTGAAATCGCCGCAATCCAAAACCGCGGAACCGGAAGCGCCGCGGTACATGTCAGGTTTCTCATAGCCGGAGATGATCACACGAGGCCCTCTGCCGGGAAGCCGGCACTCCTCTTGTCAGGTGCTTCATCTGAATTATAGCAAACTCTGAGCTATTTGACATCGTACATATTTCTTTTGTGCACATAAGCTAGCAGCCGGACAGAACCACTATTTTTTTCTTACTCCCTCCGTCCACTTTTATAAGTCCCACTTCTTAGCATTTCAATGCTAAGAAGTGGGACTTATAAAAGTGGACGGAGGGAGTATTTTGTTCCTGCTTGCCGGCTTTCGAACAGACCATGCACGATGAATCCTCTCTTCGTAACTTCACGTGGGGGCAGTTTCTGAGACTTGGGCTGCATATCCCACGTGGCGGCACAAACGGTGCCTCAATTCCGTACTGGAGTTTTTTTTTTTTTTTTTTTTTTTTGAAAGATCCAACAATAGCTGGCTTTTCGATTATTTAGAAGGTAGAATATTTACATAGCTGGCCAAAAAGCTAAGGAGAGAAAAGAAAATAAACCGGGAAGAAACTTAAAAGAGGTCTAAAGACTAGGAAGAAGGGAAGATGTGATCAAGGTGGTTCCCAGATCAAACGGCGCATCTTCTTGGCACCTGCATTGTCCCAAACTTTCGCCTCCTCGCAAACAACCTCGAAGACACGAGCAAGGCTGCTTGGCTTCGCTTTGAAGACACGGCTATTCCGTTCCTTCCACAAACTCTAACAAACTAGAATGATGATGGATTGAACCCCATTGCGGTGTGGCTCCGAAGTTCCAGCAACCATTTTCCCACGCTTCCGAGATGGATGCTTCCCTACTCCAAAGTTGGGGATTTAGGCCATTGCAGTTCCTCCACGAGGCCACCGATAACCATAGAAGCCTGGCGAAAGGACACTCGAAGAAAGCGTGAAATGCTGTCTCTAGATTCCGTACACAGAAGGGGCAGAAATAGTTGTTGGGCCATTGTCGACGCATAAGTCTATCGGCGCACCACAGCCTGTTCTGCAATAGAAGCCATCCAAAAAACCTGCACTTGGGCGGAGCCCAAACAGACCAAATCCTATCTGGCATGGAGCTACGAATCTGGCCCTCCCACTGAAGGTTGTAGGCGGATTTCGTGGAGTAGCAGCTGTCATCAGAGAGTTTCCATGCAATGGAACCCGCAGCCTCCTCCGTGAGGTGGATGTTGGCATGAATGATCAGACGCCAAAGCCCGATGAAATCAGGTAGGATCGCGGACAGAGGGGCATTCCTAAGATCCCTCACCCATTGGTTGTTGAAGAGCGCCTCCGCTACGGTTCTCTTCTTTCTCGTGGAGTGCTGGAACGCCGCGGGGAACTGATCGCGAAGAGGGTCGGCCCCCAGCCACGAGGAGTTCCAAAAACTAGCTAGCCGCCCGTTGCCGATCGTCACTCTCGTCGCAGCAGCAAACATCTCATGATCCTTGGCATCGCAAGGGACCTCCATGCTAACCCACGAACTCTCCGGGAACTTCCGTCTTTGCCACAACCATCGCAGCCTCAGCGCGCGCGAGAAGGCTGTGAGGTTAAGAAGCCCTAGACAACCGTACTCCCTAGGCGAGGCGACGACTTGCCAGCGCATTTTGCACTTTCCTCCGGCGGTTTCATGATCCTCGATGCCCCAAAGGAATCTTCGTCGAGTTGCATCGAGCGCTTTGATAAGCTTAGCTGGCACCTTAAGTGTAGTGAGCGTGAAAATCGCCAGCGAGTCGAGGACGAAGCTCGCCAGGGCCCTGCGTCCTCTCGCGTTCAGCAGGTTTCGCTTTCAAGACGCAAGCTTGCCACGAGCCCGATCGAGAATATGGAGCAGATGCGCATATTTCAGCCGACCAAGCGCAAGTGGCAACCCTAGGTAAGTCAAGGGAAACGAAGCCAGCGTGCCCTCAAAACCTAGAAGGATAGGTTGCAGGTCGATCTGCTGACAGCGAATGGGAGCCATCGCACATTTGCTGATGTTGATAACAAGACCGGAGGCATTACCAAAGTTTGCGATGATTTCCCAAAGGCGCAGCAATTCGTTGCGTTCAGGGTTGATGAAGATGACTACATCATCCGTGTAAAGGCCGGTGCGGATGATTGCCTCGCCAACAGGCAGTGGACGAAGCACCCCGAGCTCAGTGGCTTTCTCGAGTAGGCTATGTAGCGGATCAATTGCAAGGTCGAAGAGGAACGGAGAGAGAGGGTCTCCCTGCCGTAGACCACGGCGATGCCAGATGGGGGAGCCTGCGACGCTGTTGAGAAGCACCCGCGTGGATGCCGTGGAGAAAAGCATAGCCAGCCAATTTCTCCATCTGATGGAGAAGCCCAGCTGCTGCAGAAGGTCTAATAGGTACTCCCATGACACCGAGTCAAAAGCACGCGCAAAGTCTAGCTTTACCAACAAGCTTGCCTTTTTCTTACGGTGCAAGGCACGGGCCAAGTTGCGAACGTAGAGGAAGCTCTCGTGGATGCTCCGGGAGCGCAGAAACGCACTCTACGCCGAATAAATCAGCTCGTCCATCAAAGGAGCCAGGCGGCGTGCAAGAATCTTGGCAATTATCTTAGCGAAGGAATGGATCAAACTAATTGGCCGAAAGTCCTGTACTGAAACCGCTGGAAATTTCTTGGGCAACAAGCAGACAAGAGAGCGATTGAGGCTTGCGAAATCTCCGCCTGCCAAATTCTAGAAATGGCTTAAACCCCTCAAGATGTCCTGCCTAATAAACTGCCAGCACGAACGGTGGAATTCGCTTGTGAATCCATCGGGGCCTGGTGCCTTTTCAGCAGGCATGTCTGTGATAGTGTCTAGAACCTCCATAGCCGAGAAAGGCAAGTCGAGGCCCGTCGTGTCGACCTCGGGTAGATCAAGGGCCTCCCAGTTGATGCCACTCGATCGTTGTACCGTATGCCCCAAGACGGAGCTGAAGTGATCAAGGAGTAGCCTCTCCTTGGCCTCGTGCATCGTGTGAAACCCGTTGGCAGACTGGAGGGAGTGCACAAAGTTCTTGCGACGCCGCGCATTGATTCTGATGTGGAAGAACCGCGTGTTTGCGTCGCCTTCGCGCATTCAGGATAGACGTGAAGCCCCGTGATTCGCTGCTTGAGGAGGTGTCGGAATTGGCATTCCAAGTGTGTGAGAGCCCTGGTGTCCTGAGCAACGTCTAGACGCAGCACAATCTCCTGGGCAAGGAAGAGCTGGAATCTTGCGTTACCGAATTTTAGCCTACTCCAAGACCTCAACGCCCTGGCCGTACGTTGCAGTTTGACACGAATGACCGTAAACGGGTTGGAAGCAGCCAGAGGCATCGCCCATGCATTGGCCACCGTGGGGAGGAAGTCCGGGTAGCGAATCCAGAACGACTCGAAACGGAAGGAAGCAGGCCTAGGGGGGAGAGCACGTTGCTGAGAAGAAGTGGGCAGTGGTCCGAGTGGGACGATGACAGCGCTTGCACGCCGCAAGCCTGGAACAGGAGCTCCCAAGAAGGGCTGCAGAAGAACCTATCTAGGAGAACGAGAGTTGGAGCGCTGCGCTCGTTGCTCCACGAAAAAGATCTATTGCTGCAGCGTAGCTCTTTGAGCTCGACACGATTGAGCGCTGCACGGAATTGCCCCATCGAGCGCATGTCTAGGTTTAAGTTGTTCTTATCTCTAGCCTCGTAAATCTGGTTAAAGTCACCCGCGATCCGCCACGGCGAGCCAGATGGGGCCTAATGTTTTCCATCTCGCGGAGGAAGTCTGTTTTGAGCGCTGCGTCCGAGGGGCCGTAAACGACAGTGAGCAGGAAAGATGTGCCAGAGTGCACAATGGCTACTGAGCAGGTGATCGAGAATGTCCCCAAGCTGCACGCGGAGAGGGCCACGCGCGACTCATCCCAGAATACCCCAATACTTCCCCGGGTGCCTCCGCCGGCAGGAAGAAGAAGGAGGAGCGTTGAGGGCCGGCGATCTCGCAGGCAAGCTGACTGCTAATCGTCTCCAATTTTGTTTCCTGGACACCTAGGATTGCAACGTTTACTGACGAGGCCATCCCCTCTACCACCTCGCGCCTGGCCGCATAATTTAGGCCGCGCGGGTTCCAGCTCATAATCGGGCAGATTGCCTCACTCATTGGAAATGATCGCAGACAGCCAGAGATTCGACGACTCGAAACATAAAACTAAAGAACACCGCCTTGCATACAATGGGGGAGGCAGGGCGATCACAACCAATAAAGCCCCAAACTGATCGCCCCACACCTAGAAGAACACTAGCACAGCCTAGAACTGCACCTAACTTGCACCCGCTTAAGGCCGGCCGTCGTCGAAAACTAATGTAGCCGTGATACATTGGTAACTAATGCACTACAGTAGCAACGCCCTCCAATTCCGCCTGAACCTCGGCGCGTTGCAGCGCCTCTCTGTCGATGTTGGTTAGAACCGCGAGGCCATCGATGTCCATCTCCTAAAGCGGTTCTGCAAAGCGGCCAACGAGCGCGACGGCCGCCCTTTTCGCGCATTGCTCATCGTGGTCCACCAGCTTCAGTTCCTTCGCCAAGCGCACAGTAGCTCGCTGGGAGACGGGAACGGCAGACATCGAGGCGGAGGACTGGCGTGTGCTGCGGTGAGGGGCCCTTTCGGTGCCCGCGCCGGGGCGGAGAGGGGAGGGGATGGCGGCGTGGTTCCCAGGATCGATGTTGGCGATGTAGTGAAGAGTCCCTACAGAAGATCACCAGCAGCAACGTCGTTGCCGATAGCCGCGCCGTCAGACATTTGCAGGGTATCCACCTGCGACGTCACTTCCCTGAGCTGCAGAGACGAGGCCCTCGCTTCACGTCCAAGCGGGGAGCCGCCATGGCACCCAGCGCGCTCCTGCCTATACAGCAGCTGTTCTAGGATCTGTAGGCTCGGTGCAGGTGGGAAGGAGAGCGGCTGCTGGGTCGATGCAGCACAGATGGCCTCGATTTCCATGGAGAGTGGGTCCGCAATCAGCTCGCCCCAAGGCTGCACCAAGTGCTGATCCATGGCCATGAAATCGACGATGGGATCGGAGGATCAGTCAGACACCGGGCTGGAGGTGTGATGTGTGGCCACAGCGGAGCTCCCTCCAAAGACCTCTGCCGCCAGCGTCGGGATGGGCCCGTCCTTGGGGAGGGGTGGGGGTGGAGGTAGGGCGGCTTCCTCTTGGCCAGCCAAGTCGCCCTGTGACTGGGCGCACGAGACCGGTGCAGGGGGACGGCGGCGCGATCCAGGAGGGGAGCGCGGATGGTGGCGTTCTCCCCCGAGCCTCGGCGCATGCGCGACCGCCCGAGGATCGCGTCCCCGTTGTCCTGCAGCGTCAGTCTAGGCGCGCCTGCGCCGCTCGGTGGAGTCCCCTTCATCGTCGTGGTTGCGGCGAGCCGGAAGAGCTGCCTTGTTGCAGTTGCCCTGCGGCGCGCGGCGAGTGCTTTCACCGTCCGTGATCCCCATGCACCAGGTGTATGGCTGAACACGGGGGTACGGCTCCTCCTCCGAGCTCGTGGAAGAGGGCACCCCGCTCTGGCCCGAAGACGGCGTGCGGCGATATGGGATGGACCAGTCCTCCACAAGGTCGACGTGGATTGCCGCGTCGTAGCGAATGCCGGCTGGCGGCGGCGCCACCTGGCGGGAAGGAGAGAGAAGCCGTTCATCTCTACGATGCGCCCAGCACCCGGTGGAAACCCGTGAAGGCGTGGCTGCTGGGTATGTTGGCGATCTCCCAACACCACACCCAGCAGCTGAAGATCGCCGTGTCTTCCTTGCCGTAGGTGCGGCTGTCCAGCCGGTCCATGACGACGCTCTTCCCCAGCACCTCCTCAGCGCCCTCGATGTTCCAGAGCTGCAGCGGCATCCTCTCAATACATACCCTGGCGTGGAAGTTCCATGTCTGGTGCACGCCATGGTCGGCCTCGCGCCAGGGCTGAAGCAGGAATGTGCTGCCGTCGACGGTGATGCGCCCCCGGCGAATGGCCGCATCGCGGTCTTTCGGCAGGTCAAAATGGCCGAAGAAGGCCTCCGGGCTGTGGCGCGTGACACGCAGGACGTGCGAGGGGGAGCACCAGGGCCCGCTCGAGCTCCTTGCCAATGGAAATTGGGTTGGCCGCCGGGAAGCACTCAATTGCCTTGACGATAACACCACGGCTGCGCAGGGAGAGCACCTCGTGGTCGATGTTGTGCGAAGCCATGATGACGGTGTGCCCAGCCGGGGGGCGGCAGGGGGCGAGGAGGGCCTTGATGTGGCGCAGCATGTCCGGCGACGGGGGAGGAGCGGGGAACCGAAGGCGCTGCTGAAGTGGCTGAGGCGGCAACGGGACCGGCGACCTAGAGCTAGCACGGGCAGGGCACTGCGGAGAGGACGACGAGTGACCCCAACCGCGACACTCGATGCAACGAACAGGGTCGCGGCACTGAGATCGACGATGACGGGAGCTGAGGCACCGGAAGCAGAGGCCGTGGAACCTCTTTAAGAAGGCGAGGCGAGCAACACTAGCAGCCGGGGCGCCCCCTTGGGACCGCAGGGTCGGAGCAGTTCCCCGGGAGGAGGGGTGGGTCCCCGGAAGCGGAAGCGGAGTACGGCTCCGACCACGCCTCGGAGGAACCACTTGCCATTCAGGTCCATCTTCGGGAGCCGCGATGTTGACTTCGGGGGCGGACGGGTGAACGACTATGGACTGCAGGCGGGGTCGGGCGACCGACTGCTCGGCAGAGACGGGAGACGGAGAACCGGGAGGGGCGGAGCTACGCCGAGGGGAGGGACGGGGCAGCGTACCTGACCGCACGGAGTCCCGAGGCGGAGATCCCAGCAAGGAACCGCTGAATCTGGCAGAGCGGCAGTCTCCCCCATTAGAGCTCCACCCGGGAGAGGCGTACCGAGCCATGCCACGCCGGGCATGGCCGGAGTCAAACCTAGGGTGAAGAGAAAGGTGGCTGCCGCGGCCAGAGTGGCCAGTGGCGCGGGAGGCGTAGGCGCGCTAAGCTAGGGAGCAGCCAACGAGTCTCACACCCTTTCTTCAGATAGATCCCGTACTGGAGTTTGATCCGTTTGTCTTCCCAACTCGTACTGGACCTGGTGCATCTGAAACGGAAAGCAACTCGGTACTGCTCGGGTTGCTGTTCGCGAGGACTAGCTGTACTTGGTTATTTTTCCTTTGCTTGTATGCGTGCATCGTTGGCCTTTCTCCTATCAGGATTTAGAGCTAAGCACTTTTTCTATCTCCTGTTTATTTCCTTGGATTTCACGTGAGCTGCTTTGACTTGCATGCATGGTCACATGTTGCGTAAGCCGTACGTTGCCTTTGTTTTTCCTGGTTTGAGGTACAGGTCTAGTCTTTCACGGCTGGACTGCCCAAACGAACTTGGTAGGCGACGAGGCAGCTGTACGGCAGCAGATCGAGTAGTAGCACAGGAATATGTAGGTACGTCAGCAGATCGAATAGTAGCACGCAGCTATCGCTTGCCTGCACGCTTTAGCCGGAAGTCGGAAAGTGAAAAACTCGCGCGTGCTCCTGAATAGGACATAGCAGACTATGACGTTGTTGACTCCATCGGTGAAGCCGGCGCAAACGCTGGAATCAGCATGAGGATGCAAGCCGGCACGGACGCGATCGGTCTGACAAGCCGGGGCGGATGCAGGAGCCCACGCGGGTGTCCATCTGAACGAAGCAAACCGGCGTGGACGCGGAAGTCGGCCTGGCCGATGCAAGCCGGCGCGGACGCGGGCTGTTGAAGCTTGCAAGGTCACCCGGTGCGGCACGAAGTTGTTGATATTGCTGATGAAGATTGGACCCATCGAAATTTGAATCCACTCGCACATAGCCCCATGGTGGGCGCCAATGTCGATTGTATAAATCAACGGTATCGTCCGACGATGATTAAGCGGGAATGGTATACGCGTGGAGATCGCGAGGTGGGTTAGCACACCGAAAGACACGATTTATACAGCTTCGGCCCCCGGGAAACATCAGCCGGTAAAAGGCCTACATGCTGTTTGTGGCTAGGTCTTATTTTGTATGCTCATGAGGGAGCCGCCGGTGTGCCGGCTCTCCTGTAGTTGTGTCTAGGTGTGGAGATTCTATCTCTGTCTTAGCTTGCCCTCTTGGGGCGCCTTGCCCCTCCTTATATAGGTGGAAGGGGCCGGCTTACATGTAGTGTCCTAGTAGGATACAATTAGTCTGGGTTCTACTCCAACTCATACAACAGTCCGGGTGCTACTCAGACTCCTTGAGCCGGCCTGCTGGGCCGGTTCTCATGATGGGCGACGACCTACCTCCACGTGGATA
Source organism: Alopecurus myosuroides (assembly GCA_028641055.1). Taxonomy (NCBI): domain Eukaryota; kingdom Viridiplantae; phylum Streptophyta; class Magnoliopsida; order Poales; family Poaceae; genus Alopecurus; species Alopecurus myosuroides. The sequence continues at coordinate 132,050,536 of CM054059.1, read as the reverse complement.
CCCATTTCCCATATCCACACCAGGTAACCATCCTAGAAGCTGAACTTGAGAAGGCCTTGAAGCTAGCCTACGACAATCTCAAGAAGGCTCGTGATGCCAGGTTGGAGCAGGTGGAGCAGGGCGAAGCTTCCCTTGTAGCGTATCGGAAGTTGATGGATAATATGTAGAAGATGATGGCCAGTAACCTCGAACTGACCTCGCAGGTTGGGACACTGAAGATCAGTTTAGCCCTGGCAGAGCAGAAAACTCTGACCGCTCTCCTCGCAGCTGTGAGGCCCCAGGCAAGGGAAGATATAGTGCCATCGGAGGATCCAGTGCCGTCGGAGGATCCAGTGCCATCGGAGGATCCAGTCCCGTCGGAGGATCTAGTGCCATCGGAGAAGCTGTCGGCCCCTAATGATGCTCTTTTAGCCCCCTAGTGATGCCCCTGTGCTTCTGATATTCTGTTTAGATCGACAATCTCGTTGGTTGTATTGGGTTGTTTCTATTAATATGTAGCATATGCTTATTTTCTTAAGATAGATATAATTCGAGTTCACAATATGGAGAAATAGATGACAGAAGTTTCGATGGATCTAAGTGACAGAAGTTAAAAGGGTTATATTAGACTAATGCCAATGCAAAAACATATACCAAACAGATAATTCGATTTCACAATATGGACAAATAAATGATAGAAATGAAAGGGATAAGTTCGACTAATCTGTGACGTTCTCGTGGAACGAAACTCGCCTCCAACTGTGCCTATTGGGCCGGGGGGGGGGGGGGAATCCGCGACGGAAAATATAAGAAACGTCGAGATCGACCGCAAAGTCGAGAGAAAATTCCACTTTTCATCCATCCGCGACGGAAACCACACGACGTTATCAAAATGTTCCGCTCAAAACATCCTTAATCGCGCGGCATTCGGTAGTGCAATGAGAGAATTAGCATCATCAAGTTGCCTTAAAAGGGACTTTACCTTTTTTTTGGTTTCACCCTCAAGACTAGATAACCAAGAGCTTAGACTCTTGGCCTCCTCATCCTCATTGACAATGTTTTCAACAACATCCAACAATAAGGGAGAACTAGTAGCAATAGACTTGAAGGTAGAAGATATTACCATGGTGGCTTTTGCCATGAGACATGTAGGTCGGATCAATGCCTTCTCATTGGGGGATTTGAATAGAGAGACCGATGAAGAGGAAGACGTAGCTATAGCGACGTGGGCCACACCTACGACTTCATATTCTCCTTCATCTCCGGAGTATTATGTTTCCAATGTGGGGCCTTATTGAACATATAGAGCCCTTGGGACTCTTCTAGCAAGGTTCTTGTTTTGTGGTGCTTTGTTCTTGTCCTTGCGAACAACTTTCCCTTCATTCTCTTCTCTTGGCTCAAAAGGACACTCCTTCACGAAGTGATTTGCACTTCCACAATTGAAGCATGTCCTTGGCCGCCCCCTTCTTCTTGTAGATCTTGTTTCTTGAAGGTCTAGGACACCGGCTTTGTGTGCCTCCCATCTCTTCGAATAGCCATGCATGGCAAGAGAGATGCACTTATGAGCACCCTTGTACGTGTCTTCATAGTCCTCATCATCATCATCATCATCCTCATCCACTTATTCTATACGAGAAATCGCCTTAGACTTCAAGGCGAGGTTGGGAGACTTTCCAACTCCTCTTGAGCGAGCGAGAGCATCATCCACGCTCTTGTGAGATAGGGATATGGCTATGAACTCACTAAGAACACCAGTGGAGTTGATAGAGTTGTAATCCGATCTTGTTCGAATACTAGTGGATAGGTTCTTCTCAAAAGGTGTTATGGCCTTGACAAACTTCCTCTTGATCCACTCATCGGAGATTTCCTTTTTTCCAAAATCCGTTAATTGATTGCCAAGGGTGACAACTCTTCTATATAGTTCCTCGAGACTTTCATCCTCAAGCACGACGAAGTTCTCGGATTTGTAAACGAGTCACATCATACTTGGAGTATTGGATGCTAGCATTTCCTTGGAACAAGGATCAAGTTTATCCCAAGCCTCCTTGGAGGTCTTGATGCCGCAGATGTGTTCAAGATTTTCTCTTGGGAGAGCCTTTTGAATAGTGACAAGAGCGGTCTTGTTGAGTTTAAATTCAATGTCCTCCATTGGAGTTAAGTTTCTTGCATCATGAGGATGGAATCCATGGAGTACGCTTCTCCACAAAGCGGTTCAAGACCCTGAAATATGAGACTCCATATCGAACTTCCAAGACGAAAATTCATTAGTGTTAAGCATGGGAGGAACTCCGACATTTACCATGTGTGGCATTGTGGCAATGGGATGGATAGAGCCATAATTGGCAGGTGGTGGAACTCTTGAATTAGATCCCGAACCATTAGCCGATTGAGACTTGGAGCCTTCGGAACTCCCACCGCCCTTAGCCTTTTTTATCGGCCTTTGTCTTGGCTAAAGCAATGTTAGCTTCGATTTCGGCAATGTCCGAAATGGACTCATCATCCGAGCTAACGTCTTCGGCGGTGGGGAGTGGTTCCTCAAGCTCCTTGGTTTTCCCCATCATGGCCTCCAACATTTTTTTTATGCTAGAAACCTCCGAAGCAACACTAGAACTAACCTTGGACAATTCGGTTTGGGAGTTCCAACCGTTTCTTGTAGGTTAGTTATAGTGTTGGCCATTTTCGCAATTTCCGCATTAGAACCGTCGGGCTCATTTTCATTGACCATTATACTCTTAGGCGGTTAAGCCCTTAGCAAGAGCCGAGGCTCTGATACCAATTGAAAGTGCACTATGGTCAACTAGAGTGGGTGAATAGGTTGACTACCAATTTTTCTTATTTTTCTTTTAGTTAGGGCTAAACAAGATAAGATAAGGTTCTCTAGATGTGTAACTAGGTGAGCAACCTATGTGATGCAAGATAAGATACGCAACAGAAGTAAAACGAAAGGTAACAAGATAAACCACAAGTGTAAACAAGGAGATAAGGATATGTTTCCCGTAGTTCCTTCTAGAGAGAAGTACCTCTACGTTAGAGAGGTGGGAGCCACCTAGGCGCTCCTCAATAGCACGGTTGTGCACACGTTATGCTCCTTGAGCTTCTCCGGCGAGGGAGATTCTCGTTTCCACTATGAGGTCGACTTGAAGGCGTTGAGCAAACTTTCACACGAGCTTGAGGACACTCCACAAGATGGATGGAGGCTCTCAAACAATCTGAAGCTTCTTTGCAACAAGGTGGAAGCTACAAGCACAAGATCTACTAAGGTTTCTAGGACTCAAGTAGGATTCTAGATCTATTAGGATGTGGTGGAGGATTTGCAATTCCTTTGGTGAAATCATGGATCTACGTTCCTGTAGCTCTCCACAAAGTTATGGAGTGTTTGGGTGGTTGGAGAGGGAGATCTAGGAGGTTGAAACTTTCATTAAGGGCTAGAGAGAGAGTGGGCAAAGCTTGGCATTTATGAGTTAGGGGAAGAGCTTTAAATACCCCTTCCCCAATCTGGCCGTTGGGCAGCCCACGCAGCACCGGAGTCTCCAGTGTCTTCACTCACACGCGCACGCGTGACTTCTTTTTCCTTTTTCTGGGATCTTCTATAGCGGAGGCTCCGGTGGAGTGAGCGGAAGGTCCACCAGAGGTTTCGCCCCAGCCTCCGCTCTTATGCACCCGAAGGCACTTTTAGCGGAGGCAGCACCGGAGGCGCCACCGGAGGCCAGCCCTCAGTAGTGCAGTGGAACCGGCGGAAGCTCCGGTGGATTGGGCGGAGGTTCCGTCCACCAGAGGTTCACCGGAGGCTCCGCTGCAGCCTCCGCTCTTATGCACCCGAAGGCATTTTTAGCGGAACAGCTGGGAAAACGAACGGGGCGGAGTTTCCGGTGGTTTCACCGGAGCCTTCGCTGCTTATAAAAACAGCTTCCATGCTTTGTCTCTTCGAGCCCTTTCCTTTAGAATAAATCATGTAACCCTTTGAGAATGTATCTTTGAAGAACCTGTACATTTTCATAGATATCAAATAGAACCTGCAAATGCTCTAAATAGATATTAGTCCGATAGTTATGTTGTCATCAATTATCAAAACGGAAGATGATCTTTCAATACTTGAGTTATTTTAACATTTATTTAAGTTTTCAAATTAGTAGAGTTGCTAATAAATTAAGTTAACTTGATTATGTCGGCAATTAAGTTGCTCATACTACCCTTTAAGTAAGTTGTTTCCGGATATTTTTTTCAAGTTTTTTCTTGCTACAATATCCTTGTATGGTTAAGTTTTCAAATTAGTAAAGTTGCTAGTCAATTTAGCTAAGTCGGTTATTCTCGGAAATTAAGTTGCTGATATCATTTTATCAAGTTGTTTACCGCTCTTTCTTATAAAGTTTTATCTTGCGGCAATATCCAAATTAGCAGAGTTACTAGTTAATATGAAGTTGTATTTTCCACAACAAGAGAGTTGCTGTAAAAAAAAAGTTGCCTATTGTTAGCGCTGAGTTTAGTATCTCGAAATCTAAGTTGCCCACAAAATATACAGAAAAGTTGTAAACAACTCTTAGTATGAAGTTGTAATTTCACAACACTAGAGTTGCTGTAAAAACCGGTTGCTGACCGTTAGTGCTAAGTTAAGTATACCAAAAACTAAGTTGCCCACAAAATATATGGAAAAGTAGTGTAAGCAAATCTTAGTAAAAAGTTGCATTCCACAACACTAGAGTTGCTGTAAGAAAAAAAGTTTACCGAAACATATACAAATGAGATCTAGTTTCAAAGATCTCATCGCAAGAAACCCGACGGCGAAAAGGAATCGCAATTTTGTCACACGGTTTAAGAGTTATGGCTTTTTTGTTTCTATCCGTATGAAATTAAATGTTGTCCGTGTGCTCCTTTTTTCAGCTGGGTGGACTCGTGAGTCCTTTTTCTCTAACAATTGATGTGGGAGACTTTAATAGCACCTGATTGCTACGAGGGACTAACCAGCACCTGATTGCTTCCTAAACGTGGCCTTTGTTTTGTATCCGAAAACGTGTCTTACCATTGTTGATAACACATCGTTCTGCCATGTGGCTAAATATGCGAAAGAGCTCTTGTCTAGCCCATGATGACGTGTAATTCCCACCTCGCTTAATTTCATTCTGCATATAGTTATTTCATTTTCTGAAGAAACATTTGCTTGCTAAGCCAGTAGATGGTGAATGTTTGTACTTCACTTTAAGAGAGGTAAAAAAGGTATCTGTCAGTGAACTAATTGGTCATGGTTCAGTTTAAATTAGCTAGATTGTTATTCTGTATTGCTAAAACTTCTTATGTCTCTTTACTGTGGTATTTCCCGTTCTTTCCCTTTGGGTATACTTACAAGTTATCTCTTGCTGTAAATCTTGACCCAGACAATAAATGTATTTCCTTCTGCTTGATGTAGTTTGTTTTTCTTTTCGTTTTCTTCTTAGTCCTTACATTTATCTGAGCGTTCTCTGATTGTTTTTGTTTATCTGGCGTATCTAATTGCAAACTTTTGCGCTGAATAATTATTGGGCATGCTCTTATACATATGTCCTGAATGACAGATATATATCTTTACATGAACTATCTACGCATTTCCCCAAGTTCATTTATTGCTGCTTCGCCCTTGAAATGGATATCATATAAGGTTGATTGATTATGTTCTCTATTTTGAGGTCCCTTCATTCAAATGTAGTGCGAATTTATGCCTTCGGAATTTTTATGTATGGTGACATTTGAAATTTATCGTACTTTCTGTTCAGTTTTAGTGCCTCATATGACAATTCACTTCAAATTACTGCCACCTGATTGGCATTTGTTCTGAGCATACTTACATGTATCTCCTGTCTGATATAGATTCCCCTTCACTAATCTACTATATGTCCTTTTTACCAGGTGCACAACATGGATGCTATCGAGATTCCGCTCAAGGTCATGCTTGTTTGGCATACTTGACGAGTTGCAGCTTCCAAGATCGACCTCCAATACTGTGGTCAACAACAATGGCACTGGCATTCTTCGCAGCAAAATGGAGGCTGCGTATGCATCGCAACTTTGGACAAGTTTCTTTCAAAAGTATGGCACAGACCAATGTAGGCATTGCCGAGAACAGGCAGTGGTCGAAGCAATTGAGTACATGGAGAATTGCGAGAAGAAGACGCTGAATAACTATAACTACGCTGGGCTGAAGAAAAGGCATGACTTTGATGAAGGTGTCTAGCGCCAGCTTGCCGAGAAAAATAAAGATCTGCACCAACAGGTCCCTGGGATTAATTAATTTATCAAACAAATTACCAAGAGTTGGGATTCCTTCATAGATGACGTCGCAGGACCTTTTGGAAGGTCATTGGCCATGCAGAGGCTGGGTTATCCGTTTCACAAAAAAAAAAAAAATTGGCCAAAACTTGTTTGAACCAGAGACCTAGAAGGAATTTGTGATCAACTCAGTGCTTCTTGAAGTTGACAAACCTTCTGACTACAGAAATTCACCTTCCATGTCACTGAGAATCTGAGATCATTCAGACTGTAGGTGGTCAATGGAAAGAGTGCTCTTGATGATGAGCTCATGTCCGACACGGACAAGTGACTTCTATCTTATGATCCCAGGTTGAAAGAATCGGCGCGCCATCCAGTACAAGAACCATTTCCACTCCTCCATCAACTGAATCCACTAGTTGTCTTCTTCAGAAAGAGCTCAACCACAAGGATGCCTCAGTCCCGCTCTTTCAGTTCCCTAGGTTTTTAAGGTGTGGGAGATGGAGGCTATGCTTAAGAATGTGAAGGCGCAGGTGGTAATGCAAGCCAAGCCACGGGCTGGTGCAGCCACGAGTTCCTGCTCTTTCATAGTCACTGTTGCTGATGGTCAAGGCACAGCCGCAAGTGGTTCAGGTGGAGGTGCAGGTCGTGATAGGGGCTGTGGAAGGTCGGCATGGTTGCTTGCCTGGGCTCTAGATGGCTGGTTTATTAGTCTTATTTTGCACAATCTCCGTCATGTGGACAGAGGAGCATTTTGGATAGTACAAAAAACAAACATTTTGACAGTTCTGAAAGTATCTCCTATGCCATGTTGTAACTATGTTAGTGGCAGAACCTCCAATATTGTGTTCTAGATATGCTCACATGTAACTGAGATCGTGTTTAATATGTGAAGCTCATTCTAAAACTGTAACTAATTGTCTGAAGTTCGTTCTAAGAAACTGTTAACTCATTTGAACCTTTTAGTCGTGGTATATATTTCTCTATGGTCAGTATATGTCTTGGATCCTATGTTCTATGCCAAGCTGATTATGCCAATTTTTGCCAAAATGATGTCCAGATGCTACCAAAAAGGCTGCCAAAATATCATGTTGACGGAATTTAAATGTTTCCTGAAAACTGAAAAAAAAAGCAGAAATCGAACATAATTCAGTGAACCAGGCTGGTTTTCTTCCTATCCCTAAAACCTGGTCCAACTTGCAATATTAACATGGGTCACCTTTCCCTCAAAAAACATGGGTCACCCTGGTCCAAAGTGTGACAAATAACTATACCTCCAAAGTGCAATTTACGCTTCTCATTGGTTACCCCTACTGGCCTACTGAAATATTGTTTAAAGTAGATGGCCGAGTGATCTTCTCACCAGATAAATAGTACTTAGCATTTTCTATTTACACCATGGCACTTTTCTAGTTTTTTTTCTCTCAAGCAAGCAACTGCATGTTGTTTTCATTAGATAGAGGCTACAAAATAACTTACGGTACATCAGAACACCACAAGATAACAAGCAAGAAAACAGACAGACTCCTACGCCTTGAAGCAAAACAAACGAGCAAACAACTGTAACACCTAGAGCTAAATTTTTGGTGTATAATGACTTTTTAAGCAATTGAAATCCTGCAGCAACAGTTCTCCCATCTATGATTATTAGGTGTGATGTACCAGATTCATGATGAACGATCATGATCTTAACCGACCAAACAAGACAATCAACATTTCCAATAAAACTACATTTAACATCCAGATAGCATAACGTCAATGGCTGAAATTGTCTAAGATGGCTTCATTTTAGCCAGCAACATGCAAATGACATAGCACATAACCATGCCAATAGTAGCACCAGCAATCATTACTTCAAATATCCTCTCCTACCATGTGAATAGTAGTACATATCCGTAAGTACATTAGTTCATCAAGTCATCTTTGATGGTAATCTAGCATTGAGCATTCTTCTCAAGTTGCCTTCATTACAAAATGGACATCTAGATTACAATAAGCTATATCTGGTATCACAGTAACATGTACAATTGGCCAGACAGAGCATCATTAGTTATCACAGTAACATGGTGCAGAAACTAATGAGCATTCTTCTGCTTCAGCAGCATTTGGGATACTGGAGGGTACTCTAGTTCCAATGGCAGAGCTTCCTCCTCAGGCACATTATCATCGATTTGGTAAAATAAACCAGTGTCTGCCTCCATCTTGTAGATGACTCTGCCATCTGCTTTAATTAATATCAACCCTGTGATGTCAGTAGAGCCAATAAGCTTAAGTGCAACAGCTTTTGTATGTCCAGGACCTGGATGAAGTAAATTCAGATCCCAGTCTTTGCCATCATGGGAATACACTGCAATGCACCTCTGTGATACTATAGCTAAGCATAGCATCTTACTTCTTGTGCTTCTAGTAAGGACATGTGATGTCCTAGAGCCAATGTTTTTTACCTTTGGCAGTACTATCGTCCCTACATGAATGTAAATGTTAGGAATTATGTGTTACACACAAAAAAAAGAATTAAATTAACACAGGGAAAGTGAAGACTTACCAAGCTCTAAGCTTGTTATGTCAACTGTAATTACTCTGCGGCATTTCTCCAGAAAGCATAACTTGTTTTCCACTAAAACAGATCCTAGACCAAGCATATTTTTTGTTGGAGCTTCAAACCATGTTGTAACTGGGTTTTCCCACTTCCCAGTTGAGGAAGTAAAGCATACAACTGAAGTTTCAGCTGCGAGAGCTTCTGGTTTTATTTTAGTGTCAGCTTCTCCCCTCCTAGAAAGAACTATGACCCTAAATTGGTGACTCTTATCATCAGGTATGAGTGCTGCACTGACCAACCGAATATTTGACTCATCAAGTAGTGTCAATCTGGGCAATTGGCGATACGGATTGGTCCTGCCAACATAACAACATGTTTCATTGTTTTTTGTCACATAAATTAGCGCACATGATTACTACTCTTCTTCAAATAAACAGGCAACATAGGAAACTTGTAATTATTTACTCCTAAACAGATTGGTACTAATAATCAGGCACATAAATAAACAGATTTTTTTTAATGGAACTGATTGATCAGGCACAGAAATAAAAGAAAGGCAAATTCAAAAAAAAAAAAAAAGGCTCGAAGGGCATCAGATTGGTACCTTAACTGCGGATAAAATATGACAAATTCCCTGCTTCTGTTGGTATTTCCGGCCAATAACAGAACTTTGCCATCTCTAGAATCAAGCAACTCAATTTCTGTCCAATAACTGTTTGGCTTCCAGGACAACTTTACCCAGAATGAAGCAGCTTGCACAGGCCTAGGAAGATAAGTTAGGGAACCACACTGAACAAAAGGGTACCTCTCTTTCATATTTCTGCGTTTTGGGAATAACCCCAGCAAGTATCTTTTCTGATTGACATGGCACCGTACATGTGACCGGAAACCATCAGAGATGATTATTTCCTTGAAGTCTTTCGAAACTGTTGCGACTTGAATCATCTTATCCGGAGGAAGCCTTCCTAAAATCTCCGTGAGTATGTCAACACTTGAGCATAACCAGGCTGGAAATTTGATATTCCTTAGCTTATTCCCACCACCATATTGCAGCCTCCGCCTAATCCGGCATTGAGACGCAGGATCTTGAACATAAAACATATATATACTAACATTACTAATCTGTTTGCATGAGACTATCAAAAACAAATCTGGCTTGCATAATAAAAAAAGAACATACACATCTGCCCGGGTAACATAAATATGCATGATCAGCAATTGCTACAATTAAGATCACCCCAAACGGGTAAAGAACACCAGTGAGGGTATCCCGCCAATGAAGCTTATTATACAAGGTAAAAGATTATCAAAACCCACCCCGTGACGACCAGTCAGTGCAGTAGGTTAATTTGGTTGCCAAATACTATTTGATATCTTTCAGCCCCCTGGTATGGATAAGTTCTGTCATTTGTAACATTGAATCTAAACACTAAGCAGTGATAGGTCCAACAACAGTAGCTTTCCTGATTCCAATATAGTATACAGAATCAGATAGGGGGTGACGCTACAATTTATCTCGAATCTAAGTATCTAACAAACTGAAAAGCCCGATATGGGAAAAATACAGGAAAACAAATATCAGGAATTGCTGACAAAACAGAAGAAAATGCATCTGGGAAGGCGCCCGCGGCTGGGAGCAGGGGAGGCGGCAAGCGGCGGCTTGGAAACCGCCCGCGAGATCATGGGCGGCAGGACGCGGCAGCGGGGGGCAGGAGAGGCCGACAGGTGGTGGCGTGGAAACTGGAAACGCCGCCCCTGAAGCCACAGCGGCAGGACCGGCGGCGGGGAGCAGGGGAGGCCGGCGGGCAACGGCGTGGAAACTGGAAACGCCGCCCGTGATGTCACAATGGCAGGATGCGGCGGCGGCGTCGCTGGTGGGGATGCCGCCCTCCGATAGGACCAGGGATTTAGGGCGTCGCTGGTGGGGATGCCGCCCTCCGATAGGACCAGGGGAATCCGGGTGGAGATGCTAACTTGGAAACGTCGAGGACGTAAATGCAAAAGAAAAAAAACAGAATAAACGGGGGGGAAGAAACAGGTTCTTTCAGTTCAACCGACCGGCAAAGCTCCTGGAGTTACTAGCGTCGATGATCTCCGACTTCCCGCCATTACCGCCGGCATTTCTCGTCGAGTTACTGGCGTCGGTGACTTTCGACTGCCCGCCATTACCGCCGGCTGAAAGAAACAACGAAACTGAATTCTCGTCACTATCAAAGAACTCACGGAGAAAACACAAGTCCGAATCTTTCTTCGCTCACCTTCAGTGTGCTCCTCTTCTGGAAGAAAAGACGAACTGCCGCTCACTTGATCCAGGCGCGGCGAAGCCACGCCCATCCCCCTGTCGTTACCTCCAGATAGTCCAACAAAGGCCACTGCAAGAAACAAGAAATGGGGTTTGAGATCAAGAATCGCATCAATAAGGAAAAACAGGGGGCACTCGTTTCTTGCGCATTTACCTCCATCGAGCGATAATTCGATAGTATTATCTTCATCGGGTGTCGACGTCCAATCGTATCTTCGGTCGGCCATCGGATCGCTTCAGCGACCACCTCTCCAAGAACCGGAGAGATGTCAAGGAGCGGTCAAGAGCATATGAAAGCAGAACAGAGAAGGGACGGCGAATTTGCAAGAACGAAGAATCTCGTTTCGGAAACGAAGGGGAGATTTGATACCCAATCGCCCGTTGGAACGTCAAGAGCACAGCAAAGTGGAAAAGAACAGAAGGGACGGCGCCTTCGCAAGAACAAAAGAAGCTCGTTTAGGGAAACGGAGGGAAGATTTGAGACACAATCGGCCGAAGGAGGTAGAGCTTTACATTAACATTGGGCCCATTATGTCTGGCCCAAAGCAGAAATGGGCCAATAACAAACATAAACGTCCTATTTGTTGAAACCTCGCAATATATATGAATCTTAGAGCATCTCCGGTCTGAGGCCCGGCCACTGAAAAATGCCGCCCGGTTGGGTGTCTACTGAGCCTTCCGCCCGGACACGCCCCATTTTGTTACACGCAATAGCAAAACAACGATGAAATTAAGCAAGATCGAACCAACGGGGACACGAGATTTTAACGTGGAAAACCCTTCCAAGGAGGAAGAGAAAAAACCACGGGCGCCAGCCAGCAATACTTCACTATTTCGGGTGAGGTTACAATCGCGCCGGGATTTACAATATGTGGCTTATCCCGTGCGGCGGCTTACAAGAGGTATATAAAGGCGGTCCTGACCTAACTAGGTCGGTAACTGTGTATCCAACTCCAACTCGGTATCGACTCGTACCGTACCGCGGGGGCTGCCGCCCCCCGCACCCCCCGCCGTGCACTCCACGCGACAGGTGGGAACCAGGATGGGAAAGTTCGGCTTCGCTACGCTTCGGCCCTAAGCCTCCGGCGACGGGCCTCCGCGTAGAGAAGGCCGAACTTTCCTTTATCTTCATATGAATTTGGATCACCATAAAACAACACTCCACCTTGAGACAAATTCCCTCTTGTAGCATAAATGAGAACCTTCACCTGAAACACACAAAGAAAACACCTTCGACGCCCAAATAGCCTCTTGGGCTAAGCAGTGATACCAACTAAGTTTGAGCAAAGCTCAAACTTAGCAATAGGAACTGGCTTTGTCATCATATCAGCAGGATTATCATGAGTACTAATCTTGCATACCTTCAGCTTACCTTGTGCAACAACATCACGCACATAATGGTACTTGACATCAATGTGCTTTGTTCTCTCATGGAACATCTGATCCTTAGTAAGGTAAATAGCACTCTGACTGTCACAAAATAGGTTAATGCAAGTATCATCTCCACAAAGCTCAGCAAACAGACCTTTCAACCAAACTGACTCCTTGCATGCTTCAGCAATAGCCATATACTCAGCCTCAGTAGTAGATTGTGCAACAACACCCTGCAAGGTAGCCTTCCAGCTAACGGCACATCCACTAATAGTAAACACATAACCTGTGAGGGATCTCCTCTTATCCAAGTCGGCAGCATAATCTGAATCCACATAGCCTGCGAGTCCCTCACCAGTCTTGCCAAACTTCAAGCAAGCTTTGGATGTGCCGCGAAGGTACCTGAAAATCCACTGAACAGCTTTCCAATGTTCTTTACCAGGATTAGCCATGTATCGACTGACCAAACTCATAGCATATGATAAATCAGGCCTAGAACACACCATGGCATACATTAAGGAACCAACAGCACTAGCATAGGGAACTCGTGACATGTACTCAATATCTTTGTCAGTAGTAGGACTTTGCAATGCTGACAACTTGAAGTGCGAAGCAATAGGAGTACTAACAGACTTTGCATCATGCATATTAAATCGATGAAGTACTTTCTTAATATAATTCTCCTGACTAAGAAATAGCAATCTAGATTTTCTGTCTCTAGAAATTTCCATACCTAGAATTTTCTTAGCAGGACCAAGATCCTTCATCTCAAACTCACTACTCAACTGTTTCTTCAATGTAGTGATTTCTTTCATGCTCTTGGCAGCAATTAACATATCATCAACATATAGCAGCAAGTATATAGGTGATTCATCAACAAATTTAATGTACACACAGCTATCATATTCAGACCTCTTAAAACCATGTGCCATCATAAAAGAATCAAACCTTTTATACCATTGTCGAGGAGACTGTTTCAAACCGTAAAGAGACTTCTTTAGCTTGCACACGAAATCCTCTTTACCAGGCACTATGAACCCTTCAGGTTGGTCCATGTATATCTCCTCCTCTAGTTCTCCATGCAAAAACGCAGTCTTCACATCTAACTGCTCAAGCTCAAGATCATGCATAGCAACAATACTAAAGAAAGTACGAATAGAACTATGCTTGACAACAGGTGAGAACACATCATTATAATCCACTCCTGGAATCTGACTGAAACCTTTTGCTACTAACCTTGCCTTAAACCTTGGAGGCTCACTGGGAGATAAGCCCTCCTTTCTTTTGAATATCCACTTACAGCGGACGGCCTTCTTTTGTTTAGGCAAGCGCACAATATCCCATGTGCCATTCTTCTCAAGTGATTGCATCTCTTCGTGCATTGCACCAATCCACTTGTCACGATCAACCGAAGCAATAGCTTCATTATATGTAGCAGGTTCAGCATCATTCTCCACCTGTTCTGCACAACTTAGAGCAAAATAAACAACATCACATTCCTCAATTAAACGAGTACGAGGTCCTTTATTCCTCTTCTCTCTGCGTTCTGCAATAGACAAATTTTCTTGCTGCACAATAGGAGGTGAGGGCGGCACAATATCCTCCTCAACAATTTCAGTTTCCTCCTCATCCAGGTGGTCTAGCTCCACCTGCAAACGAACTCGTGGTTCGTCCTCATCAGAAGAATCAGGCATAACATCAGTTGACAAACTGTCCTCATACATAACAGATTCATTAAACACAACACTTCTGCTAAAGAAAGTCTTTTTGGTTTCCGGGTTCCACAACTTATATCCTTTTACTCCAGAACCATAACCAAGAAATAAGCACTTAATAGCTCTAGGCTCTAATTTTCCATTATCAACATGAGCATAGGCAGTGCAACCAAAAACTTTCAGTTGTGAATAATCAGCTGACTCACCAGACCATACCTCAATAGGAGTTTTCTTGTCAAGAGGGATGGATGGTGACCTGTTGATCAAGTAGCAGGCAGTGTTGGCAGCCTCAGCCCAAAAACGCCTATTCATGCGGGCGTTGGACAACATGCAGCGAGCTTTGGAGATGATCGTCATGTTCATCCGCTCAGCTACACCATTCTGCTGAGGTGTGTATGGGATGGTGTGATGCCTGACAATGCCTTCCTGCACACAATAATCCTCAAAAGCATGCGAACAAAATTCGCCACCATTGTCAGTACGAAGCACCTTCACCTTTCTCTCAGTTTGCTTTTCAATCATAACTTTCCACTCTTTAAAAGCAGCAAAAGTATCATCCTTAGTTTTCATAAAATAAGGCCAAACTCTTCTAGAGTAATCATCAATGATAGTAAGCATATAACGAGCACCACCATAAGAGGGCTTACGTGAAGGCCCCCATAAATCAGCATGTACATAATCCAATGTACCTTTAGTGCTATGAACGGAAGCATTGAACTTAACTCTCTTATGCTTACCAAACACGCAGTGTTCACAGAACGGCAACTTACTCATATTGCAGTTCTTCAGCAGTTCTCTCTTCACCAATTCTGCCATACCATGTTCACTCATGTGTCCAAGTCGCTTATGCCAGAGGTTAGTTGTACTTGGATCATCATTAGTAATAACAGCAGCAGTACCAGACAATGTGCTACCTCTAAGGATATATAACTTGGCAGAATTCATATCACCAATCATAACAATGAGAGAACCTTTTGATACCTTCAGGCGTTTATCCCCTCCGGCGTACTTGTACCCGTCACAGTCAAGGGTACTCAGCGAGATCAAATTTCTCGCCATGGATGGTATGTGTTTCACTCCCGTCAATGTACGTGTCATCCCTCCATGGGTCTTGATCTGAACAGATCCAACGCCAACAATGTGACATTTGTTGTCGTTCCCCACACGCACAAAATCTCCAGTCTGCACAGCTTCATAAGAACTGAACCATTCTTTGTTACAGCAAATATGAAACGAACAAGCAGTATCAAGAATCCACTCATCATCACGGGTAACACATGCAGTAAAAACAGCAAGGCATTCACCATCCGAACTATTATCACCAGCAACAACAGCAGCCTTACCAGTACCATTACCATTACCGTCAGAATTATTTTTCGGTTGGTATGTGCCGTTCCTTTTCTCCTTGTTCTGTACCTTCCAGCAATCATCAATGGTGTGATTGGTTTTCTTACAGTACCTGCAGAACTTGTCTCGTCCTTTGGACTTTGAACGGCCCCTGCTTTTATCTCTGTTGTTGTTGTTGTAGTTGTTATCTCTCTGCTCAGGTCTACCTCGTACCTGCAATGCATCGCCTTTGGAGGACGATGTGTTAGCCTGCACCATAACTTTCATCTTTTCCCTGGTCTGCAGGGCCTCACAAACTTCCGCAAGAGTTAGTTCATCGCGGCTTAACAGTATGGTATCACGCAGGTTTGTAAAAGAACTAGGCAGCGAACATAACAGCAGAAGAGCTAAGTCTTCATCCTCATATTTTACCTCCATCGACACTAGGTCGGACACGATCTCCTTGAAGATCGACAAGTGGCTCATGACAGAACCACCATCCTGCATCTTGAGCGAGAACAGCTTCATCTTTACGTGCATCTTGCTGGTGAGATCTTTTGACATGCAGATCGATTCCAGCTTGACCCACAACTCAGCCGCGGATTTCTCCAACAGCACCTCTTGCAATATATCATTAGACAGATGAAGCTGAATCAACGACAAAGCCTTACGATCTTTGCGCTTCTCCTCAGCAGTCCACACCTTCGCTTCCTTATTCCCGAAAGAATCCAGCGCCTCATCCAGATCCGATGCCTGCGACAGAACCGCACGCATCTTTACTTGCCACAGAGAAAACCTCGTCTTGTAGTCCAGCAACGGTAGATCAAACTTCATCGATGCCATTGCGAATCCCTAATCTGAAACAGGGCTCTGATACCACTTGTTACACGCAATAGCAAAACAACGATGAAATTAAGCAAGATCGAACCAACGGGGACACGAGATTTTAACGTGGAAAACCCTTCCAAGGAGGAAGAGAAAAAACCACGGGCGCCAGCCAGCAATACTTCACTATTTCGGGTGAGGTTACAATCGCGCCGGGATTTACAATATGTGGCTTATCCCGTGCGGCGGCTTACAAGAGGTATATAAAGGCGGTCCTGACCTAACTAGGTCGGTAACTGTGTATCCAACTCCAACTCGGTATCGACTCGTACCGTACCGCGGGGGGCTGCCGCCCCCCGCACCCCCCGCCGTGCACTCCACGCGACAGGTGGGAACCAGGATGGGAAAGTTCGGCTTCGCTACGCTTCGGCCCTAAGCCTCCGGCGACGGGCCTCCGCGTAGAGAAGGCCGAACTTTCCTTTATCTTCATATGAATTTGGATCACCATAAAACAACACATTTCGGGTCCGGAGAACCCAGCCCAACCCCGTCGCCAAGGGGTTGCATTGGGGTAGCAACGGTGCTCGTCCGGATGGCGAATGGGGAACCCAACCGGAGATGCTCTTATATGACCAACTCCTCCAATCGAGTCGAAATTAAGCATGTCTTTCCTATCTTAAAACATGTGTTTACCTAGGTGACCCATTGGGCGACTAAGGTTTATGCCTCTACCGCCGGTTTACTGACTGGGAGTTTCTCTCGTTTCTGACTTGGGAACCTCGTGGTCCCTAGCCTCCTCCTCCGGCAAACCGACAGGGAATTTTGTTCGCTCCCGGATTGGAAACCCTCATTGGTTTCCGACTCGCTTAACCATCGTGGCCTTGGCCCACGGTGATAAATCCTATTGTGGAGACCCGGTCTTAGTGTTTTGCTTTCTTGATCACGATCATGGCTTCTCCAACAAATTCTACAACCCAATCTGCCTCGGGAGTGGGAGGAAAGAAGGGAGAAAAATTGGATTAGATGTTGATGAGATTCGGGATGGATGAGGACGAGATTGACAATCTTGTTTTTGAGGATGAGATTGATGTTCCAAAAGAAGGTATGAAGTGGATGGCCTTAGCTCGAGTCCATACAACAAAATATTTTAGATCCTAGACTTTTGAACAACACGTGCGGGTTGCATGAGTCCGGCCAAATAATTCAAAATTACACCATTGGAGGGGAACTTATTCTCAATCCAGTGCTCATGTCTTCGAGACTGTTGAAGGTGGAGAAAGATGGTCCATGGTTATTCCGCCAAAATGTCGTTTCTATTGAATCCTATGATGGCATGTCATCCTTGGAATCAGTTGAACTCAACTATATTGTGGTGTGGATGCAAATCCATAGACTACCCATATGATATAGGGATAAATCGCGTATCAAGAACTTGACAGAAAAAAAGCCGGCAAGGTAGAGGAGGTCGAACTTGATGTCAATGGAGTTGGAAACTTCGTTAGGGTATGAGTCAGATTGGATGTCCGAAAGGCTCTGGCCAGATTTTTCACAATTGTGAGAGGAGGACAACGCGAGTTTTATGGAATCACATTTGAGAAAATACCTAAATTAAGTGGTGCTTGCGGGATGTTTGGACATATACACACTGAATGTGGAACAGGGGGACATGAAGAGAACTCACTCAAGTGGCGGGATTTCTTGAAAGCAGAGTTTGGAACCTGGCGTGCTCGTGGTACTAGCAATTTCCATGGTAAGATGAGAGCAAGCAGAGGTAGGGACCTGTGGGTTCTAGGCCATGGAAATATAGTTGAAAAGGAGGGACACGTTAGTTGGAGGTACAATCCTCTTCCGCACAAACAGAAGAGAAGGACCCCCTAAAATATACTGCTTTTAGTCCCATTAAAACATACATCAATATGCAGGAAAGGGATGTTGCAGACGCCACGATGGAGAGGAGTCTTGGGGAAATGGTTAAGGGGGTACCCCCAGAGTGCTCACCCCTGAACCGGATTTGGTAGAATCCGGTTTATAGATGAAATGACGATTTATGTCAAGAACCGGCTTGCAAAGGAGAACCGGATTTTAACACGGAGACTCGGAGGCCCGGAGGCAGGGTCGGCTGAGATTGAGACCCCGCTAGGCCCATCGAGGCCCAACGGAGCTACGGCCTGGACGGAAGGCTCCAGACCCGGTGCATCGATCCATAACCGGCGGGCTAAACCCGGATCACAGGAGGAACCAGAAAGGTTCCAGGTGGTCGAGTTTAGATAGGACTCCGAGAACGGGCGTGACCCGGATTCTTCTGTAAACACCGGGAACTTGTCTGCTATATAAAGCGAGTTCCTGGGACGTAGAAAATAAGTTCTAGTTGATAGCAATAGCTCTCGAGACATCGGAAGTCAGAATCGCTACATGTAATCGAGACCTCGAATCATCGATAGTCAAGAAGCAGGAGTAGGTTTTACCCTCAATAGAGGGGCCAAACCTAGGTAAACTCGCTTCTCTCATTTTCACCATAACCCTTTCAATACTTCACTCACAAGCAATGGCATCACAATCTAGTTCTCATATGAGGACACTTGCCGTGACAACACCACGACAGTTGGCGCCCATCGTGGGGCCAACTCGCGGAAGCGTCATTTTTTCGGAAGGAGCCCTATCGGGGATCGAGAAACTCGCAATCGGTCGGCTCAGGAGGAGCCGATGCGGAAACAACTACAATCACGATACTTGAAGACCAGAGTTCGCTTTTGTCGAATCCGATTTATGATTCCTCTTTGGCGGAATCCCAGCTGTTTGTCGGATTCATTGGAGGAACTGGCCCAAAGCCGGATCAGGAATCAGATTCAGTTTCTAGAGAGGCCATGATCTTGCACTCATATGGAGAATCCTCGGTCCGTAACAACCACAACTGGGACGAAACATGTTCAATCCACCAGCTCTTTGAAGACCGGTTGGGAGGAAACCTAGAAGAGGAGCTGGAAATCTTAGAAGAAACAGTTCAACACACGGCCGTCTACATGGCAGGACCAAACCGCCCCGCTGTGCTAAGCTATGACGCTAATGGAAATCTTGTTCAAAATACAGTTCCAGGTTCGAACGGAAACACACTTCAGGGAGCTCCAGGAGCGGTAGGATCCGGACCAGTTGATCCGGCAATACCACCTCCGTTCGCACCATGAACTAAACCGATGACAACAATGAACTTGCTAAATGAGCTCCTCGCAACCCCACTCACACCAGAGAACCGCAATACGAAGATAGAGAGGCTTCGATAGGAACTGGCTTGCACCCGCCAGGAGATTCAAACAGAGGTAACCTGTATAAAAGAGCCACGCGTGAATGTCTTGCGGGAGACAACATGCTTGGACACAGAGGGGATTCATCTGGGTTTCCGGCAGAGTGAATTTGCTTCAGTTCAACACAGGCGCCACGAGACCCAGCTAAATGCCGGCTTTGGGGCAGGACTTGGGCCGATGAACCTTCAAAATCTCTTTTAGTCCCCGACTAGCACGCTAGATCCATCAAACCCGGTTCCACCGGTTCAGCCAGCACCCCAGCCGGTTCAGCCAACATAACCGGTTCAACCACCAGTTCAGCCTGTGCGTTTCCAGCCGACAGTCCAGCAGCACGTCAACCCGGTACAAAATCCGGTTTATCAACAGAGAACACTCCAGCAGCACGAGCGCTTTTATACGTCTCAGAGTCACTTCAACAATCTGATTGATAACATCTAGGCAGACACTAACAGTTTAGCTCAAATCCCAGTTGATACAAATAACCCATTGGGAGTGGAAGCAATGAAGACAATTGAGATGTTACAAACTGCAGTGGTTTAGAAGATGAATTGCAGTAACGAGGAGAAAATCCATTCAACACCATACAATAGTAGGAACTCGTTGCCGAGAAGTCATCACGAAAACTCACCTATTCCATCCAGGTCCAGTAACGCGAACTGGCAGCAACCAGTTCAGCCAAGGGAGGCGGTTTCACACGCTCCTCGAGTTATCAACATGGGGCATAGGATAGCAGGAACTAAAAAAAGATCATATTCAGACGCCGGCCCCAAACCTAGTCTGAAATCCAATGAAAATTGGATCTCGAAGGATCGAAATTCAGTGTTTGGGACATGCAATCAGGAACGGGAGGATACCAGCTGATTTCAAAGGACCTCGGAAAGTTCTGAATTACACCGCGGACATGGAGCCAACAAATTGGATAGAAAGGTACGAGATTGCTATGGAAATTATGGAGGTCAGTGACGCTGTATGCGCATGGTACTTAAGCATGATGTTGGAAGGACCTGCAAAAACCTGGTTAAAAAACTTGCCCGCAAACTCGATCATTAGCTGGCAAGAGTTGAAAGATCTGTTCATCAAAAAAATTCAAAGAACTTGCAAGCGCCCAACTACGATCATAGACATAGAAAACTGTGTTCGGAAGGAGGGAGAGTCAGCCCAACACTGGTCACGGCATGTTGCAGATACCATTCATTCATCAGTTGGAATTATAGCTCAGCAAGCAGTCATAGCTCTTGAAAGGAACTGTAAATTTGATCCCCTGGGACATAAACTGGGGCGCATCAAGAGATACGTCAATGATATGAGTGAACTGATGGACTCCATGACCAAGTATGTTGAGTCTGCCAAGGATGCGAACTCAGACGATGAGAGATCTGGAAAGGGAAAGAAAAATGGAGGCAAGGGTAATTAGAACCCAAACGAGAGCAATGGGAATTATCATAACCAGAATAACAACAAGCGCAAGAACGGTGAAGGCACCTCGGACCTGGTAGCCAACATGAATACAGGTTATAAAAATCAGTGCCATAATAATAATTTCAGAAGGAACTAGAATTTCTGACCAAACAGTTTTGCTCAAGCACATCAGGCTTTGAAAGGTCCGTGTCCTCATCATAGCAAGAAATGAAAGGTGGCAAATCACTCTTGGGAGAACCGTTTCATAATGCAGGGTTTTAGGCCTAGTGGAAACAACAACAACTATGGACCAGGAAACAATGGAGGTGGTAACTCAGGAAATATGGGAGGAGACCATCGAGGAACCGGAAATTCAGGACCTGGAAATCGAAATTCGGTTCAGCAAGGCCAAGGAAGCCAGGGGATGAACTAAGGAGGAAATCAACAAGGAGGACAATTCAGTTTTCAAACTAATCCAAAGCAACTCAGTAAGGGACAATATCCCGTGTTCATTACCAGTTCATGCAGAAGGGAACACAAAGTACATAAACGCGTTGTTAATGTCGTAGCCCTAATGTTTGCATATGGCTAAACTGGTCATAACAACCTATAACCCAGAGTCGATCTGACCACCCTCCTAGGGTTGATAATCCAGGAAGTGTTGCATTGGTCATGGCTCCACATTTTGGAGGATATAAACTGGATAAAGTGTTGATGAATGGTGGGAGTAGCATAAACATACTCTACTATGATACCTTCAAATGGATGAACCTGCACGAGAAACAGCTCCAACCATCATCAACTATTTTTCATGAAATTGTCCCTCGTAAGTCTGCACAACCTATTGGAAGAATTTATCTTGAAGTTGCATTTGGAGTATTTAAAAATTATAGGACCGAGATGCTGGCGTTCGCAATTGTCAAATTCAAAATCCCATATCATAATCTATTTAGGAGACCAGCTTATGCCAAGTTTATGGCGAGACGCTGCTACGTTTATCTTAAACTGAAGATGTCAGGTCCAAACGGAAGTATTACAGTTCATGGAGACATAGACATAGATCTGGAATGTGGGGAAGGTGATGCAACCTATGCCGAGTCAGCATGTGCGGATGAGGAACTGAAATTGTTCAAGCTTCAGGTTGATCCTGAGGATATGACCTCGCCCAAAAAACCATCAACTTAGTCTAAACTAAAATTCAAATCAGCACAAGACACCAAACTGATAGACTTCACCCCAGGCAACTCATCCAAGCAGTTCAGCATAGGGGCTCATATCACTGACAAATAGGAAAGTACACTCATCAAGTTCCTCCATGAGAATTAGGAAATTTTTGTATGAAAGCCTTCTAACATGCCTGGTGTTCCAAGGGAACTTGCTGAGCACCGCCTAAATCTGGATCCTAAACTGAAACCAATTCAATAGTTCATCCATCGTTTTAATGACGAGTAAATAAAAGTTATTGGAGAAGAAATAGCTCGACTCTTGGCAACCGAGTTTATTGTGGAAGTTTTACATCCAAAGTGGTTAGTCCAGTTCTCGTTTTGAAGAAAAACAGTTCCCGGAGGATGTGCACAGATTATACAAAGTTGAACAAAGCATGTCCTAAGGATCCGTTCGCCTTACCTCGTATTGACCATATCATCGATTCTACTGCTGGTTGTGAACTGTTATGTTTTCGGGACGCTTATTCGGGTTATTACCAGATTAAGATGAAAGAGGAGGATCAAGAGAAGACCTCATTTATTACGTCTTTTGCTGCGTTTTGCTACACATCAATGCCCTTTGGACTAAAAAATGCAGGAACAATCTATGAGAGATAAATCCAGAACTGTTTGGAGAAGCAAATTTGGCGAAACGTACATGGTTACATAGATGATATTGTTCTCAAGTAACAAAAAGGTGATACTCTGATTTCTGAATTGGAAGAAACATTTGCGAGCTTACACAAATACCAGATGAAGCTAAACCCGACAAAATGCGTTTTTGGAGTACCAGCTGGAAAATTACTAGGTTTCATAATTTCTGAAAGGGGAATTGAAGCAAACCTGGAATAATACATGATATACATAACCTGAGAAAATCGTTTTGTCTAAAGGACATCTAGAAGTTGACAGGGTGTGTTGCAGCTTTGAGCCAATTTATAAGCAGACTTGGAGAAAAGGCCATAGCTTTCTACCGCCTCTTGAAGAAAACTGACAAGTTTGTATGGAACGAGTAAGCCGATGATGATTTGGAGGCCTTGAAGAAACTAACGTACATATCCTCGCCGCGCCTGAGAAGAAAGAGCCCATATTATTACATTGCTGCAAACAACAGAGCGGTCAGTGCAGTCGTGGTCATGGAAAGGAAACAAGAAGGAAAAGAAGGCTTGGTTCAGAAATTAGTTTATTATGTGAGCAAGGTCCTGATAGAATCAAAGCAGAGATACCCACATTGGAAGAAACTGGTTTTTGGCGTGTTCATGGTGAGTCGTAAACGGAAACACTACTTTCAGGAACACCCCATCACGGTTGTCCGTTCCGCACCTTTGTCAGACATTACGCAAAACAGAGAGCAAACCTATCGAGTTGCTAAGTGGGCTATCGAGATGGGGACATATCATATCAAATATGAGCGAAGAACCGTAACCGAGTATCAAGCGCTAATCAAGTTTATAAATCACTGGACACAGTTACAAGTTCCACCTGAGAAACCTAACACCAAGTATTGGCCCATGCATTTTGACAGGTCATGGCAATTGGAAGGTTCACGAGCCGGCGTGGTCCTAATGTCTCCACGAGGTGATAAATTTCGATATGTTCTACAAATCTCATTCAAATGCACTAATAATGCAGCATAGTACGAGGATTTACTCCATGGGCTTTGAACTGCAAAAGAAATGAGTATAACCAGGATTCGGTGCTTGGGATATTCAGACCTTGTTTCTCACCAAGTTACAGGAACTTGGGATTATAAAGACCCATTCATGATAGCTTATAGGCGAGCAGGTTCCCAGCTAGTAGGACATTTTCAGGGTTATCAAGTTGATCATATTGATTGACGACTTAATGCAGCAGCTGACGCTGTCTCGTCTGGGTTCCTAGAAAAAACAAGTTCCACCCAATGTATTTTTGGATGAGATTCACAGTCCCTCGGTCAAGATTCCTAAAGAAGAAGACCTGGTAAATCCGGATCCCCAGTGAGAACTGGTATCAGCTCTTGATGCAACACCAGAGTGGACAGAACCATATCTAGCTTATCTCAGAAGAGGCGAGCTCCCACAAGATTAAATCATCTCCCGCCAGGTTATAAGACGAGAAAAAGCATACACAATCATCAGTGGAGAATTGTACAAAAGAAGGACTTGTCTTTTAGTGGCAGTCGGCAAGTTCACTCTGGTGTTAGATCTTAAACGAGATCCACTCAGCGGATTGTGGTCGCCACGCAAGTTCCAGATTATTGGTTGCTAAAGCGTCCAGACGTGGATTTTTCTGTCTTACAGCAGTGGCACATGTAGAATAGATTGTACGAACTTGTGATGGTTGCCAAAAGTATGCAAGGCAGGAACATATGCCAGCTCAAGATCTACGTATGATTTCGATAACTTTTCCTTTCTACGTTTGGGGACTCGACATGGTTGGACCCTTCAAAATATTGTCAGGAAAGAAAACTCATCTTTTAGGGGCAGTCGACAAGTTCACAAAATGGGTAGAAGGAGAACATGTTAGCAAGTGTGACCCAGCTACAGCCGCCAAGTTTCTGGAAAAATTAATTTTCAGGTTTGGATACCCACACAACATAATCACAAACAATGGAACAAAGTTGTATAAACGAGCAATGCAAAAAAAAATTGTGAACTAAATCATATCAGACTTACCTTGCTTTAGTTGCACACCCACAATCCAATGGGCAGGTAGAATGGGCTAACCAGGAATTGCTGAGGGGTAACAAATCCGGACTCCAGGTCCCACTAGAACGAACTGCATGTTGCTGGGTGGAAGAATTGCATGTTATGTTATGGAGCATACAGACCACACCCAACAGATTAATAAGTTACAAACCATTGTTTGTGGTTTATGGTGCAGATGTCGTACTAACCAGTGATATTTGTCATGATTCACAAAGAGTAGCAGCTTATATAGAAACTGAAAACAAGATAGCTCGCGAGATGCTTTAGAAGAAGTACGTGAAACTCGCAACATCCAGATCAGCCATATATTAGGAAGATATGCGTCGCTGTCATAGCCGCAGAGTCAGAACTCGCAATTTCCAGGAAGGAGACTTAGTTCTACGTCTAATTCAGAAATAAGACAAGAAGCATAAACTGAGCCCGCCATGGGATGGACCGTTTGTGGTCAGTAAGAACCTACACAATGGGTCATATTACCTAACTGATATGCGCGATATTGACAATTCGCGAACATCTGAGGAAGAAATTCAAAGACCATGGAATATAGCTCAATTACGACGTACTACACATAGGATCATTGTGATCACTATGTCATTATCATGATCAATGGAATAAAGCTGGCATGCCTTAAATTTCAGGTCACTTTCATTTCATTAACTTATCACGGTTTGGAAGATACTTTATTTATATCATTGTTCATATGGTTACTTGCGGGCTGATGCTAGAGATCAACTTATATCTCAAGAACCGGGCATATGCCACAAATTATCTCAGTTACTTGCATGCCAGTGAGTGGTTACACACAATTTTTTGTGACCTAGATGTGTGATCTGAAAAGTTAATCAATTTATCATCCCAAAAAACGGAGTTATTATGACCCTGAAATTTCTTAGAGTTAAACACACTAGAATAAGTCACGCGATAAACCGGTTGTACCAGATAGCAAAGATAAACTGAAAGGGATATACAAAGCCAAACAAACATTTTTTTTGTAAAACCAGCCGAAATTCATAAACAGGAAAATCTAAGAAACTTTTGCAGAACTCGCAAAAAAATTCAGTTTATTACATAAGCCAAATGTACTATAAGTGTAATCTGGCACAATCCAAAAGAATATGACTAGAAATAAAACAGTTTATCTAGCCTATTAAAAGCCCATATGACGAATTATTATCAGAGCAGTGCTTAAACCGGTTTCTCTATCTGCCGGGTCTTGAATCTATGGGGTCTTCGTCGCAACATTGTTCTTAGCAGCATCATCAAGGCTGGATGTGCCAGCCGGTTCTGCCAGATCCAACTCAGGCACATACCTCCATTCCAACTGCGCCACGACATCAGCTACGTTGTCCGGTTCATATATAAGGTGTGGAGGAGCCGAAACAGTCGGAGTCGCCGTCTAAGGAACATCAGACGCAGAAGCTGAAGACTGAATAGATAGCCGGCTCTTCGGCAGATCTGGACGCACCACAACCATAACCCGGAGACAGAAAGCCGGTTTACGCTCCCTCAAAGGGAAGAAACTGGCCACAAGATCCTTCAGCTTCGACTTCTCTGCAATAGTGCATGCTTAAAACCGGCACTCTTTCTCGATCTTGGTGAAGTCTTTCCTCTCGTACTTATTGCCATCCACTTGGACTTAGGAAACTCACCAACCAGCAGATCTGGATTTATCTTCGGGTGATAAGTTTTTGCCAAGGTCATAACCTTGATAGCTCATTTGCGGCATGCTCATAACTTTTGCTCCTCGATCCATTGAGGCACATTGGAAAGCTCAACAAGAAAATCATGAAGTTTTTGGGGAACAGTGTCCTAGTCTCTCACAGACTTGATACATTCACCTCCACCAACATAGAACTGCCGGATCAAGGTGAAAATAGCTTTCAGTTTAAGATCTAGAATCTGTAGGTTGTTAGAGTGTATTTTCCCTACAAGGTAACAGAATATCCAGGTTAGATAAAACTGTTTTATGAATAAGCAGCGATCAAAAGATCAAAGGAAGTATGAACCGAAGAAAAGCCGGCTTACCAAAAACACGGCTGGGAATCTCATGAAGCAGCTTCTTCAGATTTTCAAAGTCGGATTCAGTCTCCGCCAGTTTTTCTCGGCCTTCTCAGCTCTGGCGATAAGGAGTTTCTCTCCGGTCTCAAAATCATGCTGCATAATAGACAAGCTCTTAGCGGCTGAGTCCATAGTTTCCTCCTGTTCTGCTTGCAACTTTCTAGCTTCTTCTGTCTTTATGCCTTCCTAAGCGAGCAAAATTTTCAGGTTTATAATCTCCTTTTGAGAACCGGATTCCAAGGCCTGCAAGGATAAACAGTTGAAACCTCAGTTATGGATTTTACAAGTTCACAGGTTAAGAATCAGTTCACAAGTATGAATGAGTCCCAGGTTACCGTATGCAAGGATAATCCGGCACTTGGGGGCTACACTATTTCAATCTATAGACTAGACGGACAATTTTTTAAAGTCTCGAGTAGCTGCAGGCATACAACCCGTTATTTGGGTCTACATAAGTTAAAGTTTCTATCTAAGTTAAATGCAAAAGCTAAATTCCAGTTTATAGTAAACTCATAAACCCACACTTGGGGGCTACAGTTTCTCAGGAACATAAGCAGAAATCTCTAAGTTTATCTTAAAATATAACTACAGACTATATACATATTCTGGTACAATTTTACATCATATTTTTTCTTCAACATGGCTATAATGCCATATTCACGAAGCCAGTTCTACGAGACCTCATGTACTAAAGACTCAAAATTCTACCCCTCAAGGGAGCCCATGCTAGGAGTTGAAGTTTTGGTTCCCGAGGCCGGCTTCACATCTTCAATGACCTTGGATAGAACAGTGGAAGTACCTATCTTTTCCACAAACTAAGACCCGGTGATCTTGACATCCGGGTCATGATCAGGAGAAGCATGAACCGACTGAACAACAACCAGTTCCACATCCATCTGTGTATCTGGTGTAGAATCATCAGACCGGCAATGAAGCCCCGCTTTGTCCACTTCTTCATCAATGGTATCTTTTTACAGGTCGCTTGTTGGAGTAGCAACTAAGATTGGCACATCCTTGGTCACGGCTTTAGCCCTACAAAATGAAAAATAGAAGTTTATATGACAAACTGAAGGAAATACAAGTTTTAGATCAGTTTGATAAAAATCCTCCTTACTCAGAGTTGATGGAAAAATCACTTCCACCACTAAAGCGAGAAGACCCGGAATTCGGAGAAAATCCGTGTGATATGAATGCCTTAGCTCAGGACGGATCCTCCCCACAAAGGGGTGAGAAACTGTAGGAGAATGTGGAGGTCTGGCGACCCGACGAGGAGAAGGTTTGTGAGGCAAACCTGCATCCAAGTCACTTGAACCGGAGCTCCGGGTTCACCTCTTTTTGCTAGCTTCTTCGCCGTCATGTGTTTTCTTCAGAGGTGAGGATGGATTCAAAGATTATTTTGGGAGTATAGATAAGGGCACCTTTGCAACTGCCTGTCGGGTCCTGTTTTTAGTCACTAGAGACTCTTTGTCAAAGTCAGTACTTGAACCAGTGACTAGAGTAGTGGGGTTGAGATCCAAAAATTCCTGGACCAGAGTATCCTGAACCGGCCCTCTTTGCTCTGTGTCAAGACCGGCCTCCTCCTTCTCATATTGTGAAGAGCCGGTGTCGGAAAATTGATTATGCAGTCGACCAAGGGAGTCATGTTCAGAAACCTCTTCCTCTTCGCCACCCTGGTCCTCATCTTCATTTTCCTCGAGATACGTAGGTGGATCCTCATTGGTAGTCCAGAATGCATCTAAGATCTATGAACCGGAAAAATGTCGGGTTAGGAACATCGAAAAAATAGTTGGTAAAGAAAAATGTTTATCAGAAAATGCAAAGGTAGCTCACCGGTGGAACCGAGTTCACCATGGAGAAAGCTGGGAGACCAACGTCATGGAGTCTATCCCTCTTCACACCAACCAAGTCGTTGTGACTGCTCAACTTTGGAAGGGACAATGACAGAATATCTCATTGTATCAGCGGAAGAACCGGTATATTCAAGGAAAAGCCGGTTCCTGATGCTAAGGGGCTAAATATGCCAAGATACCTAGGTTTGGGTCAGATCTAAGCCGATCAGTCCATGGACAATCAAGGACTTGACGTGTTTGAGAAGTGGAGTGAGCTTCGAACGGGCTGCCGGTTCTGCAAAATATTTCATCTTATCGTCATAAAATAGAGGCTCGACATGGTAACCCGGCAAAGGAGGCTCGCCTTCTGGAGATGTGTCTTTGCAGTAGAAGAAAGTTTTCTGCCACAGTTTAGGATGGCTATCTAAGGAGACACCCGGATAGACTATATCTTTCCTCTTTTGGAAAGAAACACCCCCATAGCAAATCAGATCACCCCCAGCAATTTCTGGGTGCTTATTATAGTAGAAGTATTCCTGAAACAAGTATAAACTAGGTTCAATTTGGAGATAATCCCCAGAGAGGACTAGGAAGTTGCTAACATTGATAATAGAGTTTGGAGGTATATCTTCGGGGTGTAACCCGTAATGTGATAAGATGCTACGGAAGAAGTGAGACCCGGGATGACGGAAACCCCGGGTCACATGAGCCTCAAAGACGATTACCTCATCCGTCCCTGGAGTAGGCCGGATCTTGTTTCTAGGTGCGCGCCAGAAGATGTTATCCGGCAATGAACCCGAATCTTGCATCTCCTGGAGCCGGGCATGGGTGATCTCCGACTTGCACCAGTTCACGGTCATCTCCTTCTTGTTCCTAGAAGAAGAACTGGCGGCAGTTCCGGCATTCCTCTTCTTTCCGGCTCTAGTGCTCTTGCTGGCCATGGACTTCTCCTTCATTTCTACTCCGAAACGACAGCGAAGCTCCGGCCGTGGCGGCGCTGGAGACAGATATGGAGCTCCCGGGCGGTGCTAGAGCTAGAAGACAAAGTGGAGAGTGCGAGGGTAGAATCACCCAGTTTTTACCCTCGGTTGCTATTTATAAGCGAGGGTTAAATCCTAGAGTTTAACGCGGTGATTTTGTAAAAATAGCCCCAAGGATTATCTCAATTGTAGATTACCCAAGATTGGATCCACGTGATATGGAGATAAAAATCCCGGATTTGATGCATTGAACACGAAGAGTTAGTTACGGGAGAAGCCAGGAAATTTTCAGTTCCTCGAATCGCGCGGATAGACTCGTAAGCATAACTACGCGATCGAGACAAATTGGTTTAAAATGGGTAAGTGAAGAGCAAAGGGGAAATAAGATAAGATTTTTTTATCACATCAAGAGCAAGCTCAAGGGAAGAAAATTCCGGTTCATCAAGTTAAGGCGATAATCAAGACCCGGATTATTTCTCCGGTCGAGCAGGCTCTTGGTTATTTTCTTTGAGGAGCTTAACATGAACAAACAAGCCGCATTCTAGCGTTTGTGTTAACATGGGGGCTAATGTTGGGGGAATGGTTAAGGGGTTACACCATAGTGCTCAACCCTGAACTGGATTTGATAGAATCCGGTTTATAGATGAAATTTTGGTTTATGTCAAGAACAGGCTGGCAAAGGAGAACCAGATTTAAGCAAGGAGACTCGGAGGCCCGGAAGCAGGATCGGCTGTGATTGAGACCTGACAAGGCCCATCAAGGCCCAAAGGAGCTACAACCTAGACGGAAGGCTCCATACCCGGCGCATTGATCCAGAACCGGCGGCCTAAACCCGGATCACAAGAGGAACCATAAAGGGTCCATGTGGTCGAGTTTAGATAGGACTCCGAGAACGGGCGTGACCCGGATTCTCCTATAAACCACATGAACTTGTCTGCTATATAAAGCAAGTTCTTGGGACGTAGAAAGTAAGTTCTAGTTGATAGCAATAACTATCAAGACATCGGAAGCCAGAATCGCTCCTTGTAATCGAGACCTTGAATCATAAATAGTCAAGAAGCGGGAGTAGGTTTTACCCTTAATAGAGGGGTCGAACTTGGGTAAACTCACTTCTCTTGTTTCCACCGTAACCCTTTCGATACTTTGTTATGATGCAATGGCCTCACAATCTAGTTCTCACATGAGGACACTTTCCATGAAAATACCACGACAAGGAGATTTTTTGATGTTTTGGTCGCAGACGGAGTGGAGAAGCATACCAGAACCCCGGTAAAATCCACCTCCGAGGTAGGAGCAAGTTCAAGAGAGATTCCAAAAAACACAGTGATTCCAATCAAGGACAAGGCAGAACGAAGAGAATACAGAAGGAAACCTGTCAAACAATTCATTAGGATCAGAGGGCTCTCGAGAGGGGTCCGTCTAGCCGCAATGAAAATTTAGTCTAGAACTGTCGTGGTTTGGGTAATTCCGCGACGGTTCATGCGCTTTTGGATGTTCTGAGGCGCTGTAACCCCGAGGTGTTTTTTCTATCGGAGACACACCTCGAATAATTTCCGGCTGAATGTTTACGAAGAAGATTCGCCGAGCACTCACTCACTTGAAATCTACAAAGACACAATACCAGTACATCAATCCACACATTGCTACTCAGATCCGAAACAAAGGGTAATAGGAGAGGAAATTAACAGACTGCTAGCAGCAAAGTTATCTAAGAGATCAAAATAGCAGCTTGGCTCACAAACCCAGTGCTAGTAGCCAAGAAAAACACGAATATATTACGAATGTGCATCGACTACACCTCTCTGAACAAATACTGCCCCAAGGACTGGTTCTCAATGTCGCGCCTGGACCAAATCATCGGCTCCACCGATGGCTGTGAGTGACTCTCGTTTCTCGACGCATACTCAGGGTACAACCAAATCTACATGAATAAGGAGGATGAGGAGAAAACCGCCTTCATCACACCCTTTGAAGTATACTTCTACACAACAATGCCCTTTGGGTTGAAGAACGCGGGTGCTACGTACCAGCGGATGATGCAGATTTTCTTAAAGGAGTAGATTGGAAGGAACCGGCAGGTTTACATGGATGATATTGTCGTCAAAACAAAAAAGGCAGAAACCCTTATTATGACCTCCATGAAACCTTCACAGCACTAGATGAGTACTGCATCAAGCTGCACCCGAAGAAGTGCGCCTTTGACTCCCCCAAGGAGAACTACTCGGTTGCCTCCTATCCGCCCGAGGCATCGAGACAAACCCGTAGAATATCCAAGCTATCCTTACGATGAAGGAGCCAACGAATGTGAAGGGGGTACAACAGCTGGCACGGCGAGTCACAGCAATCAATAGATTCACCAAACTCGGGAAAATGCACTCCCCTTTTACAAGTTGCTGAAGAAATCAGAAACATTCGAGTGAACACCTGAAGCCCGGAACGTCTTCCACGCGATCAAACGTACCCTGTCAACCTCGTTCATGCTGGTATCTCCTTAGGAAAAGGATCCAATGCTACTCTATATCACATCAACCAGGCAGGTAGTAAGCACAGAGCTTGTCGTGGAGCGACCCGAGCAAGGTGCCACACATGGTTTACATTGCCCAGTCTACTACCTCTGTGAGGTCATGTCAATATCAAAATACCATTACCCACACTATAAGAAGCTCTCTTACGAAGTCTACATGACTGCCCAAAAGCTGAGAAATTGTTTTCAGGAACACCCAATCACGGTGTTGTCTAACGCCCCACTGTCGGAGATACTGAATAACTAAAATGCAACGAGTTGAGTTGCTAAGTGGGGAATTGAGTTGGGTCCTCGTGATATAACTTACGAGATGAGGAAAGATATCAAATCTCAAGGACTCCATAATTTCCTCTAAGAATGCACAGAGCTGGAGCAAAAATGAGGTCGAACATTCCCAGTAACTAGACAATGTACTTTGATGGGTCCAAGCAGAAAGAAGGAGCAGGAGCACGAGTCGTTCTCAAATCACCCAAAGGCGACAAAATGATGTATGTGTTACGGATGAACTTCAAAAACACATGAACAACGAGGCAGAATACAAAGCACTCATACACGAACTCAAAACGACCAAGGCACGTGGAGCCACTCGACTCGTAGTCTACGACGACTTGAACCTCATGGTACAACAAACCATGAAGGAGTGTGACGCCCTAGATGAGAACATGGCCGCATACCGAGAGATCTACAATAGACTCATAGGTGAATTTGATGGGTATGAGCTGCAACATGTCGGAAGAGGGAGCAACTCAGAGGAAGACGCACTAGCCACCATCAGGTCCACTAATGTCTACGCACGCTTATATTCTTGTAGACAGTGTTGGGCCTCCAAGTGAAGAGGTTTGTAGAACAACAGCAAGTTTCCCTTAAGTGGATCACCCAAGGTTTATAGAACTCAGGGAGGTAGAGGTCAAAGATATCCTTCTCAAGCAACCCTGCAATTAAGATACAAGAAGTCTCTTGTGTCCCCAACACACCCAATATACTTGTCAGGTATATAGGTGCACTAGTTTGGCGAAGAGATAGTGAAATGCGAGTAATATGGATGGTTATAAGTAATAATAGCAATCTGAAATAAATATGGAAGCAAGCAAACATGTGGCAGAACAAGCGGAAAACGGTGTTTCAATGCTTGGAAACAAGTCCTAGGGATCCTACTTTCACTAGTGGACACTCTCAACAATGATCACATAATTGAATAACTAAATATCTACTCTTAACTATGCTACTCTTAACCCTCTCCGGTTGGATAATAAACACTAATTATTGCATAGGGCTGCAAAAAGCATTCCTTAAAGTAAGCATTCCCAACTCTAGTTAGCCCCACACTATCAACTTGAGCACCCTAGAAGGTACTAGACAAACACCACAATTCATAGAGGAGACACACACGATGTGCACACTGTCACCTTCACACCGCGGGACAAGGTGACTCCAAAGTTCATATTAATAAAACACTCGAGTAGCACAATAGATGAAGAGTAACATCTACTTATTCAACTAGATTACAAAGCTCACGATCACATATAGATCACACCATGGGAGAAAGGGATGAACCACATAGCTACCAGTAGAGCCCTCAGCCTCGGGGGAGAACTACTCCCTCCTCATCGTAGGAGACAACAACGACGATGGAGATGGTGGTGGAGTCGATGGAGATGGGTGCCAGAACAGAGATCTGTCCCCCCAAAGTTTGGGTTGACGATGACGGCGGCTGCGGAAGGTTTCGTGGAATTTCGCCGATTCTCCTAGGGTTTTTGGGAGGAAGGCCTTAAATAGGCGAAAGGGCAACGTTTTGTGGCCACCGAGATCGCCTCACCACCCCCAGGCGGCCAAGGGGAGCTCGCGCCTGGCTATGTGAGGGCCCCCTGGTGCCCGTCTTCGACTCCTATTCGGACTTTTGTATGCTTCCGGGGAAATAGGAACTCCGGGATTCGTGGGGTCCAATTCCGTGAATATTTCGAGAACAACTTTTCTGAAATAAAAAAACAGCAGAAAACAGGGAACTGGCACTTGGCATCTTGTTAATAGGTTAGTCCTGGAAAACGTGTAAAAATTCTATAAAGAAGGGAGAAAACATGTAGCAATTGGCATAATATAAACATGGAACATCAGAAATTATAGATACGTTGGAGATGTATCGAGCATCCCCAAGCTTAGTTCCTACTCGTCCTCGAGTAGGTTAACGATAAAACAAAATAATTTCTGAGGTGACATGCTACCACACAATCTTGATCATAATATTTAAAACATAGCATGTAAACTAGGATCAAATGAACTAAAGTTGTGATCTATATTTGATAACAACAAGTAATGCATAAACAAATAAGAATAAAGAAGCAAAACTTTTAATGAATCAATAATAAAAGACTATCAACCGTGCAAAGTTTATTAGAGATGATTTAAGCTTTCAAGAACAAAAATATCATGCACGTCAAACGATCTTCACAACCCCTATTAGGATCAAGTCAAGCTTTCCACACGATGCAATGCTTGAATCTTAAACTATTTTCGCACTAAAAACAAGCAAGTGTTCTGCGTTGGTCTCTGGCACCGGGATGTTATGGCAAAGAGAACATTATGTGGGGTTTGGAAGGTCAATGGAAAAAAGGCTCACAAAGCTGAAAGTGGTCATTAGACAAGAGAAAGTCTTACAACCGAAGCTATTCAAGGAGTAGGGATTTCCACACAACGGATGCACATAGAGCTATAAGTGTATGAAAGCTCTCCAATGGAACTAGTGGGGGTGCATTAAACTTGCTTCCTCACGAAGACCTAGAGTTCATTTGAGGAGGCTCATCATTGGAATATACAAGACAAGTTCTATAATGTAAAGTTCCCCACATAGTTATGAATGTATGATAGTATGAAAACTTTCTCCAAACTGAAGCATTGATGTTAAACATGAAGCACAAGTGTGGTATTAAGGATAGTGATGTGCCCCTTCTCTCTTTATTCTCTTTTTGGCCATTTTTTTCTTTTTTGGGCTTTTTCATTTTTTTAATATATCCTCACCGGTAGGGGCAACATCCTATATTACAATGAATCATCACACTTTTAGTACTCATAACTCATAATGGAACATCTCTGATGTATCCAACTGCATGCTCCTGCCAGTGTAGCAGTATGCATAAATATCCATGAAGCTCATCATCAAGTAACATAATGGAGGTGGATGTTGTGTAGCAATATATCTCGGAATGGATATTGAAATGCCATGATAGGAAGGTATGGTGGCTGTTTTGAGGAAGAATATATGGGATTATGCATAGGAAAACAAAGTCCTCCCACGGGATTTGAATGCACCGGCGAAGTTTGCACCAACTCTCAATGTGAGAAAGGGCAATGCACAGTACCGAAGAGGCTAGCGAATATGGATGGTGGAAGTGCCAGGAACCTCAACATAGACTGACGAGTTAAAAGATTACAGCAAGAAAATCATCTTACAAGGAACAATGCAAATCACTCCAAGAGGGTCTGTGGCAGTGACACATCACTTTTAGCTACCCCGACCGTAGCGCGTAACAAAATGCCGATCAGAAATGTATCACTCGTACCAATCATATACCATTGTTTCTATCAGCTGCTAATTTAAGTGTGGCACAGTTTCAAGTTTCTTAGACCAACCATTGAGAGTTTGTACTTACTAGTCCTTCCCGTTTATCCATTAAGCAAACTAATATCTCAAAACAACATCAATGATTCAAGTGAAGCAGTTTAGTGATCTACAAGACCATGCAATCTTTTCCACTATTCCAACTATCATAATAGAATTACTATTTCCAAGCAAACACGCATATGAGAACCACCTAACTAAAAAAGCTAACAACTCTGAACAAAGGATGCATGCAAAACAAGAGCTGGAAGCACTAAAATATCTAAGCATGAATACTCAACAAATATAAGTGAAGCACGAGAGTATTCTAACGAA
Organism: Alopecurus myosuroides; assembly: GCA_028641055.1. Lineage (NCBI taxonomy): Eukaryota > Viridiplantae > Streptophyta > Magnoliopsida > Poales > Poaceae > Alopecurus > Alopecurus myosuroides. Next base: position 132,014,334 of record CM054059.1, on the reverse strand, counting down.
AAAGCAGAGCGTGTCTCTCTTCCAATCAAATATGCTAGGATCCAACTATTAATTACATCAAAGAAAACCAAACAAACTATAAACAAAAATAAAAGACGCTCCAAGTAAATCACATAAGATGTGACTGAATAAAAATATAGTTTCACTAGAAGTGACATGATAAATTGTTGATGAAGAAGGGGATGCCTTGGGAATCCCCAAGCTTAGATGCTTGAGTATTCTTGGAATTTGCTTAGATGTACCTCTGGGGCATCCCCAATCGTAGGATATTCACTCTTCTTGATCACGTCATATCATCCTCTTCTTTCGACCCTTGAAAACTTCCTTCACACCAAACTTCTCACAATCTTCATTAGCAACGTTAGTGCAACTAAAAATAATAAATTCACATGGTCCAGTTTCAAAACAAGACTAACACTCATAGAAACATTAGCTATTGTCACAACTTATTTTAAAACTCTTTTTATCAAAAGAACACCAAAAGAAAGAGATTAAGAGGCAAATGCAATTATTAGCAGAAATATGTCAAAACTAAACAACATGTAAAGATGATTTTTTTCAAAAATCCTATGTTGCTCAAATAAAAAAGTGTTCAACTAAAAAAGTTGCATATATATCCCAGGATGACGCACAAAAAACTCAGGTCATTTGAACTATCTGTGATTTTATACGAATTTAACAGTGGACAATAGAAATTTGTTTCCTGCGCAGAAATCCGAAATATAGTCTCAACTTTCCACTAGAGGCCTTATTTTGCTCAAAAAAGACACAAGAGAAAATATACAGGGGTTGCTAAGGAAATATACAACACCTAGGTGTAAAGAACGCACAAAGAAACGACGAAAAACGGGTTGAAAACGGAGAAATAAAACGGGTTGTCTCCCGGAAGCGCTTTTCTTTTAATGCCTTTCAACTAGGCACAATGATTTTTAAAATATGATCATATAAGAATAAGAGTTGAAGCACAATGAGAGAGCATCAAGATAAAAATATAAAACACATTTTAAGTCTAACCCACTTCCTATGAAAAAGAATCTTGTAGAAAAACAAGTCAACGAAACACAAAGTGACTAGCATAGGAAGACAAAATAAGTGCAACTTAAAAAATTTCAACATAAATAAGGGAAACTTTATATTGTTGAGATGCATAAAACCATGTTTCCCTCTCTCATAATAACCTTTAGTAGCATCATGAATAAAATTAACATTATAGCTATCACATAAAACATTCTTATCATGAGCGACATGCATAAAAGAATTAATGCTCTCCACATAAGCATAGTCATTCTTATTAATAAGAACGGGAGAAAATTCAAAAAAATAGCTATCATTATTATTATCATCACCATAATCATTAAATATAGAAGGCATATTGTAATCATAATTAATTTTCTCCTCAATAGTAGGTGGATTGAAAATATCATATTCATCATTGTAATCATCATATATTGGAGGCAAAGTATCATCAAAGAAAATTTCCTCCTCAAAACTTGGAGGACTAAATATATCATATTCATTAAAACCAACTTCTCCAAGCTTAGAATTTTCCATAGCATTAACAATAATGGTGTTCAACGAATTCATACTAATAACATTGCTAATAGCATGCAAATAAAGCTCCATAGGTTTTTTTAATTTCTCTTAAAACGCTTCATGTCCTAACTCAAGATAAAGATTATAAAGCTCTCTCATATTTTTGTTGTTTTCCATTAAGCCTAACTAGTGAAAACAAGAAACAAAAATATTTAATTGCAGAATCTAAAGGAAATAACTTCAAGCACTCACCCCCGAGGATGTGAGTACCTTTTACCTTACCTCCCCGGCAATGGCACCAGAAAAGAGCTTGATGTCTACACACGCTTATATTCTTGTAGACAGTGTTAGGCCTCCAAGTGCAGAGGTTTGTAGAACAACAGCAAGTTTCCCTTAAGTGGATCACCCAAGGTTTATCGAACTCAGGGAGGTAGAGGTCAAATATATCCCTCTCAAGCAACCCTGCAATTAAGATACAAGAAGTCTCTTGTCTCCCCAACACGCCCAATATACTTGTCAGGTATATAGGTGCACTAGTTCATCGAAGGGATAGTGAAATGCGAGTAATATGGATGGTTATAAGTAATAATAGCAATCTGAAATAAATATGGCAGCAAGCAAACATGTAGCAGAACAGGCGGAAAACGGTGTTTCAATGCTTGGAAACAAGGCCTACGGATCCTACTTTCACTAGTGGTCACTCCCAACAATGATCACATAATTGAATAACTAAATATCTTTTCTTCACTATGCTACTCTTAACCCTCTCCGGTTGGATAACGAACACTAATCATTGCATAGGGCTGCAAAAAGCATTCCTTAAAGTAAGCATTCCCATGTCTAGTTAGCCCCACACTGTCAACTTGAGCGCCCTAGAAGGTACTAGACAAACACCCCAATTCATAGAGGAGACACACACGATGTGCACACTGTCACCTTCACACCGCGGGACAAGGTGACTCCAAAGTTCATATTAATAAAACACTTGAGTAGAACAATAGATGAAGAGTAACATCTACTTATTAAACTAGATTACAAAGCTCACGATCACATATAGATCAGACCATGGGAGAGATATGAACCACATAGCTACCGGTAGAGCCCTCGGCCTTGGGGGAGAACTACTCCCTCCTCATCATAGGAGACAACAACATCGATGGAGATGGCGGTGGAATCGATGGAGATGGCTTCCAGGGGCACTTCCCCGTCTTGGCAGGGTGCCAGAACAGAGATCCATCCTCCGAAACTTGGGTTGACGATGACGACGGCTGCGAAAGGTTTCGTGGAATTTCGCCGATTCTCCTAGGGTCTTTGGGAGGAAGGCCTTAAATAGGAGAAATTGCGACGTAGGTGGTGGCCTCAGCACCCCCAGGCGCGGCCAAGGGGGGTCCGCTCCTGGCTATGGTGAGGGCCCCCTGGTGCCCGTCTTTGACTCCTCTTCGGACTTCTGGATGCTTCCGGGGAAAATAGGAAGTTCGGGATTCGTGGGGTCCAATTCCGAGAATATTTCCAGAACAACTTTTCTGAAATAAAAAATAGTAGAAAACAGGGAACTAGCACTTGGCATCTTTTTAATAGGTTAGTCCCGGAACACATGTAAAAATTCTATAAAGAAGGGAGAAAACATGTAGCAATTGGCATAGTGACAGCATGGGGTAAACTAGATACGGAACATGACTTTAAGTTGTGCTTTGTACCCCTACGCAATGAATTGGTGTTTCTTATTCAACCAGAGAGTGGTTAGGAGTAGCATAGAGAAAATATATATTTATGCATTTAATTATGTTATTATTGTTGAGAGTGTCAACTAGTGAAAGTATGCTCCCTAGGCCTTGTTTTTAAGAATTGACACACCGTTTACAATTAGTTCTGCTTCATGTTTGCTTGCTGCCATTTTTATTTCAGATTGTTATTATTATTTATACACATCCATATTACTTGTATTTCATTCTCTCTTCGCCGAACTAGTGCACCTATACAACTGATAATTCTATTAGGTGTGTTGGGGACACAAGAGACTTCCTGTATCGTGATTGCAGGGTTGCTTTCGAGGGATACCTTTGACCTCTTCCTCCCTGAGTTCGATAAACCTTGGTTAATCCAATTAAGGGAAACTTGCTTCTGTTCTACAAACCTATGCACTTGGAGTCCCAACATTGTCTACAAGTATAGAAGCGTGCATAGACAGAAAGCTCTTTTCTGGCGCCGTTGTCGAGGAAGTAAGGTAAAAGGTTCTCACATCCTTGGGTGTGAGTGCTCAAAGTTATTTCCTTTAGATTCTGCAATTATATCTTTTTGTGTCTTGTTTACACTAGTTAGGCTTATTTTTACTTGCTGCTTGTTTTTATTTTTACTAGTTAGGCTTAATGGAAAACAACAAAAATACAAGAGAGCTTTATAATCTTTATCTTGAGTTAGGACATGTTATTGGTATGAATTCTTTGAACTCCATTATTGCTAATGCTATGGAAAATTTTAAGCTTGGGTAAGCTAGTTTTGATGAATATGATATTTTTAGTCCACCAAGTTTTGAGGAGGAAATTTTCTTTGATGATACTTTGCCTCCAATATATGATGAATATGATATTTTTAGGCCACCTACTATTGAGAAGAAAGTTAATTATGATTATAATATGCCTCCTATATTTGATGATTATGGTGATGAGAATTATAATGATAGCTATTTTGTTGAATTTGCTCCCACTGCTAAGAATGACTATGCCTATGTGGAGAGTATTAATTCTTTTATGCATGTGGCTGATGATAAGAATGTTTTATGTGATAGTTATATTGTTAATTTTATTATGATGCTACTGAAAGTTATTATGAGACATGTAAACATTGTCTTAAACATCTCAGCAATATCAAGTTTCCGCTCTTTATGTTGAAAATTTTGAAGTTTCACTTGTTTTACTTTCCTATGCTTGTTGCTTTGTGTTTTCATGACTTGTTTTTCTACAAGATTCTTTTTCATAGGAAGGGGGTTAGACTTAAATTTGTTTTATGTTTGCTTCTTGATGCCCCCGAAAAAATTCGTCTTTACAGTCTGTTCTGGTTTTGGGAGATCTGTCATTTTTCTTGCATTTGCTCTTTTACGATGTCAAGTGGATTTATTTGCTTCACGAAACATAAGTGGATTTAACTAATGTTTAAAAGTATCAATAGAACTTGTGCCGGTACATAACCCATGGATTTTTTATTTATTTTTTGCAGTAACCCTCTAATGCGAATTACTCTTTGAGAGTGGTGTGAAGGAAGTTTCAAGCGTCAAGAGAAGAGGGTGATATATGTGATCAAGAAGAGTGCAAGGTCAAAGCTTGGGGATGCCCCCGTGGTTCATCCCAGCAAATTCTAAGAAGACTCAAGCATCTAAGCTTGGGGATGCCTAAGGCATACCCTTCTTCATCAACCATTTATGAGGTCACTTCTAGTGAAACTATGTTTTTATTCGGTCACATCATATGAAATTTACTTGGAGCGTCTTTTATTTTCTGTTTTGTTTTCTTTTATTTTCTTGCTGCAATAAAAATCACTAGAACCTATCATACTTGTGTGGGAGAGATACACACTCTGTTTTCATTGCTTATAACACTCTAGTTTTCATTCTTATTGTTCTGTGAGTGTTCACTTTTTGCTAGTACTGAGTTTAACCCTTGTTTTCATGCATCTCTTATTCAGAGCTGTTAGTTTTAGTAGATTTATGTGAGTACTCTCATGCTTGCTTGCTGTATCAATTAGAGAGTTTTTTTAAAACATATTTTGTTTGGTGTTTGATGGAAATAGAAAATGCTACATGTGGTAGATGGTATAACGAAAAAGCTTGCATATTCTTGTAGATCACTAAACTGTTTCACTTGATTATTTGCTCTAGTTTTGAGATATTAATATGGTTAATGTAAACTTGCTGGTTTAGTAGAGTAAAAGCAATTAACGGTTGGTCTAGAAGCTTGAAACTGTGCCACACTCGAATAACCAATTGATAGGATAATGGTATATGACTTCCTTTGCTGATAGGAATCGTGATAGCTTTTTGTTAGCGCTACAGTCGGGGTAGCCAACAGTGACTTGTCACTGCCACGGACCCTCTTGGAGTGATTTTCATTATGCCTTATGATATCATGATTTTATTTGTAATATTTTAACTTGTGAGTTCTATGTTATGATTTTCAGGCACTTCCACCATCCATATTTGCTAGCCTCTTCGGTACTGTGCATTTCTCATTCTCACATTGAGAGTTGGTGCAAACTTCGCTAGTACATCCAAACCCCGTGGGCGAACTTTTTTCTTCTACACATATGCCAAAATTTATCTTCCTCAAAACAGCCACCATGCCTACCTACCATGGCATTTCCATAGCCATTCCCAGATATATTGCCATATAACATTCATCATCATTATGTTACTTGTCATGCTACATTGTTATTTTTCATACTGCTACACTGGCCGGAGCATTTAGTTTTATTTACTAAAAGTGTGTTATATTTCAGTTTGAGTTATATTTCAGTTTGAGTTATGAGTACTAAAAGTGTGTTTATTCATTGTAAAATAGAGTGTTGCCCCTACCAGTGAGGTTATATATATATATAAAAAAAAGCCCAAATAGAAAAAAAGAGAGGCAAAAGAGAGAAAATAAAGAGAGAGGGGGCAACATTACTATCATTTATTCCACATTTGTACTTGGTTAGCATCATTACTTCAGTTTGGAGAGAGTTTTCATATTATTACTTGCATAACTATGTGGGGAACTTACATTATAGAACTTGGCTTGTATATTTCAATGATGAGCCTCCTCAAAAGTGTGCTAGGTCTTCGTGAGAAAGCAAGTTGGATGCACCCCACTAGTTCCTTTGTAGAGCTTTCATACACTTACAACTCTACGTGCATCCGTTGTGTGGAAATCACTACTCCTTGCATAACTTCGATTATAAGACTTCCTCTTGTCTACTGATCACTTTCAGTTGTGTGAGACTTTCTTCCATTGACCATCCAAACCCCCCATAATGTTCTTTTAGCCATAACATCCTGGTGCTAGAAACCAATAAAGAACGCTTGCTTGTTTTGAGTGCACAATTATTTGAATGATTTTCCTACGTGCATATTGTTGTCACTTGACTTGATTCTAACAGGGGTTTTTGTGAGAGTTTGATGCCTTGTATGATTATATTGTTGTTCTTGAAGCTTAAAACATCTCTAATATACTTTGCACAGTGGATTGTCTTTTAGTATTGATTCATTGAAAGGTTTTACTTTGTTTTTCCTAATGGTTTATACATTACTCTTTGATATCAACTATAAACCACAACCTTTATTCATTTGATCCAAGTTTACATGATTTACATTACTATGTAATCAAGTTTACGTTGGTAGCATGTCACCTCATAAATTATGTGTTTTTATCGTTTACCTACTCGAGAACGAGTAAGAACTAAGCTCGGGGATGTTGATACGTCATAAACATATCCTTAATTTATGATGTTCCATGTTGTTTCCCACATGTTTTCCTTACACTTTATGTCACTTTTTATCGATTTCCTGGGACTAACCTATTGACAAGATGCCACAGAGCCAGTTCCCTTTTTTCTGCTGTTTTTAGTTTCAGAAAAGTTGTTATGGAAATATTCTCGGAATTGGAAAATTAGAAGCTTGGAAGTCCTAGAAGTTTCGGAGGGTCCATGAAGTCCTAAAGACGGAGGGGGCCACAGGGTGGCCACACCATGGGGTGGCGCGGGTCCCCCTGGCCGTGCCACCAGGTGGTGTGGGCCCCCTGGCCACCCCCCGACATCTCCCTTTCACCTATATATACTCCCTGATTCATAAACCCTAGAAAATCGGCCTTTTCCACCAAAAACATCCGTAGCTCCACGACGCCACCGACAAGTTTTGGGGGACAAAAATCTCTATTCCGGCACCCTGCCTGGACGAGGAAGTGCCCGGATCGATCTCCATCGACTCCACCACCATCTTCATCGTTGTTGCTGTCTCCTATGATGAGGAGGGAGTAGTTCTCCCTCGGGGCTGAGGTCTCTACCGGTAGCTATGTGTCTCATCTCTCTCTCCCATGGTGTGATCTTTATGTGATCATGAGCTTTGTAATCTATTTGAATATGTAGATGTACCCTTCATCTGTTATGCTAATCGAGTGGTTTTATTATCAGATCTCCGTAAACACTTTGATCACGGTGTAAAGGTGACAGTGTGTGCACCGTGTGGTTTAGCATGATATTTATATCTTGTGTTGGATGACCCTATGAAATTGTGGTGTTTGTCTCTAGTACCTTCTAGGGTGCTCATAGTGACAGCGTGGGGTTAACTAGATACGAGAACATGACTTTAAGGTGTGCTTTGTACCCCTATGCAATGAATTGGTGTTTGTTATTCAACCAGAAATAGTTCGGAGTAGTATAGTGAAGAGAGATATTTATGCATTCAATTATGGTATTATTGTTGAGAGTATCCACTAGTGAAAGTATGACCCCTAGGCCTTATTTTTAAGCATTGATACACTGTTTACAATCAATTCTGCTACATGTTTGCTTGCTTCCATTTTTTATTTCAGATTGCTATTATCACTTATACACATCCATATTACTTGTATTTCACTCTCTCTTCGCCGAACTAGTGCACCTATACAACTGCAAATTGTATTAGGTGTTTTAAGGAAACAAGAGACATCTTGTATCGTGATTGCAGGGTGTCTTGAGAGGGATGCCTTTGACCTCTTCCTCCCTGAGTTCGATAAACCTTTGGTAATCCACTTCAGGAAAACTTGTTGTTGTTCTACAAACCTCTGCACTTGGAGTCCCAACACTGTCTACAACAATATAAGCGTGTGTAGACATCATCTATCTTGATCAGAACTTATTTCTCCCTCCTAGTATTGATTTTTCTTGCCATTTGTCTCACCAAGATAAAGTTGTCATGCAAACTCATCCCTTTCGCAAAGGAAGACTGGTTCGGGCTCACAAGATCGCCTAATTTGATTCTCAATCGATTGGCAAGAAGTTTGGAGAAGCTATGCACAAGACTGGTCGGCCTAAAGTCTCATGTATCCAAAGAATCCTGTTTCTTAGGGATTAGTGCTATAAGAGCCATGTTTAGCTTGGCGAACCCCCTCTTGTCTCCAACACCTAGATTCTGGAGAGAAGCCATAATGTATGGCTTTATGATATGTCAAAATCCTCCAATAAATCCATCCGTCCTAGGGGCTCTGTCCGCGAGCAACTCCTTAATGGTATCCCAAACCTCCTCCTCGGAGAACAACCCATCCAAATTCTACAACTCACTTGCATGGATGCCAATGTAGTCCAAATTGAGAGCATGCTCCCTGGTCTGTAGCTTCCCCAACAGATCCTTGTAGGCCTTGTAAAATACTTCTTCCTTCTGAGAGTGGTCTATGATCATTGCTTCTCCATCTCTGACCATAGGGATGCAACTCTTGGTCCGTCTGCCATTTGCTACTACATGGAACAATCTAGTGTTTGCATCCCCCTCCTTTAACCAACTCAATCTTGACCTCTTTCTAGCCATGGTGCGCTCCAAAGAAGATAGCCCTAGGATCGCCAATTTGAGCGTGTGCCTCAACCAAAGTTCTCCTAATGAAAACTGCCTCCTATCCTGAGCAGCCTCTAATCTGAATATGATTGTGTTAGCTATTGCCATCTAGATTTTAATGTTTCCCACCTTGAGTTGCCCCTAGGACTGGAGATAGGAAGCCACATTCCTATATTAACTATCCAAATGTTTGAATGGATCCACAATAGCTACATCACACACCCATCCTTCCTTGACCGCTTCTTCGAAACCTTCTAGCTTCAGCCAGAACAGTTCGAACATGAATCACCGTTTTGATCTAACGGTCGCGCTCAGTGAGAGATGCAAAGTGGTATGATCCGAGATGTTGCTCGACAGCGCCTGTAAGATGCAATCTGGGTCAAGAATGTCCTAGTAGACCAATGCAAGAGCTCTGTCAATGCGTGCCATTGTTGGGGTTGCTCTCTCGTTACTCCAAGTGTACATCCTACCGTGCAAGTATAGATCACACAACTCATGCGAGTACAAAAAATTTCTGAAATTACTCATCATGTTCATATTCAGTTTTGCATTATTCTTCTCTTCTGCCGCAAGGATAATGTTAAAGTCTCCTAAAATAATCCATCGCTCGGGGCAAAGCCGGCGTCTCTCCGTCATCTCCTGTTAGAATTGTGTTTTTTGTGTCCATCTGAGGCCCGTACGCCACCGAGAGCCACCAACTCTTATTCTCTTTCATCGTGACATCCCCTGTTAACGTATGTGAATCCATGGTGACATGAGAGATGTTGAGAACCCTAGTGTCCCAAGCAACCAGGACTCTACCTCTAGTTTCAATAGCTTGCAAGAGTGCAAAGCCATCAAAAGACGGGCCAAGACATTGCATGATCGAGAATTTTTCAACGACATTCGGTTTTGTTTCTTGCAGGCACACCAAATTTACATGCAAAGACTCTACGAATTCTCGCACCGCATTTTTCTTTGCGGGTTCTTTAAGACCGCGAGGATTCCAAATCAAAATGTCTATTAATAAATCCATAGGAAATCAAGACCTCCACTCCTAGGTGCACACATACCCTCCTTGGTGCACACGTACCACAGGGCTACTCATCTCCTGCAGCGCTCCTAGGGCATCTCCTTTCCAAAAATAGAAGCCACTACTCGCAGATGATCATCCCTCATCGGTGAATCAAACAGGTTCCGAAAGTCATGCAATGCCGCCTCATCCACCACCATGTTGTTGGGCACTATACCCAGAGCCTTGAGAAGCACATTCTTAGCTGCGGACGCTTTCTCGACGGGCTTGCTTGCCAACCAAGGCACACTCGAGCTACGAGTCTATCGGCGTGGAGTGCATGGAACCACCTCCTCAATAGACCTCACCTCGCGGAGCAGCGGTGGTGCCAACTTTTTCAGCATGTTTGTGCAAAATGCTTTCAGCCCGCTGAGCTGTAGGCTCTCTAGTGACAAAGGGATCCTCCACATCATTGACCCTGGAATCTACTTCGATATCCTCCCCTTGGGTATCCAGGAACCCATCACCATCGTCCATGTCCAAGTGTGTTGATAGAGATACTTCGAAGAACTCCTCTAACTCCTCCACCGCATTGGCACTAGCGTTGCCCACAGACTCCAACAAACTGAAGCATCCTAGTGAGCTCGTAGAGGAATCCACACAAAGGGTCCTCCACTGACCATTGCAACAAGGGGCCCATCTGGCAGACGGTTACACCCTTTTCTCCTTCCCCTCCATGTAGCAGAGTCGTGTATCCCCGCATACTCCCAACCGAGTCCAAACCAGGGGAGCCGCCATGCAACATCTGGGCATCCTGGTCCATCATGCCTTGTTCTCTACTTTCCCTGGACGTGCCACCCTTGGGGCCCACAGCAACCGAGACAGGAAAGTATCCATCTCCCTTCGATAACTCTCCAGTGCCCGCCGTGATTTTTTACATAAATAACCATTTGGTGCGGAAAATTCACACTATAACCCACCGAACCAGAAAATTCGGAAAATAACCCCTTTGCTTAACACCCGCCACGAGGGTGTTGTGCTCCATATCTCAACGCCTCAGGACCACGGCGTTATGGACCATGCCACCATGGACTTGGTATCCGACGTGGCAGGGGAGCTTAACGCCCCCCGACGATGGCATTATGCTCCTCAATGCACTGGCCCGGCGCGTTATACTCCTTAACGCTTCAAACAGGGGCGTTATGCGAAGAGGTAAGTGTCCGTACATGCACACTCCACTCCACTCCCCACTCTAGCTCGACTCCCTCTCTCACTCCACCCTCAAATCCCTCCCAATCTTGTTGATTTCTTTGGTGAATTTTTGTTCCTTGCTTCTCCAAGGTAATCTCCCCTCTTCCCCCTTGTTTTATCCAAGCACATTGTTTCCATTTAGTCAATTTTCTCCCCTATTTTTGAAACCCTAGAAATTGGTTCTTGCCACAATAATCTCTAAATTGGTTAGCTTTTTGTTGATGTATGGAGCATATGTGGTTGTTATGATGATCTAGACCTATCAATTTGGTTACAAACCCTAGATATGTTTTGTGGGGGCTATCCCTAATATGTCCACCTAGGAATTGCAATGGTAGGGCCTACTTGTTAGCTATTGCGGCAATGTAATCGATGGTGTGGTTTTGCTTTTCTAGATGTTGTCGAGAATCGTGAAATTCCATCATGTCGACTTTGCCGGGTTTGCAAAAGGAGACATTGATTATCGAGACCCGTACGAGGTAGTAATGTTCTTTAAATCTAGTCCAACATTTCGTGATGTTGTGAACAAGGTCCGGAGTGAGTTGAATTGGAAAAAAAAAATGATGTAGTTGACTTGGAAGGGAGGTACGATGTCTCCCACGGTCACTACATTCGGTGGAAGATGATGCCCGTCGACTCGGAGAGTCGTTGATAAGCTTATAAGGCGGTTGTCTTGGACTCCCAAGACAAATCGTTTGAGTCGTAGGGAAGCTTACAAGGCGGTTGTCTTGGACTCCCAAGACAATGATTTTTAAGAAAATAACACAATGAGCACATCAAATTATCCAAAACGACAGTTTGCATAACACCATGGTAAAATAAATTCTACAAATACTTTCATGTTACATAGACAGTTAAAATTCGACAATACGAACACGACAAATGTTCAAATACGACAAGTCTTTAAATTGAACCATTACAAGACGGGATTGCAGATGAGGTACTACGCATTAGACCCGTCTTGGCTATCACCGTCAGCTTGTTTGTCTTCTTGTTCGGTACCGAAGTTAGGGAGCGCACCACCCCAACCGTGGAAGTCATCATGGCTAAGCAGTGGCATAGGGTAATCTTCTGCATCACTATCGGACAAGTCGCCCCCATCGTTAGGAACATCGTTGAATCCATGTTGCCTTCGGTCCTTCCGAAACTCCCTGAAATGCTTCTTCTAAAGTTTATGCATCTGATGGGTCCGGTCATAGTTGGATTTGCACATGCACTAAAGCTTGCTAAACAATTCCCGTAGCGCACTAGGGTTGCCTTGCGTACCACGAGATGATGCACCCGTATCGACGGATCTTAAGAGACGCTTCGTCTTGGGTTGATATGACTGATGGGGCACATTTACTGGAAACAGCTCCTCAAGTGGTGCTAGCTCACTGTACCTGTGGGCCCTCGCGTACTTGATGAATGCATATATGTATGGTGCGTAGAAAATAGACCGCGGGTTCTTGACCACATGCTTCATCGTCTCGTACATCCACAGTATCACATCTACCGGAGCATTGGAACTACGAGTATGGAACAATAGCTGGATGACATGACCGCTAAGTTCGCCTAGATTGCCGGCCTTAGGACAAATTGTCACGTTCAGCAGCTTCATCAAATAGTAATACATTGGGTTCAGTCCAGTAATTTTACCAATGTTTTTTGAGGATGTGCCATCGGGGTAATGAAACTTATGGCATGTCTTGGTTGGCGGAGCACCCTGACCATAGCATTCGACTGCTCTCCCCCTTCTATATTGTTCCTCATAGTCCATTGCTTTGACAAAGTCGAGGAAGGGGTACTAAGCATGTCTTCACCGCACATCCACTTTATTGTATTTTGTTAATATTTCACGAAGAACACGGTTGCATAAAACTGTTTCACCACATCGGCATTATAGGCTTGTTGAAATTCCATGATCCTCCTAACACCAATGTTTTCACAGACGGCAGTGAGATTGTCAAACTGATATTCGTAGCCGCTGATGTACTCAAAATCAGCGTGCTTCTGGCTCACAATCTTTGTGTTGTTGTTTTGAATGACAACTTCAAACACTGTATCTTGTTGTTTGTTCCAAAACCGGGTATCGGCTAGCTTGTCTCTAGGTGTCAAATACGGGTCTACCTTCATTCTGACCTCTTCCCATTCGTGCAAATCCATGCTCATGTAATCTATATCCTTCCCCTTCTTGCCCTTTGAACTAGTCGCTTTGATTGGATTGGTCTTCACAGTGTTGCCCTTGCTAGTACCGAAGGCATCATCCTTGTGTTTTGTGCTCCTTGTCATCTAACAACACAGAAACCAAAGTCTTATTACCTTATTCAAATATAATGGCCACATGAATTTTAACTACTGTTACTAATAGGAACCTAAGAATCTAATAATAGCAATAGTAACTTATTACTACAAATCAGCTAATCTAGTACTAAAACCTAGGGTTTCAAAAATGGTAGTACAAAATATCATTATAATTACTTAGAAACACACTAATCCACTACTAGCAACTTAGTACTAACAAACTTAATAGCTAAAAAACTAGATTGATTAGGGATCCAGAAAACCTAGAGAATGAGATGTGAGAGATTCAACCAATAAAATGAGGGGAAAGGGGGGAAATACCATTGGTATTCTTTAGGGAACCAAATTCCTAAAAAATGGCCTCCGTGAAGGGGTCGTTGCATAGAAAACAAAATTTTTCCTACGCGAGAGACGCCCGAAAGGCCAAGATCTAATCTAGGAGACGAAGTGCAACGGGAAACGAGAGGGTTAAGGAGAACACATACCCTCGAAGAATCAAAGTGGTACGAGATCAAATCTCGTTGTTGGCGTAGTCGTACTCACACCGATCCCGATAGCAAGAAGATGGGCACCGCAATCCGGCAGTGCATCCGTGATCGGTCACACGTACGGTTGATGACGACCTCCATTCCCTCGTTCCAGCGGGGCGCGGAAGTAGAGGATCCCTCGGAAAACCAGCAGCACGACGGCGTGGTGGTGAAGAAGAATCCCACGGTCAGGGCTTCGCCAAGCCGGAGACCATGGAATGGAGCAGCGGGTGGAGGGAAAAAGGAGTGGGCAAGTGTGTGAATGAGGAGGAGCCCTCACCCTCCTTTTATAGGGATAGGGAGGAAGCCCAAAGGTGGGGTGCGGCCAGCCATGGTGGTGCCCCCACCTATTCCCTCTTCATGTGAGTGGAAGCTCCACTCACACCCACTCATGCTCCCATTATTTCCCACTTGGAAAATCCAAAGGTTTTCTTTTAATAAATAAATAAAACATATTTATTTATTTATTTATATTTGTTAATTCCATTAACAAACATTTCCATATAGCACCTCGAATCATTTGTTAATTCTATTAACAACCATTCGACGAAAAACCCCTTGAACTATTTCAATTTTCCCCGAAACAATTTTGGTGCTGCCCAAAATATTCTTCGATATTCCGTATCCTCTCAAACGCGTCATCGAACCTTAAGTGTGTCACCCTACGGTTCGCGAATAAGATAGACATGATCGAGACTCCTCTCCGATCAATAATCAACAGCGGGATCTGGGGATCCGTGATGACTCCTATATATTCAACGATGACTCTCGTGATCGTGTGAACCAACAACGCCGTGAACTATTCCCTTTGTCTCGCGATATTTTACTTGTCCGAGATTCGATCATTGGTATCAACCATACCTTGTTCAATCTCGTTACCGACAAGTACTCTTTTCTCGTTCCCGTGATATAACATCCTTGTGATCATATCACGTGCTTGCAAGCGGTTTCGATGTGATATCACCGAGATGGCCCAGAGTATATCTCTCCGTCATTTGGATGGACAAATCCCACTCTTGATCCATGATCCTCAACTAATACTTTCCGAACACTTAACGACACCTTTATAGTCACCCTGTAACGGTGTGACGTTTGATGCCATCAAAGCACTCTTCCGGTATCAGCGATTGACATGATCTCATGGTCTTAAGGAATAAGTTACTTTGTATGTTTGATATAACAATGTAAACTAAATGACTTGATCGCATTGCTATATTCTCTTTGGGTATATGTTCATCACATCATTCTTCTAATGACATGACCCCGTTATTAATAACATCCAATGTTCATGACCAGGAAACCTTGATCATCTATTAATCAACGAGCTAGTTAAAAGAGAGGCTTTACTAGGAACCATTGCTTGTTTATTAAGCACACATGTATCAACGTTTCCTATTAATACAATTCTAGCATGAGAAATAAACATTCATCATAAAACAAGGAATAAGATAATAACCATTTTATTATTTCCTCTTGGGCATACTCCCTTCAATCTCCCACTTGCACTAGAGTCAATAATCTAGTCTGTAAGCACTTAACACATATGGCGTTCCAGTGTTATTACCATGTTTCGCATGTGGTAAACATCATCAAAAAGATCTAAACTGTTCAGGTCCTATTGTATTTGCATGTTCTTTGCGTCTACACGCATCACTCATTCTCTAACGAGATGGCTTTGTATATATATGGTTAATCGGTGAAAACTTAATTCCTCAGCTTAAACTAATGTCACTAACATTGTGAAAATGTAGCTTCATAGTGTTTGCATTCTTGGAAATTCACCAAGTTCCGGTGATACCTTAATTCCTCAGCTTAAACTGATGTTACTAACATTGTGAAAATGTAGCTTCAAAGTTTCAGCATTCTTGGAAATTCACCAAGTTCAATAAAGAACTCCTTGACACAAAATACGCTTATTATCAGTTGTCAACACAACGATATACTTTAGCCTTTGTTGTAGTATCTGTCACAATATTTTAATTTTGAAACTCTTTCAAATCCAGCATGGAACTTTCTTCTATCCTATTGTGCTTCCCTTCATCACATATTTTAATTGAGATAAAATTTCTTGAATAAATGACAAGACAATTAGTGTAACATATTTCAACTAATATTTTGTCATTACTACATAGGAAAACATATCCTTAGATTTCTAAAATGACACAAGGATCTTTCCCACTGTTGTCTAATCATCTGGTTGATTACATAGCATGGAAACATGACATACAAATCTCAATTTCAATGATGCTCATCATGTGTCAAAACACTTGAATCTTGCTCAATTATTTTCCATGTGACAAGAACTCCTTCTTGTCATTTCGATATTGACTTACTTCAATATTTCACCTATGTAATTTGGCTTCAATCATATCAGGCGCTTCAATCCATCTCTTATAGATATCGATGCCCAATATCTTCTAAGCCTTTCATCAATATGAAATCGAAAATCTTAACCATGTTAATTTAAAATACATATTTTCCAATCAACCATATGTCATCTACATGAAGTATTGGAAATATGTCATAGCGCTCTCACTTAATTTCTTGTAACTCTACAAGCATCTTTATCATTCATGATGGAATCAAACTCTTTTGATAACTTCATTAAGGTAAAGATTTCAACTTCTCTATGCTCACTTCAACCATTGAAGTGTGCATACCTTTCTAGCAACCTTTTGAATTTTACAAAACTCTCAGACTATGTCAAGTACACATCCTTGATCAAAATTCCTCGAGTGGAGAGTTGGTTTGGTTATTCAACTGCCATATCATAATATGTAACTTTTTGCTAGAACTATCCGCAAAGACTAAAGCATCACTACGGAAGATCAAAATCTTGTAGTAGTCAACTCTTTGAACTTCGTCGAAAACAACTTTTCGATAAGTACAACTTTTAAAGGATGTAAAAATCCATGTCTTTTTCGCTATATACACCCTTTTGCTATGGTTAGGCATCAAGCCTATCGAAAGGACTACCAAGTCACATACTTGATATTCTTACAAGGATACTATGGCGGATATAATGACACATAGTCAATTTTACGAAGTCAGGGCCCATCACTTGCTTCCTTTATAAGGTCCAGGTCCTTTTGTTGTCAAAACAACACTTTACACTTAAACCACAAGTTGTTCTAAGTACAAAGTTTTTGGAATTTACTGGTACAGTTCGCAAACTCATTTGAAGTATCTACAACATTTGTAGTGTCTTCTACGTAGTCAAAATAGCAATCCCCGGAACAACTTCCAATGCTGCGCTACTCTCGACATGATAACGAAGATTCTCTAATCTCGTTGAGTTTGTACTGTGCTCCCACTCACTTGTTTCGCAAGAACTACTTTCTCGAGAAATCAACCCTTTGTGACAAACAACATTTGTCTTTTGGTCCAGTGATAGGAGAAATACCCAATGTTTTATTTTGGATAACCTTATAAACATATATTTATCCTATTTTGGTTGTAAACATTTTACACATGCTATGCATACCAAAAATTAAGAAAATGAAAATTCGGGTCACTACCCAAACCATACCTTATATGTTGTCAATTTCAACGGATCATGATGGTGCTCTTTTCAGTGTAAAAGCGGTTGTCCTTAATGTATAAAATACAAAATTATAGTGGCAATTTTATTAATCTTACCATGTCAAACAAGGTTTGATTTTGTCTTTTGAATACTCCAATCTAATGTGGGGTATTCGAGAAGTATAAGTTGTAGAACAATTCTGCAACTTCTCAGATGTTTTGCTAAACTTGTAACTCAGACTTTATCCTTTATGATCCAATCATAAATACTTGATTATCTTGTTACATTGATTTTAACTTCATATTAACAATCTTTTGAACCAATTCAAAATTTCAAACTCCGTTCCCTTTAAATAGATATACTCACATATCTACTCAAGTCATCGACAAAATTTTATGAAGGAAAAATTTATCCACCATACATGACTACACATAATGGACTATATACATAAATATGTATAATATCCACTAAATTAGTCGTCCATTCTACTTTGGCCTAAGAACGGAATTCTAGTCATCTTTTGGAAAAGGTCTCACAAGCGTCAATTTATTCAAAATAAAATGACTCCGAAAGTCCATCAATATGGAGTTCCTTCATGTTTTCCTTTCCGATATGAACTAAAATGGTGGTGTCACAATTTAAGTGAATGTTTTACGTCTTGCAACGTTTAGCATTCAGTCTTATAGATGTTTACTTTACCAACATGATTTATATTAACATATCCATCAATTATGGAATATGGTCATTGTTTGAACAATCTCATTTGTTCTCACAAAATACTAGAACAAAATAACAACTTATTAATTTCTTAAAATAAATCTTGAATGTTTGGTTCGATACTACAATGAACACAATAACACCTTATTTATGTTCTTGTCATAATCGATTCCACATCTATTACTAGTTCCTTTTAGGCCCTTGTATTTCTTGCATCGCGTTGCTTTGTATGACAACTCATACCAACCAATGTGGTATCAAAATACCCAAAAATACTTTGTTAACTAGTAATACATCTATAACTTGTATATCAAGCATATACTCCTGAGCTGGACTTTCAAGTAATCTTCTTTTTCTGCCACATATCTTTTTGTAATTCTATTTTCAATATTCCCTTTCCTTTATAGAAGAATCATTCAACATCAAACAATGCTAGTCTTACTAGCTCATTTTCTTTGGCGTGTTAGTCATATACTATCACCCATTGAGTCATACTTTGAGTTTGATTGTTCTACTAATATCACCATATTAATAGCATTCTTCTAGATTCCACTCTTAGCAATTTCCAAGTAAGGTAAACTACTTTACCCATACTTCTAATCCATCCCATCATAACAATTTTATGATTAAGCTACTATAGCTCGAAGGAAGGGATTTAGAGGATAATTTTTAGCGCTCAACTTCTTGGAATATTCAAACGCCTAGCGTCTTCAATCATTGCATATATTCAAATAATATAAGCATACATTGTCACGCTAAATTATACTCAGTCATGTTGCCACAAATAAGTTTCTAGATATCGATATATCTTTCACTTGATTGTTTCTGAAAATGATTCTTTTCAGTTCCTAAATCACTTTGATCAACAAAACATTCTTTTGAAGATAAAGTAATGCGGAAGCAACCATGACTTTGGATTCTAAGTAGGAATTGGTTGCTCTCTAGACCAATCAATCATTAATCACATGGAGTTAGGTAGGAAATACCGAAAATCTACAATAGGATTCAATTTTAAATTTCACTAATCCGGTACCAATCTTAAATGGTATTTACCAGATCATAACAGTTATATCTCAATTAACAATCTAAGTGTAAGGTAATTATAGATGCCAATGAATTCTACAATTTGTGCAAATTCACTTTGATTAGTTGTTCATGATAAATAAGTTCGGGTTAATTCAAAAATTAAACCATGAACTCCCACTAAAAAACAACATCCCTCTTAGTCGTCTTTAGTGATTACACGAACCAAATTCACTACACCAAAAGATCATCACGTGAGATGATGTAGCTTCAAAGGCGAACATCGACATGTTCATCATATCATCCATATGACTCATGCTTTACCTTTCGGTTACGTGTTCCGAGGTCATGTCTGTACATGCTAGGCTCGTCAAGTAGAACCGTAGTATTGCGTGTGTTTCAAGGCCATGTCTGTACATGCTAGGCTTGAAAACACCCGTTGTATGCGAACGTTGAGTCTGTCACACCCGATCATCACGTGGTGTCTCGAAACGACGAACTTTCTTAACGGTGCATACTTACGGAAGAACACATTATTATCTTGATATTAAGTGAGAGGGGTCATCTTATAATGCTACCATTGTTATCTAAGCAAAACAAGATGCATAAAGAGGATTAACATCACAGACATCACATGAAAGGATAACGTGATATGATATGGTCCTTCTTGCACTTGATCTCCATCATGTGCATTATGGTATGATCTCAATCATTCCACCGGCGTGATACCAAGTACCACGGTACCCCAAACTTGATTGTCCATCAATAAGAAGACAACCATATGGATACCTTCCGGTATATCAATAATTTACAAAATAGATCATCTCATAATCAAATTTGTAATATTGACCATATCACATGCCCAGCAAAAACTAGTTAGACGCTTCTAATTTATTTTTGCATATTTTACGTGGCTTAGGGCTTTCGAGGATAGAACCGTTCATACCTACGAACATCAACCACAACTTTGATAATTTTTTTAACAACCCTTCGTAGATTAGATCTTAACTATAGTATGAGAAACAGACACCCGCAAGCCACTTATGCAATACAAGTTGCATGTCAGTTGTGGAAAAAGTCTCATGTACGTGGACATGTAAGGTTAGTCTGGGCCGCTTCATCCCACTATTCCACTAAGATCATAAAATAATCAGGGAGGTAATAACATGATCATCAACGCCCACATACACCTATGTGTTCTACCCGTACAAAACATCTACGCATAGATCCGGCTCTGATACCGCTGAAGGGGTCGTTGCATAGAAAACAAAAATTTTCCTATGCGAGAGACGCCCGAAAGGCCAAGATCTAATCTAGGAGACGAAGTGCAATGGGAAACGAGAGGGTTAAGGAGAACACATACCCTCGAAGACTCAAAGTGGTACGAGATCAAATCTCGTTGTTGGCGTAGTCGTACTCACACCGATCCCGATAGCGAGAAGATGGGCACCCCAATCCGGCAGTGCATCCGTGATCGGTCACACGTACGGTTGATGACGACCTACGTTCCCTCGTTCCAGCGGGGTGCGGAAGTAGACGATCCCTCGGAAAACCAGCAGCACGACGGCGTGGTGGTGAAGAAGAATCCCACGGTCAGGGCTTCGCCAAGCCGGAGACCATGGAATGGAGCAGCGGGTGGAGGGAAAAAGGAGTGGGCAAGTGTGTGAATGAGGAGGATCCCTCACCCTCCTTTTATAGGGAGAGGGAGGCAGCCCAAAGGTAGGGTGCGGCCAGCCATGGTGGTGCCCCCACCTATTCCCTCTTCATGTGAGTGGAAGCTCCACTCACACCCACTCATGCTCCCATTATTTCCCACTTAGAAAATCCAAAGGTTTTCTTTTAATAAATAAATAAAACATTTTTATTTCTTTATTCATATTTGTTAATTCCATTAACAAACATTTGCATATAGCACCTCGAATCATTTGTTAATTCTATTAACAACCGTTCGACGAAAAACCCCTTGAACTATTTCAATTTTCCCCGAAACAATTTCGGTGCTGCCCAAAATATTCTTCGATATTCCGTATCCTCTCAAACGCGTCATCGAACCTTAAGTGTGTCACCCTACGGTTCGCGAATAAGATAGACATGATCGAGACTCCTCTCCGATCAATAATCAACAGCGGGATCTGGGGATCCGTGATGACTCCTATATATTCAACGATGACTCTCGTGATCGTGTGAACCAACAACGCCGTGAACTATTCCCTTTGTCTCGCGATATTTTACTTGTCCGAGATTCGATCATTGGTATCAACCATACCTTGTTCAATCTCGTTACCGACAAGTACTCTTTTCTCGTTCCCGTGATATAACATCCTTGTGATCATATCACGTGCTTGCAAGCGGTTTCGATGTGATATCACCGAGAGGGCCCAGAGTATATCTCTCCGTCATTTGGATGGACAAATCCCACTCTTGATCCATGATCCTCAACTAATACTTTCCGAACACTTAACGACACCTTTATAGTCACCCTGTTACGGTGTGACGTTTGATGCCATCAAAGCACTCTTCCGGTATCAGCGATTGACATGATCTCGTGGTCTTAAGGAATAAGTTACTTTGTATGTTTGATATAACAATGTAAACTAAATGACTTGATCGCATTGCTATAGTCTCCTTGGGTATATGTTCATCACATCATTCTTCTAATGACTTGACCCCGTTATTAATAACATCCAATGTTCATGACCAGGAAACCTTGATCATCTATTAATCAACGAGCTAGTTAAAAGAGAGGCTTTACTAGGAACCATTGTTTGTTTATTAAGCACACATGTATCAACGTTTCCGATTAATACAATTCTAGCATGAGAAATAAACATTCATCATAAAACAAGGAATAAGATAATAACCATTTTATTATTGCCTCTCGGGCATATTCCCTTCACTCCGATCTTTCCAAAAGTTGACGGATTTTGGAGAGAAAAGGGGTGGGGCGGCGGGGTAGTTCGCGTTATTCCTCAAGAACAAGAGAGAGGGGAAAAACAAACTGGCCGTCAAGGAACATAACGCCCCCGTCAAGGGCGTTCAGGGGCATAACGCCTTTGTCGGGGGCATTAAGCTCCCCTGCCACGTCGGATTCCAAGTCCACGGTGGCACGGTCCATAACGCCACAGGTCTGGGGCGTTGAGCTATGGAGTATAACGCCCTCGTGGCGGGTGTTATGCAAAACGGCTATTTTCTGAATTTTGTGGTTCAGGAGGCTACAGTGTGAATTTTGTGCGCCAAAAGGTTATTTATGTAAAAAGTCACACGCCCGCCAGGGGCGTGGCCCACTCTAAACTCCCGCCAGGGCCTAGTCGAGGAACGGTTGCACCCACCAGAACGCACCCAACGCCCACACCATCACGTGGAGATCCCACCTTCTCCGAAAAATCCGCACTACGGCCAACAACCACAACTTATTTTTAAGGAAAAAGTCTATTCTAAACCTCGAGCTTGTAGAGGTTGGACGGTTTGAACCCTGAAACCGAAATCCCTGTCGTTTGCACCCTAAATTTGTGAATCCCGGTCTAAATCGAACCTTGCATAAGTTGGTACACTGGAAATGCAACAATCCCGCCCGGGATTGCAGGCTACTCTCGCTGGCATATGGAACCTATTGTCACACCCTTCTTCTCAATCGGGCAGATGCAGCGCCGTGTCACCCTCATGTCGGTGTGTCAGGAAGACGCCTCTGCACCAGGAATCGCCGTCGGCGAGGAAGGCCGCGCGGCGCGAGGACGGCTCGGAGGCGTTGTCTTTATGGCCGGACGAGGAGCGCCGCTACTGGCATGCGTGAGGCCACGACAGAGCATGGCCACTCTGGTGCACGGTAGGCTGCGTCGGCGTCTGCTTGTACGCGAGCACGAGTGGCTTGAAAGCACGTTTGCATCATGTCCATATTCACGGAGCCTAGCAACATGGCGGAAACAAAAATATCAGTTCATTCTAGTCATGTTCGGAGTGCCTGGTCTTCGCATCTCTGTATCTTGTCCTTGTTCAAGGCTAGATGATTAATTTGGAAGGAGAGGATGAAATTGGTTTGCTTGTTCAGAACTACTCCCTCCGTATCGAAATGTAAGATGTTTTAGCATTTCTTAGTCAAACATAATCTAGACATGTTTTAGTGTTAAGATGCATATGAATCTATACACTAAAGCATGTCTAGATACATTTTGTCCAAAAGATGCTAAAACATCTTATATTGTGATATGGAGGGAGTAGATGATTAAATTAGGAGGAGGAGATGAAATTGGCTTGCTTGCAGGACAGATCGTTGTGCCAGAATTAAATTGGGAGCAGCACCAACCCCAATATAGCAGGGGGGGAGGGGGGCGCCTACAGCGCGGGCACACACGAAGGCCGCGAGCGGACATGGACAGCGCGAGGAAGTTCCTCTCCCTTATCGCCATGAAGACATGAACGCATACGGCGCGCTGGCGTGGACTGCCGTGTATGGCTCGTTCGGTTCCTTGGCCCGACAAATCGGGCCAAGACATACACAGGTCATGAGAGACGTCGTTCTCCTTCACCGGCAAAGAGAAATCTGAGCAGAGCCGTCCCTGCCCTGTATTTTTTAGAGGGAGAGATGGATAGGGATAATATGACGTGTGGACCCCTCTAGTCTATGAGAGAATGTATATTCCCGGATGGGATGTTCTTTTTCCCGGTGCGCCAAACAGCTGTAGGGTTTGATTTAGACTGGGATTCAATAGTTTAGGGTGTAAACGACAGGAATTTCAATTTCAGAATTTAATCCGTCCGACCTCTACAAGTTCAAGGTTTAAAATAGATTTTTTCCTATTTTTAATTGGTCCATCCCTACCCACCTCGGGATCCTTCCGCTGCCAGGTGCCAGAGCTGCGCATCTCTTTCCCTTTTTCAGAAACCGCAACGGGTGCAACAGATGCAGGAGGAGGCAGGACCCTACTTTTTTTGTGCCAGGATCAATCTCGGATCGCTCGCTGTCCCTACCACAACAGCTGGAGAGGCGTCCACATGGTGCAAACTGGATGGCTGGGCAGTTTAGTGCATGTGCAATAGTTTAGACAAAGTGTGTCTCTAATATATGTCCACGTAATTTGTAGACGGCAGGTATAGACACCTATTACAATGGCCCCTATTTTTTATAGGTGCTGCACGCATAAACTGAACCGCTTTTCCTTCTTTTTAGGAGATCGGATCTGATCAAGTTGAGATAGTCCAGCCCACAAACCCACGACAACAGATGACCAACGTGTACAACGGGAAAACAAGAGTCTCCGTCTACAAAATTACAGACGACCTTGTTCTCTCTCCTCTTTCTTTTTTGTCCAACTCATCAAAAATCCTAGGTGGAATATATTATAGACGGCTGACTAGATGCCTTTGTACATGCCATTAGTAGCCCCGCGACACAAGCGCACTTTCCACGGGGATCCCCGTGATAGGAGGTTGTCTCCAAATTTCCATCTGCGTTGTTGACTGCGACCGGACACGCCCACCACCCGCGCCGCCCACCTGGACACGCACGGGCCCACGTTAACGACCCACCCCCCGACTGCCATGGGAGGTGCCTCAAACTCCGACCTCCACGACCACCGGATCCACCTCCCTTCGGCTGCCGCTCCGGCCACTATCGCCATTTAAGAGGCCTCCAGAGCTTCCTTATTCGTATCCCTCGACGCACACGACATGAATCAGAACGCGGTAGTTCAAGGTTTCCACCTCGTCCGTGATCGTGACCGGCGTGGGACTGCGCGAGCCCCCTGATCTCGACTCCGGCGATGGTGTACGGACTCCCCGACTTGTTGACTCCGGAATGACCAGCGTGTGCTCCATAGGGATCGACGCCAGGCACGATGTCTAGGCCGTCAGGGTGAACATAGCGAGGTCCTCCCAGGTGCTAGACTTCGGCGCGAACTCTCCGATGATTTTTTTTCCAACCGGGCTTCCACCCCTTTAAATTAAAACAGAAATAACAAGTTAAGTTTACAGAAGGAAAGAAAGGGGAAGAGGGAACAAGGAAGCGAGTTGGCGCAGTATCAGGAAACCCGCTGAAAGGATCTTGATATCGAAAACCTCCTACGGGGCAAAAACCTGGTACCACGTTCATCTCTAGAGATAGTTATAAACTGTTACCAAACACAAACCAACAAAATACACCACGAGGATCAACAACCCAACCACCGACAGGAAACGATCATCCACCACTTCATAAAGCCACAAAAAATAACCAACAAAAGCATCCAACCCTTGCACACTCCTGACGCCATCAGTTGCCAGCCGATGCTATCCCTGGCCTCGCGATGATCCCAGCACCCCTCACATCCTGAGCACGCAGCAGCTGGGACGCCGTCTCCATCATCTTGTCAGCACCCGAAATCAGCACCTCCTTGTCCTCCATCTTGTGAAGACCTGCCCAGTAAGATACCAACGCAGCGGCAAGAAAAACAATTTCACAAGGGGTTCTCATCTTATGATCATCAAAAGTAACTTTGTTACGCGACTTCCAAATAGCCCAACAAATCGCCGCAGTACAAACCATATGAGCACAATCATTATCAGAAAAAAAAGGATTGAAACCGAACCATTACTTGCCACACATTTTTTTAGGAAGTAGGAAACACCCACCGAGCTGCCCAAAACACCCCAAACCACACGAGTAACAGAACAATAAAAAACAAGTGATTTGAACTTTCCTGTTGCGGAGAGAAAGAACAGAGAGGAGACCCCAACCACTTTCTTTTTCTCATATTGTCCCTGGTTAAGACAGCATTTTGATACAGTTGCCACATAAAAATTTTCACTTTCAAAGGAATCTTAGCCTTTCAAATCCAGAAATAATTGGGCCCCAAGATATTATTCTCTAGCATTTTATAAACAGACTTGGTGGAATACTCGCCATTCTTATTAAGCAACCAGAAAACACTATCCCCTGTACTCCCCAAGGGTAGCAACTTCAACGAATCAACAATCTCTTTCCACTGGTTCAAAAGTTCACCATATAAATTTCTCTGAAAACTACAGGAAAAGTCATGTTCCACTAACCATTTAACAGTACAATTAGGTTCTTGGAAAATATCAAAAAGCACAGGAAACTTCTCACATAAAGGCAAAGTAAAAGACCCAAAAACGTCCTTCCACGCCCTACATAAATCTCCATTTTTCACATTCACCTTCCTGCCCATAAAATAGAACTCTCTAGCTTTCATAATAGATTTCCAACAAGGGGAATCAGAAGAACGAATGTTAATGTCCGTGATAGGTTTACCCTTCAAATAACGAGCACTAACAATGGATTGCCAAATACCAGTTTTAGTCTCAAGTTTCCAAAGCCATTTACAAAGTAAGCTAATATTCTATCTCCTCAAATTCTTAATCCCCAAACCGCCTTTGTTCTTAGAAGAGACAGACTCTACACCACTTAACCATATGATGACCTTTCTTAGTCTTTTTACCATGACAAAAAAAATCTCCTCCTATGTTTGTCAATTTTATCAATGAACAATTTACTCAATAAAGCCATAGACATATGATACGAAGGAATATCAGAGAGACTAGAATCCACAAGAATTAACCTCCCCCCTGAAGAAGAAGAATTCCCTGGCCAAGCATCAAGTTTTCGAATAAAATGAGAAATCAATAAAGTACCAGTCAAAAAATTTCACAGCTCTAAAACTGACACGCATACCAAGATATTGCATAGGTAGAGTCCCAATCTTGCACCCAAAAGTCTCTGCATAAAACTCCGCAATATTATTATCCCCCCAATGAGGAAAATCTCACTCTTTGAGAAGTTAATTTTGAGGCCAGACATCAATTCAAACATGTATAAAAGAAGTTTCATATTTAAAGCACAATCAGTACTATGATTCAGAAAAATAACAGTGTCATCAGCATACTATAACACCGCCACCCCATTATCAATCAAGTCAGGAGCCATACCCACCACCAGACCATTATTCTGGGCATTACGAATCATATTACTTAAGCACTCAGCAGCCATGTTAAACAGGGTAGGAGACAAGGGATCCCCTTGCCTGACCCCTTTAAAACTCTTAAAGTAAGGACCATTTTTGTTATTGATTTTAACCGACACCGTACCATTGAGAAAGATACTCCTAATCCAGTTACACCATTGGTCACAGAAACGTTTAGCCACATGACAACTCATGAGAAAGTCCCAATTCAATTTGTCGTAGGCTTTTTCAAAGTCCAACTTCAAGACAACCCCTATTTGTTTCTTAACATGACAATAATGCATAAGCTCGTGAAGAGAAAGGATGCCATCCGTAATATTTCTTTTTTTATAAAAGCACTTTGACAAGGAATAAACATTTTATCAACAAAAGGTTCCAGGCGAATAGTAAGCACCTTAGTAATCAACTTGTAAATACAACGAAGGAGACAAATGGGCCTATATTGCGTTATTTTATCAGGAGCAGCCACCTTAGGTAGCAAGGTAATGGTGCCATAGTTTAACCTCTGAACATCAAGATACCCTCTATAAAAAGCTTCAAACAGGTTGACAATATCAAAACAAACAATATCCCAACAGAATTGACAAAACTCTATTGGAATCTGATCAGGACCAGGGGCTCTATTAACTTCTATAGCAAACAAGGCATCTTTTATTTCCTTCATCGAAAAAGGTTTACATAAACGTGCATTATCCTAAGCATTTAATCTTTCATGATCCTCCCACATGTTCATATCTATAGCAATTAAGTTACAAGGGGCAGGACCAAACAGGTCCTTATAAAATGTCGTACCATGAGCAATCAGGTTATCAGTACCTTCAATCTCCACATCTCCATCAGAAAGAGAACTCATATTATTCCTACGTCTCCTACCATTAGATACCCTATGAAAGTAAGCCGTGTTTCGATCCCCTTCCAGTAACCATCTCTGATGAGATCTTTGGAGCCAAAAAATTTCCTCTTCTTCATACAAGGCATGCAACTCCTTACAGACCACATTCTTCCTAGGGAACATATCAGGAGACAACACATTTGCTTCCTCAAATTCTTCTAAGGCCAACAACTCTTCTTTCAACTCATTTTTCTTTTTTCTATTATGGCCAAAAATGTTTGCTCCCCACCCTTTGAAAAATTTCTTAAACCGCTTAAGCTTAATATTAATAATATCAATTGGATCAACGCTAAACACATGTTTCTCCCAAATTTCTTTAATCAAACTAGGATTATTATCCCCCGAGTCAAGAATCAAGGAGTTGTGATCCGACATTTCTTTGGACATTTTTTTCACAGAGACAAGAGGAAATAAATCTTCCCACTCAGGAGACATAAGAACTCTATCTGACTTCTCCAAAGTTGGAAAAGAATGATTATTAGACCAAGTATAAAGCCCCCATGCATAAACACTTCCCTCAAGCCCAAAACATGGATGATAGAATTAAACAGATCATAGAATTGTTTCGGAATGAAATGAGTATTTTTCTCCCCCCCCCCCCCCGGCCTCAAGATATTGAAATCTCCCCCCACAACATAAGGAATTTGCAACCCATGACAAAATTCAGATAGTTCAGTCAAAAACTCAAATTTTAGATCGTCTTGAGGTGCTCCATACACCACAATAAGACCCCAGTTGCATTTCTTTTTCTTATCCCAAAGAATAAAATGGACCATAAACCTACCAGTCTTACACGCACTCACATCCAAAGTTTCACTTTTAATACCGCAAAGGATACCCCAATATAGACCAACAGAAGGGGTCCACTTCCAAAAATACTTGTCACCAGGATCCAACCTTCTAAGGAAACTCAATGAATAATCCTTCTTAATAGTTTCTTGAATACCGATAAAATCCAAAGACAAATCAGACAACAAATTAGCTACATACAAAGGAGCCCCTTTCTTACCCACCCCTCTTATATTCATAGAGCAACCTAACATGAATATTTATCAGGGTTCTTCCTATTTATGGCAAATCTACTAGGAGGCACAGTAGAGCTGCCAGCCACATCCACACATTTACATTGACTTCTAGTCATAGGTTTCGAAACCACCACAATTTTCCTACTAAGATACTTTCTCTTTTTCTTATCCTCCACTAAAATAAAAGAATCCTCTACCGAATAAGCCGGATCCAACCAATTCATATTCAAAGGAGTTTTATCACCAATATTATTTTCAATGAATAAAGGAGCAGGCACCTCTATCCTTTTTTCAAGTTTCCCACTCAAATTTCCTCTGGCAATATCCATTTCTCTAACTAAATTAATCGCAGTAAAATCATTATCAGGAAGATTTACCCCCATTTTCGGTGCCCTCACCATAATCTCGTTATTAGAAAGCACGACAAAAGAATTAGATGCAGATACAGGGATAGTAGTACCTTCCAGGTTGCGTTTGCGAGAAGCATTTGCAGCTTTTTCCAAGATATTAACATTAGCCATGGTGCTAGAACGAAGACTAGCCCGACACTGATTAGAAAGAGAATCACTCGACACCTGAACAACCTCCTCTTCGCCCGACCCTGATGATTAAACCACATAATCAAGAGAACCCATCAAAGGAGAATCACAATCTTCAGATACATCAACAACAGAGATCAAAGGAGGCCATAAAGAGTTATCGAGACTGTTAGGAGGAAAATTACCAAAGACAATCATTTTGTTTCCACTTTCACAATGAGTATCTCCCTCACCTTGGTTTGGTATCAGAGAGCAAGGAACAATCCACCTATTTTCAGCCACAACATTTTCGGCCACAGTACACTGTACCCTTGCAGCCTCGTTCTCTCTTGCCAATTTGTCAATAAAGAGCTCTGGATCATCAATATTGTATTCCTCAGACTCCTCATCAACCACATAATTTCCCACCATATCACACGGCTTCGTGTTTCTCACAGAATCAGATTGGCTCCCAGCATTTGTTCATCGGAATTATCCTCAGCCACCGATGACAAGGCATCATTTTTTGGTCTTTTAGGTGAAGGAGCATCAGTAGGACGGTCCACAACTACAGTCTTGGATTGTTTAGGTGGAGCACCAACCACTACCTTGTCAATCTCATAAAAGAAATCATAGAAGTTGTCTCCCAAGCATCCCTCAGCAGATGTTGCCATATCCTCCAGGTTTCTACAACCAATAAGCACCCTCACAAAGTCTGGTTTATTCAGAGTACTCCCATCAATCTCCAAGTATATACCAACAAGAGAACCCACAAAGAACACATTGCACTCAGTCCTCTTATCTAGTGGAATATTGGAAATCTTCACCCAAGCTTTTTGAAGGGAGCTTTAGCACCAATTGAAGCAGTCCAAGATGACAGATTGACAGTAGCATTTTTTGATTTAAGCCTCATCCTCTCCCCATAGTACACAACACGTTCAACCTCACGAGCATTAGGAAGCCTCATAGTGAACTGGTTTAGTCCAACTGACCTCGCAGTATAGCGCCAACAATCTCCAAAAAAAGCATTGAATTCCATCTCTAAATCCCTGGCAGTAACAACAGCTTCCACCACCGAAATAACCACACTACTAGCCCTCTCCTTATTCTATTTAGCAGCACTATCGTCAGGCAGATAGAAAAAACCCTGTCCAGGCCTCTGGAATCCACACATCGGCGCCACACACTCCCTAGGAAGAATTACTTGACAAATGGACGCTATGTGACCTAATTTCCTACACCTCTCACATCTGATGGTGGGGCAATTAGCAGCAAAGTGACCAAATATATTGCAGTGAGAACAAGGAACCTGAGTACCAGGAGCAGTAGGATTCTTCTGAAACTGTAGATGCCCCGCCGCGCCTGCAGGAGGTTTGGCCACATAAAGAAATCCCTGCTTCCCAGCATTGGCCGCCGCCTCCCATTGATACGAACCCGAGCCCGAGCCCGTACCAGTATTTGAGGACCCTTGCGGATGATCTTCACGGTTCCGCTGCCAAACATTGCCGCGGCCAGCATCCTCCTTCCCCTGAGCGCGAAACGGCCCCCGGCCATGCTGAAAACGGCCACCGCCTCGATCCCCCATCACCGTCGATGGGCAACGAGACCCGGGCGAAGGAACAGGCCGCCCCGGCGATGAGACGACTTGAGAATAAGACCAAGAATCCCCCGCAATCTTCCCTCTCCATCAACCGAAACTCTCGTGGATTGGAATCGAGGATGAGGAAACCCTAGCCGCTCTCTAGAAGTGACCGAGAAGCAACTCGAGATCCAGAGGAGTGGACGCAGAAGGAGGGGGAGGAGAGGATATACCTGTGCTTACCTCAGCTACCCCATCGACCGGCCCAGCACACGCTGGCGGTGGGTCGGTAATGGCGTCAACTGTAGAACTTGGTCCCGTCTCGCAGCCCACCACAGACCCCCTAGCGCTCAACCCCTGGGCAGGTCCCGAACCTAGAATCTCCGAAGCGGGAGAAATAGGCGTGACGGCACGGCCACGGTGGCACACCAGCGGGGGTGGAGGTGGGGGAGGGGGGACGGTGGTCGGAGGTCGACCGCCGCCAGGTCGTCTGTCGCGTCGCCAGTCGTGGCGGTCGTGTCGGTCATCAAAAGAGAGGGTAAGCAGACTAATTGATCTCCGATGATGCACGGGGTCCCAAGAAAATCCTCGATAACCTCCACCGCCCACGCATGCGGCGACACCGCTTCCAACACCAGATGTACCTTCTTCCCCATAGAGCCCTTGAGGTTGCTCATAGTGGAGAGTAACTTAGACTAGTAACTTGCCAATGTTACTAGTCTATGTTACTACCCTCATAGTGGGGAGTAACATATGTGTGGTGTCAGGCATGTGTGCATTAATTAGTTTGTAGACTCATAGTGCATTGGTATGTGTGATGTTACTGTAACATATTATGTTACCACAACCATCTCTCTCATCATTAATAAGATGCCACATCATCTTTTTTTTGCCTAAATATGTGTGATGTTACCACCCACTATGAGCAGCCTACAGCTTGAACTTGGCGGTTCCATGGATAGAACAACATCGAGAAACCATCACATGGAAACAATGGCCACGCCGCCACGCAGTTCCTGGCTTCCTCGTTCGCGGAGGTAAGCAGGAAGTTCGCCGGCATGAATCGATGGACGTAAGCCCTCTCAAACGGGATGCCAAGCCGTGTATCCAGCGCGTGGTAAACTTGCTCGCTGGTGACATCCGCCCCGTTCCGCCGATGTACGCCACCAAGGCGAATCGGAGACGTTGCTCTAGGTCCCGCATCCCCGCCGAGCGCCTCACCACGTAGATCTACGGCTCCGAATCTTCCTCCAGGACGTTCTCCGTCGCCGTTCTAGTCTCTAGCACCGGCATGACCCAAGGTCCGATACGGGACAGTGAGCCTCGCGTAGTCGGAACTACCTCGGGTCCTCTGTTTGCACCTCCCTCCCCTGCTCATGGCGGAGCAGCCTATGTCGGGATCTAGGCGCGCTTCACCAGCAGCTCATGCTGCAGGTCCTCTTCCGAGAGTGGACTCCTGGGTTTGGTGCATCCTTGGAGCCGTGTCCTACTTCACCGCACCGGAGACACACGGTGGGATTTGAGCAACCCGCTTTGACATGGACCGACATATAACAGTTGAAGCAGAGACCCTGAAGCTCCAGCGGGACCGGCGACCGCGACGGCGATGGCGCCCTGGCAGCCAGCGCAGCCTCCGCTGCAAGCTGGGCAACCTTGCGCCGCTGCCAGAGGTTTTGCGGGACGGTGCCGCCTGCAGCCACGTCAGACGGTCCTTAACTCTTCTTCCCGCCATGGGCACATGTTCCACCACCACCCTCGACATAACAGCTCGAGAACCACCCGAAGCCGATGGCAACGACATCTCGGTCAATAGGCCAAGCCCATAAACCACCGGCCTCCCCAAGCTTCCACGGGATGACTAGGACCCCGACAGCGGACTGTGATGCACGTCCATCCTTTGCTGGCCGCTCCCAGGAAGCTGCAGGCCAGCACCCGCCACGGGATTGGGGAGAAGAGAAGAGGTGTACGCCGGGGCCAGAGTGGCCGGCGGTGTGGCGGTGTGTAAAACGTGTATAAGCGTTTGTACTCGATGAAAATATCGAGCCGCATGTGGTGTTTATATATCGGGAGGATGCGGTGCGGCATCGAGCGTACAAGACGTGAACCGAGTCCCTGTAGGTCACGTACAAGTCATGGACTCGATAGGACTCGGTTCGGTATAGAAAACCCGACGCTAATTCTATATAACACCATCCCTTAATCACAACTTGGCCAAGTTGAGATTATGCTTGAACTCCTCAAATGTGCGGATTGGAAGTGGTTTTGTAAAACCATCAGCAACTTGGTCTTTGGAAGGAACAAACCGAATTTCCAGCTGTTTGTTGAAAACCTTCTCTCTCACAAAATGAAAGTCTATCTCGATGTGTTTGGCCCTTGCATGGAACACAGGATTAGCTGACAAATATGTTGCTTCCAGATTGTCACACCACAAACAAGGTGGCTGAGTCAACTTTACTCCAAGTTCAGCAAGCAAGGACTGAACCCAAACTATTTCAGCTGTGGCATTTGCAAGTGACTTGTATTCTGCTTCTGTGCTTGATCTTGATACTGTAGCTTGTTTCTTGGCACTCCAGGATTTAAGATTTGGACCAAAGAAACAACAAAACCTCCAGTAGATCGACGATCATCTAAGCAACCTGCCCAATCAGCATCTGAAAAAGCACTCATCAGTGATGACCTTGATTTTTGAAAAGTGATGCCAACAGTTAGAGTATGCTAAATATATCTCATGATTCGCTTGGCAGCTGTCCAGTGTAAGGTAGTAGGAGCATGCAAACACTGACAAATTTTATTGAATTCATATGAGATATCTGGTCGCGTCAATGTGAGATATTGTAGAGCACCAACCATACTTGTGTATCTTGTACAGTCCTCTTCTCCAAGCAAGTCACCCATGTGTGCTGAGATTTTTTCAGAAGAGGACAAAGGTGTGGGTGAGGCCTTACAATCCTTCATCCCAACACGAGCAAGTACCTCTCTAGCATATTTGGCTTGAGTTAACACAAGTCCATCTTGAACTTTATTGACTTCAATGCCCAGAAAATAATGAAGATCACCAAGATCCTTGAGAGAGAATTCTTTACTCAAATCTTGTAGCAAAGCATTGGTTGCATCCTCAGAAGAGCTAGCAACTATGATGTCATAAACATATATGAGAATAAAGATGGTGATATTGAACTTGTGATAGATAAATAATGAAGTATCAGATTTTGAAGCAATGAACCCAATACTTATCAATTTTGAACTGAGGCAAGAATACCATGCTCGAGGTGCTTGCTTTAGTCCATATAGTGCCTTGTCAAGTTTGCATATGTGGTTCGGCTTCTGTTTGTCTGCATACCCTGTCGGTTGTCTCATATAGACCTCCTCTTCCAGAACACCATGTAAGAACGCGTTCTTTACATCCAATTGGCGCAGACTCCAGTCCCTAGAGACAGCAATAGCCAAGACAAGCCGAACAGTAGCAATTTAAACAACTGGACTGAAAGTGTCCTCATAATCAATACCATACCGTTGCTTAAAACCATTTGCAACAAGTCGAGCTTTATATCTTTCAATAGAACCATCTGCTTTCTTCTTGACTTTGTAAACCCATCGACAGTCAATTATATTCACTCCCCGCCGTTCTGGTACTAAATGCCAAGTATTATTTTTCAGAAGAGCAAGATATTCAACATCCATGGCTTCTTTCCACTTTGCATTTGCTAAGGCATCCTGCAGATTAGCAGGTTCATCAGTCGAAGCAGACAGGCACCAACGCACAGTGCCATCAATATATTTCTTAGGCTTGACGATTCCCTGCGTTCGTCGTGTGGCGTGTCGTGGAGCATCAGACGGAACTTCATCCGTGGTGCCCCTAGCTGTAGAATCTGCATGCACGTCCGCCACAGAGGATCGGCCTGGTGTGCTCCGCGGTGTGGCTGCAGTAGGGGAGGCGGACTCACCCGATGCAACCACAGAAGATCGTGGAGACGGGGGCAGGCTGGCAGTGCGTGCGCGTGACTACGCAGGCACACTGACGCTGTCGTCCGTGGCAGATAGAGCAGGGGAGCGGGCAGGAGGTGATCCCGAGGGAATTGGAGATCCGGATGTGGATACAGAATCCGTCTCAAAATCAGTGCCCCAGCTGTTTTCTACTGAGTTGCTGGCAGCACTATTCTTGGCACTGTTTTGCCCCGGATTTTCATCATTTTGGTCTATTCTTCTTGGCATTACCTGCATAGTATCAATACCAGGTCTACCAACCACATTAGTAGGATTAGTCATTAAGGAATCATCAATAAATTCATCCCCGTGTTCAAAAGAATTGAGAGATTTATCTAATACAACGATATATTTGCGAAGTTGAGCACCAGCATTAGGATGAAACAATTCAAAGGGAAACATAGCCTCGTCAAACACAACATCACGAGAAATATATACTCGTCCAGTAGGTACATCTAGACACTTAACTCCCTTGTGCATAGGACTATATCCTAAAAAGACACAACGCTTAGAACGAAAAGCAAGTTTTCGCTTGTTGTAAGGACGAAGATTTGGCCAACAAGCACATCCAAATACACGAAGGGAGGAGTAATTCGGTGTTGTGTGAAGGAGACGATGAACAAGAGTGGCATTATTAATAACTTTGCTAGGAAGCATATTAATAAGATATGTGGCGGTAAGGAAGCTTCATCCCAAAATTTAAGGGGCATGGATGCATGTGCAAGAAGTGCAAGACCAACTTCTACAATAGGACGGTGTTTTCGTTCTGCGGCACCATTTTGTTGATGGGCATGAGGGCATGAGACTAGATGTGATATGCCCTGAGTACGAAAGAAAGTGTTGAGTTTCACATACTCCCCTCCCCAATCTGATTAAACGTAAGGATTTTTCGATTAAGCTTTCGTTCAACAAGTTTTTGAAACGTGATAAAAGCAGAGAGAACATAAGATTTCTTTTTGAGTAGATATATCCATGTAAACTTGCTATAATCATCAATAAAGCTTACATAATAGTCATGACGTCCTACGGACGTAGGAGCGAGACCCCAAACATCAGGAAAAAAAACAACTGAAGGGGTACAGTGGATCTACTAGTGGAAACAGGATATGGAAGCTGATGAATTTTAGCTAGTTGACATGAGTCACAAATGGACTGAGTAGTAGAATGTCTAACAGAAGAAAGTCTATTCTTGCTAATAACTTGTTGAACGATTGAAAAAGAGGGGTGCCCTAGACGACTATGCCACATATCATGTGACGGCTTGGCGGCAACGAAGGCATGCTTATGACTCTTGTGGG
This sequence comes from Alopecurus myosuroides, assembly GCA_028641055.1. Taxonomy (NCBI): domain Eukaryota; kingdom Viridiplantae; phylum Streptophyta; class Magnoliopsida; order Poales; family Poaceae; genus Alopecurus; species Alopecurus myosuroides. The sequence continues at coordinate 131,977,686 of CM054059.1, read as the reverse complement.
AGGAGACCATGGATGAAATAAGTGGATAAAGGCCGCCAACACACCGTCCTCTATGAATTATTTTCTTCGTGACCTGATCCTTCATCAAGAAGAAAGAAGGATGAAATTCTATGAATACCCTATTATCATATTGAATCGATGAACGGAAAGAAGATTTTTGGACGCAGTGGGAACATGTAAGATATTATTGACATGGAAATTTTGAACAGGGTTATGAATTATTGAATGACCTATATGAAAGATTTCCATACCTTGACCACTGGCAGTGTTCACCTTGTCGCGCCCTTGGTATTTATCACGAACCGTGAGATTGTTGAGCTCACTGGTAATATGGTGGGTGGCGCCGGTGTCCGGATACCAATTGGTATCAACACCATAGGAGGCAGTGTGGACCTCCTTGTCCTGCTCGTCATCTTCACCCTCATCATATCGTGACCAACAATGCTTGGCACGATGTCCTTCCTTGTTACATATTTGGCATGTAACGTTTTCCCATGGGGAGGTGCGACGCCGACCACGGCCACGACCGCAGTTGTTTCCTCCTCTACGACCACCCCCTCTGTTGTTGTAGTAGGGGCGATCATCACGCCGTTCGTCACGGGCGCGATCAACTGGGCGCGAACAGCACCCCTGCCACCAGCACGTCCGCGAGTGTAGCCGCCACGGCGCATGGCAGCGTTGGCGGAAGTTTCAAACTCTCCACCATGAGACCCAGCGTTCATCTGATCACGCTCTTATTGGGTCATAACTTGAGCATAGAGCTCTGTGACGGAGATCGGAGTGGTCATAAGACCAATGGCGCTGACAAGATTACTGTAGTCGGGACCGAGCCTAGCCAGAATATAGGAGACGAGTTCATCGTCATGAATGGGGCGACCAGCAGCAGCGAGCGCATCCGCAAAGCTCTGCATCTTGGTGAAGAAGGCCCCGGTTGTCATGTTCAATTTCTTGGTGGTCCAAAGCGATACACGCAGATTGGTCACTTTGGAGAGGCATTGAGAAGCAAACATCTTGTCTACCGCAGCCCACACCGGCGCGGCATGTTCAAGCCGAAGAACGTGTTGGAGAATCTCCGGCGAGATGGAATTGACCAGATAGCTGAGGACAAGCTGATCCCGAGCAAGCCAGGCAGCGTATGCTGGATTTGGTGCAGCCGAAGACCCAGATGCATCCTTCTCCTTCTCGATGGTTTGTGGCGGCGCGGCTTCAGAGCCGTCGAGGAGACCCATCGCCATTGCCCCACGAATAGCTGGCAGCACCTGGACACGCCAAATCGGATAGTTCGTCCGCGTGAGGAGCTGCTTCGAGGGCGCACCAAGGTTCATCACCGGCGACGAGGGCGTCGTCATGGTGCGGGTGGGTGGGTAAGTTGATCGTAGATTGGATCTAGTAAGAGGTGGCTCCTGATACCATGTAAAACGTGTATAAGCGTTTGTACTCGATGACAATATCGAGCCGCGTGTGATGTTTATATATCGGGAGGATGCGGTGCGGCATCGAGCGTACAAGACATGAACCGAGTCCCTGTAGGTCACGTACAAGTCATGGACTCGATAGGACTCGGTTCGGTATAGAAAACCTGACGCTAATTCTATCTAACACGGTGGACGTCGGGGCCGGAGTGGCCGACAGCGTGAGGGAGGGGAGGGGAGGGAACGCTGGTGCGCGGGTGTCAGTGAGACGGTGTCGGCCCACCCACAACCAAATATGTGTTGGTAATCATCTAGACACTCCGAAACTTTTTCAGAAAAAAAAAATTCTCGCTCTTGTGGAAGTTAATTTGCAGTCCCGATAGTTGCTCGAATATAGAGAGAATCAATTTCGTATTAACGGCCTTCTCTAAGTCATGTTCCAGAAACATAACAGTATCATGTGCATATTGTAGTATAGATATCCCTCACTCAACTAAATGGGGGATTAAACATCCCACCTTCCCATCCTCCTTTGCGGGAGCAATTAGAATAGCCAACATATCAGCATCAAGATAAAAAGAATAGGAGACAAGGAATCACCTTGTCTCAAACCTTTTAAAGTCTATTGTTCTTTACTTTGTATTTATCTCCACTGAATCGACAAATAAATTAGACCACCTTGTTATTGTTCATAAATTACAGAAACAAAGAATGCTCTCGTCTATCGATCGTTCACAGAGATTGGTAGGTTGTGGTTTGAATAGGCTAAAAATTGGTTAATGTTGATTTGAGTGGATGTCCTGAACTCCTGATGATCGTGAAGATCATGGCGAGGTGAGAAGGGGTTACAGATTAACATTGGACTATGTGCAAGATCCCGAATGCCACAGTTTCAGGTTTCTTAATTTAATTCGCAAAAATTAGGTTTCAAGTTGTGAAAATATGGTCTTCCGTAAGTGAAAATGAAAACGTACATACATACAACATGCGATGGATGGCTGCATCTAGAAACCTCTGTCCTCGTCGCGGTATCTCCGAACCCATGTCTCCCTGACGACTTTCCCATGGATCCTATACCCGCACTCGACCAGACGGTGCGGCTGCCTGCCACGCGCGAGATCCTTGAGTGAGACGAAGATGTGGCGCCCCACGCTGTCATCTTCCTCGTCCATCATCGTGTTGTAGTAGCAGTACTCGGGACCTGGTACAGACGGGTGTTCAAGTGGCAATATATAGTCCTCAGCTGCCGAGCGCGGTGAGATGCATGGTGGTATACAGGTGTGGAAGCCGTGGGTGTGCTCCTGGCACATGGAGGAGCACCCCCAGCAAAGCACTCTCCTGCAGCAGCTACCCGTATACACGGCACCTAGGCTTTCGCACCCACTCTTCTCGCACGACCGGAATATGTACCGGAGCTTCCCGCTCTCCCCTTGGTTCGTCGTTCCTTGGCTGCCAAGAGGTTGCGTGACATGGTCGGGAAGCTCGTCGTCTTGAATCCGGACAAGGTTGTCAACGTACAGCATGGGGAAGGCCAAGTTGTGCCGCGGAAGTTGAAGCTGGTCCAGGGAGTAGAGAACGTCCAGCGTGCCTGCCCTGGTATCGTAGTACCCCAGAGCTCGTCCTGTGCTGAGCAGGATCCTGCCACTTTTGTTGTCGATCTCCAGTGGAACGGCGTCCTCTAATTTAAGTGAAAAGTTGGGCTGGTTTTGCAGGCAGATCTTGTAAGCGTTGAACCATGCGCCATGTTCTCTCATCATCCATATCTGGAGCTCATCTTCCTCTTTGTTGGAGATCACAAGGGACAGACCGCCTTGGAGCTCCCTAAGGAACGGATCCCCAATCCCAATGGCGGTACTGCACGGCTGACACGGCAAGATAGAGAATGCTCGCGTGGGGATGTCAAATGCCACGACCACGCGGTCTGCTTGCGGCTCGCTCATCCAGTACAATACGCCGTCAACATGTGCCGGAGGCATGTCGGTGACCGTCCTTGGTGGCGCCCCGGCACAGCTCCAGTACTCCACGCAGCTCGTCTTGAGCATGCACACGGGAGCGCCTTGAGAGGAGCGGGTTATCTCAACTACCACGTGCTCTTGTGCCAGTCGATCGAAGCCCAACCCTACGCTCCTCCTCTTACCGCCATCCGTGAACGCATGACGCCGGATATACGTGTGCTCGCCGTCCTCGAATAGTGGGAACTTGCCGGCGATTCCGAGGCAGCGGATGGAACCGGTACTAGGGTTGCACAGGTAATCGTCTGTGTTGGTGCTTATCAGGTTGAGCCCGTGGCACGGCTTGGAGCAGACGATGTTGCCATCGGCGATGGTATTGCCACAGGATTAGCCGCGCGCCAGGTATCCAACGGCGTGAAGCCAAAGAAATTGTTCTTCCGATAACGTCCCTCGGTAACCATCGCCACCTTCGGCCGCCTCTGCTGGTTGGCCAACATGTGTGACGTGACAAAGTTGTCGCTCTGGATCAACGCGCACCACTGCTTGCAAACAAGCGTGCACATGCCGATTGACCTGACCGGCAGCCGCAGTAGAATCTGGGTCATCGACGAGTCCGCTTCTTTATGCCGACGGCTTTCTTCCCCGCCTACGCGGGTGAAATTGTCCTCGTACACTCCAATCCGGATACCGGCTACAGCCTCCTCCTGGAGGCCAACAACATCTTCCGGAATGGTGAGCACCGTCTCAACATCCCCTGTTGCTGGGTCATAGGCGTGCACCTTGTGCTCCGATGTAGCAATGAGAATCTTGTGCTGCGCCTCATTCCCCACGCCAAGGACGGTGAGGAACCGGGGACTATGCACATCACGCGCCACCTGCGGCGTCAAGGAGACACGGTGGTCGAGCGACCACACGCTCTGAGAGTAATCTCTAAGCGCCCATATTTCCAGCAAGCTCTCACCGTGTCGGTGATGGCGAAGGTCGCGTACCATGCACAACAATCCCTGGACCTCAACTAGGTGTAAGGGCACAGCGGGAGACTGATCGTCCAACTCACAGTACTCTACCATGTCCTCCACCGCTGGTCCCGCGACCACGCTCAAGCTCTCGTCGGCAGCAGAGAAGCAGAGCACGGGGACTCTGTGGCCAGGGTGATGCTCCGAACCAGGAAACAATGGATCGTCGTGTAAGCTGTACGGGTAGAGCTGCCAATGCAGACGTCCGTTTGCAAACACGGGAGGAACCTTGGTGGTCGTGCCCTCAAAGATGGCGGCACATTTCACCGCTGATCTAAGGTGTTCCGGCACGCCTCCGGAGGCGGGCCTCCACTGGCGCCGAGTCGCCTGCGGCCCCAGGGTGTAAACGTCACACCCGAACTCGAGGACCGCCCCGACGTCCGCGTCGTCGTGGTAGAAGATCTGGACCACCTTATGCTCCCTGGCGCGATCGTCGTAAGCCAAGCCGGCACTCCATGCCCCGCGGTAGCGCCGCCGAGGCAGGCGCCTGTGCTCGCCGGTGCTGGCGTTGATGACCCAGGGGGCGAGAGAGCGCGTGTCAGCTAGGAGCGTCAGGCCGTGGCACGGCTTGCTGGACGCCAACAGGAAGCCTGGGCGTAGACCGTCGATAGTGAAAAGCGGATCTAGGGCTCGCTGGGAGCCGGCGCGGCAGGAGTATACGGCCGTGGCGGCGGCTTTGGGCGACGACGCGAACAGGATGAACTCGGTGGTCTGGCGGGCGTCGGCTTTGACGGAAGCGTAGTCGCGCTGGAAGGCAGGGGAGGCGAGCAGCGCGGCCCAGGACCGGCAGACGGAGCGGAAGCGAATGACGGAGCGGGCCGGCAGGCGTAGCAGGACCAGCTCCATGATCTCGACCGGTAGGTGTGGCGAAGATTGTGGTGTCATCTTCCTCCTTGTGGATGCCATCTTCCTGATCGAGCGATGGAGGTGTGTGCCGTGATTGGGCTAGACGTGGAGAACAGCGACCGGTAGGAGTACATCTGTACATGTCGACCGCGGACCCTTTATGTTCAGGTGTAGCCGTGTTTGTATCGGTGTCGCTGTACGTGTCGGTATAGTCGTGTAGCCGTGTTTGTATCGGTGACGGAAGCGTAACCACGATGAAGGCAGGGGAGGCGAGCAGCGCGGCCCACGACCGGCAGATGGCGCGGAACGGCGGAGCGGGCTGCGGGCCGGCAGGCGTAATCTCGTCTGGCAGGTGTGACGTGATTGGGCTAGACGTGGTTAACGTATGTAAGTGCTTCCTATAAAAGAACCAATGAATGGGTACGAAAACTTGGAAACGGCCGTACGGGGAAAATCTCCGCTACTTATAAAAGAGAGAACTTCGTTGGAAAATCAAATCTCAACCGTACACAGACATGTATCAGACGACTAAGGGCATCTCCAGTCGTTGCGTCCCCCCAGGACGCAAAAACCCTCGCTTTTTTTGCGCCGCGGCGCGAAACGGCGCTATTCTCGGAGCTGGGGGGGGGGGGCGCGTTTCCCAGCCGTGAACCCAGGCCGCCCCCCAGCGGCGACTCGGCCAAATTGGGGCAATCAAAAAAAATTCCACCAAATAAATAGATTGTTGCACACAAATAAATAGAGTTTGGCCACACAAATAAATAGTTCAACAATTTTAAAAAAAAGAACACTAGTCATCGTCCTCAACATTGCCATTCCCCTTTCGCGCCCACAAATGTTGCACCAGGTCATCCTGCAGAGCCTGATGTGTTGCAGCGTGTCGAATCTCCTGTCGCTTGGTGAGGAAGTCTGTCCATGATGCCGGCACCTGGTGATCAACATCTGCAAGAGGACCCTGCCGGTAGTATGGTGTGCTTGCCTCACTGTCAGGCACTGGGTCATCCCGCTCACTCTCAATGATCATGTTGTGCAAGACCACACAACACTGCATCACCTCCCACATGTTAGACTTCGACCAAGTCATAGCTGGGTATCGGACAACAACGAATCGAGATTGCAGCGCACCAAATGCCCGCTCAACATCCTTCCTGCAAGCCTCCTGGCACTTGGTAAACCAAGCTTTTGCGCTTCCTGGGATAGGGTTGGAGATGCTCTTCACAAATGTTGCCCACTTCGGGTAGATGCCATCTGCAAGATAGTACCCCTTTGTATACTGGTGTCCATTGATCTCATAGTTCAAAGGGGGGGCATGGCCTTCGACAAGATCAGCAAAGACATTCGAGCACTGCAAGACATTGATGCCGTTGTGACTTCCAGGCATACCAAAGAATGAATGCCAAATCCATAGATCGTACGAAGCCACGGCCTCGAGAACCACCGAGCACTCTCCCTCCTTTCCCTTGTACATCCCCTGCCAGTCAAATGGGCAGTTCTTCCATGCCCAGTGCATGCAGTCGATACTGCCAAGCATCCCCGGAAACCCTCTTGCTTCATTCTCTGCGAGGAGACGAGCAGTGTCTTGCGCATTGGGTGATCGCAGGTATATTGGGCCAAAAACTGCAACCACTGCCCGGCAGAACTTGTTCAAGCACTCGAGGGCCGTGGACTCGCTCATGCGCAGGTAGTCATCTTGTGCATCTGCGGGAGCACCGTATGCAAGCAACCTCATGGCCATCGTGCACTTTTGGATAGAGGTAAACCCTACCGTGCCGGTGCAGTCCTTCTTCAACTTGAAGTAGGTGTCGAACTCCCGGATGGCATGCATGATCTTGAGGAAGAGTGCGCGTTTCATCCTGAAACGACGCCGGAACACCTTCTCGTCGTTGGTGGGATCCTCGGCGAAGTAGTCGGAGTAGAGGATGTAGTAGCCCTCGTACCGCTGCCTCGGCCTGCTCTTCCGGCGACCGGGCTTCGATCCAGCGCGGCGCGGCGCGGCGTCCTGGGCCAGCATTCCGGCCAGGCAGCTCAGGACGAGTAGGTGCTCCTCGTCGTCGATGGCGGCCTGGTCTTCCTCGTCGAATAGCTCGGCGAGCATTTCCTCGGAGTCGGAGTCCATGCCTCGGACAGAGCGTCGAACACCTTGCGGGCGGTGGACGTGGATCACTGGGGCGCAGCCTCCTCGGCGCCGGAGACGTGCTCGAACGGCGGCGACGACGTGGTGGACCAGCCGTCGGTGGTTTTGCCTCGTCGCTGTTGTACGATGGTGGCCGACGGTGGCGGCGTGGGGTGCGGGGGTGGGGCGGCGACGGCGAGGCGAGCGAGGGGAAAAGACGGTTCGGGGTGGAGAAAGTGGGAAAAGAGCTCTCCCTCACCGACAGCGCTGGCCCACGAGCGCTTTTCCTATCGCCGCCCCCCCCCCCCAGGCCGAACCCAACAGGCTGGGTTCCGCCTGGGGGCGGCGGCGCTAATTTCCGCCGAAACGGCGCTTTTTCAGGTCCTGGGGGGGTCGACTGGTGAAAAAACGGCGCTTTTCGCCCAAAACGGCGCTAATTTGCGTCCTGGTGGGGCTCTGGGGGGGACGACTGGAGATGCCCTAAGATTCATTTGTTCTCCCCACCCCTCACCTCCTCAATTCACGGGAGCTTTCCATCGGCAGGCTACAATCTAGCCGGCATGCGCAAAAGATAAAATAACCGCCCCCACACAGTCCAGACGATCACCCCGTGCTTTTTCACGCGATATGGCCCCAAGGCCCCCAACCCGCCGCCTCCAAGATCGCCGTTCTACATGCCGCCGGCAGACCCGCGAGGCCCCAACACTGCCACCCCGCGCGACGGCCTAAGGAGGCAAGGATGAGGTGAGTACATGACGTCTCCTTTCCCTCTCGACGTCTCTCCGTTCTATGTCTGCACGGACGAGGCTGCAGCGCGTGGCAGCCGTGGCTTCAGGGCGTATATGGAGTCCGATAATTTAGGGAGGGCCGGGAGTGGAGGCCGGAAGGCGTGCGGGGCCGATAGCCTAAGGGTGCACCGTGCACGAGATCCGTTCCTGAGTTCTTCTCCAATTCAAGTAGAGCTGGTTTGTACCTGAACGTACGTATGGGCATAAACAATTCCCGGAGGAAACACCTGTTTCTCTAACCTTGTGATCTTAGCGACATGGAGCAATCATTTGCTCTAGCAGCTTGGTTTAACGTATGTCCTCAATTAAGTTTCAGCTCTTGAAATTCATGGTGCAGTTCATAAGACTATGTGGTTCAGTTTATATCAGATTAGAGTAGATAAACAATTTCATTTCTTAGAATAGTAATTTCGTTGCAAGTCAATTCTTGTAGAGACAGTGGAGTTATGCTCATGCTTTTTTTTAGAGCGAGTTATGCTCATGCTTGGATGGGTTGTTTATTCACTTTTTTTAACTCTTATGCCTAGGAACCAGATGACACTTTGGATTTTGTGTGGTGCTGATCTCATCATATGGAAAAGAATTCTACAGCTGTGGCTATTGGGGAAAAAATTAAAATCATGGTTAGTATTTGTAACCACATAGCTATATGCATGTCTCTACTCATATGTATTTGTTTTGCAGGGAACTTATTGATATTTTTTTATCATACAACATTGGACTGTTCTCTAAATGCAAGAAGCTTCCATTACATGTTGCCGTGTATCAGATATGCATGAATATGATACTCTTTAATGATGTGATTTACTTTCTAATTCCAAAATCCAAAGGTGAGTTACCAGATATACTGGGTTAGAGGATTGCAAGGTTAAATGGTGCAAAAATGATTTAGAGTTGAGAGAAGATGCATACATATCAATTTGTGTCCAGATTTTCATTCTGGTGCTATTTATCTACAAACCTTGTTTGTTACACTTTGTTTTATTCTTTACCATTTCGTTTGGCAAACTGTGTACTTTCCTTTCAGGCCATGCGTGACTGATGACTAGGACATGAGGAGGCATCACGACATATCTTGCGCCGTCAATAAAGCCGTGTAAGCAAATTTTAGGGTGATAAGGACCTTCGTGCAAATTTTAGGAATTTATATTTTTATTAATTTACTATGTAGATCATTGGATATTGTGCAAATTCCTTGAAATTTTATTCAGTTTGTATACTTTTGGTTGGTGCTCAGGAAATGGTTGTAAAAATGCCTTAGCTGGTTGACATTTCTGAATTGCAGGTCTGGTCAAGCATGACGGAAAGGAACGTCTTTATGACATCCTGAACTGAATTATATTTCCACGAAACATATTATGTTCCGTATAATGAAAAGGACCTCTAAAGTATCTGCTATTCTGATATGCTCGCTTTCAGTCCTCGCAATTGCCTTCAAAGCGTGATCAATTTTTGTTGTGTCAAAATACCAGAATAAGGGCAAAAGTTCGTGGGAGAATCCTAGAGAAATCAAAGCATAAGATGAGCAATCAATTTAGTCTACGTTTTAGATTCAAATTTTAATTGAACTTAAGCTGAGCAATCACCAAATTCTTCCTGCACCCACATAGTATTACTGCTTGTAGAGCTTTGTTATCTATATTTTACCTGCAGTACCATTCAATTTTGAGTATCATTTTTAATCTTTTTTGCTTTGATGTTCTAAATCTATAACGGATATTGAAGGAAATATAGCTCTTCGATTTTGTGGCAGAGAAGCACCGGAGAAATAGTGTTCACCGGCTCTTGGATTTTTATTTATTTATATAATCATTCTGGTTTGAAGCTAATATCCTTCATGCATATATTAAGGTTTGAGGATTTCTTGGCAGTCCCATGGGAGAAAACAAGGTAGGCAAGTTTCGCCTTCATATACACTATGTGGAGGCATTTGGAAACAGCGGTACAAGATGGTTTTCGCAACACACCGTTATTACTTACGGCGATGGCGGTCTTGGTTCACCGCAAGATGGAGTAGAGGGCCTATGCCCACACACATGACCTTGGAGACATGCAAAACAATGTATAGCCTTGCTTTTTTTGTTCTCAATCCAAGCCCTCTCTAAATCAATATTTTTCAATCAGATGGCAAAACGATTTCCTTAACTTCAAAATAAATATTACAACTATACCTCATTTATCTATTTCATGTTGGAATTTCTACTTCAACTTATAAAGTATTGGAATGTTAATCAGTTAAATGTTATATTGCCCCACTTTCTACCATGGCGGATTAATATGACCATTATACATTATGTGTTTGCATGCGTGATCTTTTGTTTATTCGCAAATTTTCGATGTAATGCATGATTTTCTCTCTCTTCTGGGTATATAACTAAACCGTACTACATATAGTCTTTGTCAGTTAGAGTATTGCAATTTAAGTTATTTGATCTTCAATGTAAAAAGGTTTAAACTCCCGTCTTCAAATTCAATTTTAAACTATTTATACCTGTATATTGTACTTTAGATATAAAAAAGAAGGGTCAAGCACTACTTGTTTGCAATTCTGAACATAAAGTTGCCACCATTTTTCTTCATTTCCAAAAAAATTAAATCGATGCTTCTTAACTTCTTGGTTCTTTTAGATATTTTCTAGGGCTTATTATCTTTCGACGGCAGAAACCGATGTCATAACAGTGGAGGAGCATGTAGGGGGACGCGTGTGGAGAGGTTCCTGATGCCGGAGAGCAGCGACACATTGGACTGCGGAGTGCTATAAGCGGAGGCCATGTGGGATGGAGAGCGTCCTATGAGAACGGTGTGGCATGTGTCGAAAAGACACAGAGTTTTGCCTGGTAATGAGTTACTTTATACGCAGTTGTGCTGCTGATCATGGGCGGTGGGAAGGGTTGTGGTTTTGAAGTGCATGAAAAAAATTGTATGTCCCCCGCCACCACCCTATGTTGTTAGCCTGCTTGTATAGGAGATTGGTGAGATTTCATAACTCATTTTGGCAACAAGCATCATCGAACAAAATATTTAGCGACTTTTAGAGAAAAGATTTTTGGGATACAACATGCTGAGTGGAAAATATCAGAAAGAATGATATTAAGCGATTTAATAGACGTGCGTTGCACGTGCATTTATACTAGTCAGTACAAACTTGAATAATGCACGTCGGTGGTGAATGAATATATCCGATCCCTAGTACAACTAATATACACGTATCAGTAATTTTCAAGTCTGACCAGGTATGAGGAAATAATTAGCACGCGGCCCAAGTCCCCTAGCGGAAAAAGCTAGGGTTTCCTAGTCCTCCGTCGGCCACTGCTGGCGTGAGTTTGGTTGTGAGTGCTTGGTGGGCTACGAGGATCGCTCCCCGGAGACCATCACCTCAGTGCTAGGTTGTGATCGGAAAGAGCTCATCCCTGTCGGGCTACGCCTGGACAGACCATGGATGGATCGGGCGACGGAAACGCGGAACGGGAAAAGAACAAAGAGGATCCAAGTGCTTTGCTCGATCGATTAAATCTAGAAGATGATGAGAAGGACGATTTGATCTGGGAAGAAGAAGTAGACACATCGGAAGGTCAACCTAAGTGGTTGGCTCTGGCTAGGGTTTTGACAAACAAAAATTTCAGCCAAGGAGCCCTAATTGCGGACATGAGGGCTGCCTGGAGTCCAGGCAGCCTGTGACCTGAAGAAGGTTTAACACAAACCTGTCCACAATACAATTCAGTTGCCTTGCTGATTGGAATAAAGCACTTCATTAGGGACCTTGGGAATTCCGTGGATATGGAGCTTTGTTACTAGTTGAATACGACGGATTTTCTAACTGGGAAAGCGCTAAGCTGATAGACTCGAGACTTGGTGTCAGATCCATAAGCTACCAGATGGGGTGTTAAAGAACAAGGGTTTCGTAGACGTCTAGCAAGACGCACTGGAGATGTCCAAGAGGTTCAGATCTCGCTCCCGAGTGGCTTTCTGGGGGAATTCATCAGAGTTAGGGTGAAGCTCGGCGCTAACAAGAAACTGACTAGGTTTGTGAGCTTCACTAAAGGTGGTAAGACTGATTTTTTTCAAGTTAAATTTGAGAAACTACCGAATTTTTGTTATGCTTGTGGACTTCTAGGTCATTGGCATCAGGAATGTGGTACATGTGAACATGATGAAGATAAACTTGAGTGGGGCCCTTTTATCTTAGCACCTAGGCGTGGACGAGGAAGGGGACGTGGTGCTGGATATGGTCGTGGTTACGATCCTTCTGAGAATCCCCATCCTTTCAGAGGTCGGGGATGAGGGGATAAAGGTGGAAGAACATCAGCTTGGGACGGTTCGGGTGGTGAACCAAGAGATCCATCGAATAACTGGCGATCGAATAGTATGCACACAGCTAACCGTGATGATTTTGTCCGATCAGATGAACTGATAGACCCGTTGAGTTATTTCTCCAATGCAAAGCGCCTTTGTTCTCGGTCGACTTAATACTAATAATGTGTTGGTTGCTTATGAATCCATTCATACAACAAAAAAATAAGCGAGCTGGGAATAACGGCCTCTATGCGGTGAAACTCGATATGCACAAGGCCTATGATAGGGTGGAATGGATCTTCCTTGAAAATATTATGAGAAGATTGGGATTCGATGAAAGATGGATTTCTTTGATGATGGCTTGTGTTAGATCTATAAGATATCAAATTAGATTCAACTCTACTGCAACCGAGATGTTTGTTCCTACAAGAGGTCTACGGCAAGGGGACCCGCTCTCTCCATATTTGTTTCTCTTATGTGCTGAGGGTTTTTCTAGTCTCTTGATGCATGAACAAGAAGTTGGTGGCATCGATGGGGTAAGAGTGTGCAGGAATGCACCATCAGTATCACACCTATTATTTGCCGATGATTCACTTATCCTCATGAAAGCTGATTTGACTAATGCAACTTCGCTGCAACAAGTTCTAGATACCTACTACGCTAATTCGGAACAATTGGTGAGTTTAGCAAAGTACATCATTTTCTTTTATCCTAACACTAATGTTCTTGTGAGATCTCATATCTGCGAGGCCCTCCACATTGATACTGAGGCATTGTCTGATAAATATCTCGGGCTCCCGGCGATTGTGGCGGCTGATAGAAGTGACTGTTTTGTTCATTTCATCGAGAGAATTATTCAGAGAATTAATGGTTGGAAGGAGAAGCAATTATCCATGGGAGGAAAAGAAATCTTATTAAAGTCTATTGCTCAAGCTATTCCTGTTTATGCCATGTCGGTATTCCAAATACCGATGGGTGTGTGTAAGAGCATGATGGATGCTATATCAGACTTCTGGTGGGGAGATGATGAAAACAGCAAGAGAATGCACTGGATGGCATGGTGGAAGCTCTGTTATCCCAAGCTTCAAGGAGGGATGGAATTTCGTGATTTTCAGTCCTTTAATCTTGCTATGTTGGCTAAACAAGTGTGGCGTCTCATTTCCACCCCGGACTCTCTGTGCGTTACTGTGCTTAGGGCTAAGTATTACCCCAATGGAGATATTCTCAAGGCTGGCCCAAAGGCGAATTTTTCGTTTACTTGGCAAAGTATCCTTGCTGGTATCGCTACTTTTAAACGAGGATATGTATGGAGAGTCGGAAATGGTGAATCTATTAATATTTGGGAGGACCCCTCGGTCCCGACTAGTCCTACAAGAAAAATTACTACTCCAAGAGGCCGGATTGTATATTCAAAGGTGTCAGAATTAATATCTTTAGTGACAGGTACGTGGGATGAGGTGCTGCTCCGAGGCCTCTTTTTTGAAGTGGATGTTCAACGTATTCTACAAATCCCAATAAACAACCATGTTTTCGATGATTTTATTGCATGGCATTTCTCGAAACATGGTAAATATACTGTTGGGTCGGGTTAATATATCCAATGGAAGCATAAGTTTGGTGCAAATGCTGCCCAAGTCCCTGCCAGGTACTTGGGAGCTTAAAATCACAAGCAAAGTGAAAATCTTTCTATGGCGTGCCTACATGGTATTGTTCCCCTCAAATGCATACTTGCAAATCGCCATATTGGCACGTCAGCTGAATGTCCTATATGCCAGTCTGGTCGTGAAGATGTACGTCATATGTTATTCACTTGCTCCTCGGCTCAAGATCTTTGGAATGAATTAGGAATCTCCGAGTGTATACAGGAAGCATCTAGTATTGATTTGTCTGCATCTGCAGTCCTGGAATACCTGCTGAGACTCCCTGATAATTCTTTGACTGGTTTTGAGTTCGGACGCAAGGAGCTTATCTCGGTTGCTTGTTGGTATTTATGGTGAATCCGACGCCAAAAGACACACAATGAATCTGTTCTCCCTCTAGCTAAATGCAAAATGTCTATATTGGGAATCACGGCAAATGTCTCCAGGGTCTTATCTAGGAAGAATGTGTGTGTGTGTGTGGGGGGGGGGGGGGTGGTCGCTAAATGGAAGAAATCTGATCCGAGGCATGTAAAACTGAATGTAGATGCTTCCTTCCATGCAGACTACCAAGGTACTCCTGCTCAGGTTCTATAGGTGCTGTTCTCCGAGACTACCAAGATAATTTTCTGGCGGCAAGGTCTACCTTTCTCCCTCATGTTTCATCGGCGGCTGTGGCAAAAGCCATAGAAATGCGGGAAGGATTAAGCCTTGCTAATTCTTTGGGCCAAAATGTTGTTCAAGCTGAGTCAGGCTCCATGGAGACCGTTGAAGCTTGTTTAGGAGAGGAAACTTGGTGGAATGAATATGCTGCTGTTTTTGCTGATTGTGTGTGGTTTTGTGTCTTTTAAACATTGCGCAAGAGAAGAAAATAAGGTTGCACATGAAATTGTTAGAAAGTGCTTCATAGACAAAACTCAATGTAATTGGGACGATGATCCCCCTAGCTTTCTTTTAGGCAATCTGATAAATGATGTAACGATTGACAATGGTTAAAGGCGGCAGGTTTCAGACTCACTCTTTTCCTAACCAGGGTACCGAAAGGGACTCGCAGTGTTTTAATGAGGCAGCTTGCTGACCTAATATATTGGTGGAAAAGTTTCAAAAAAAATATACACGTATATAAAATATAAATCTCGTCTCTATTTAGTGTCTTTGTTTTTTATCAGAAAAATATAAATCACATCTCTAATCTCTACTATATATAATAAATACGGCATAGAGACCGCACGTATGTCGTGGCTGTTTTGCTGTTTAGCCACTAAAGAAATTACGAATTGACCCCAAGTCCACATTTTGCCTCTGCCGTGCCCGCACTAGCACTTTGGAGTGTCCTCCCATCTCCTTCCATGGAGCTCCACTCCCGTCTCCTCCCATGGACGTCCCTTCATCTTCCTACGGCACCCCGTCGTCATCTCCTCCCTTAGCGACTGTGTGTCATGGACCTGCCGCCGGCGCCCCGATAACGCTGCCTCTTGCGGTCGTTGCCGGTCCCCCAGAACCTGGCCCTCCCCTGTCCGAGTCCCCGCCACGGATTTCCCCCTCTACTCTTTTGATCTGCGCCATGGTCGCCGCCCAGCTCCTACCCTTAGCTTCGCATCCAGATCTTGTCGTGGAGGACGCCTCCACCTCACCATCCCGCAAACTGGCGAATCTTAAGTTTGGTACCAAGCCCCTTGCCATGTCGATTGATTCACCCGATTCTTTTTGGGTGATTGGGGTTTTCCCGTAGATTAATTACTAAGACGGCATGGGGATTTGGAATATTCCGGCATTTACAAAGGAACGGATCTAGCTGCATGTCATCCGGAGAATTTATGAAATTGGATACAGGTTTTTCCTCTAACATGTACTGGCAAGTTGGATTGAAATTTACTGTCATTGTTGATTTGGATTGAACATTGTTTTTCTTAAGATAACGCGGCAAAATGTTTGCCGTTTATATTGATATATGATACGTCCATTTTGCATCACTATTTTATATTGTTATTTTCTGTTATTCATCGATATATTTCATGTTATGATGCATTATTTGTGTTATTTTATCTTATTTTGCATGTTTGATAATTATTCGAGAATAAACACCAGGACATAAATATGATGGAAAAAAGCACCGTCAGGACACCCTATTTCAGAAAATCAGAAGAATAGGGGGAACACCGGAGAGGTCTTAGAAGTTCAAAGAAGGAACCTAGCCAGAAGGGGAGCTAGACGGGAGCTACCAGGGGCCCACACCATGGGGTGGCGCCCCCCAGCCGCGCCGCTAGGTGGTGTGGCCACCCTGGCCCACCTCTGGTCGACCCCTTTCGCGTACTTGACGCCCTGGGAACCCTAAGCCCCAGAATATCATCAAGGAAATATTCCGCCGCCCCCTCGGGGTGGAAAACAACAGAGAGAGAAAAGCTCTCCGGCAAGGAGAATCTGCCGGGGAAATTCCTCCCCGGAGAGGGGAAATCGTCGCCATCGTCACCGTCATCACTCTGTGCTTCATCAAGATCATCACCGTCATCGTCCTCACCACCAGTAACATCACCCTCACCGTACATCTTCATCTCGTTGTAACAATTAGGGGTCTTTATTGTTGTTTTCCACTAGATCTCTCTCCTAGTGTGGATTACTTGTTAGTAGTTGATGCTTGTGATATTTATCGGTGTTTGCACTTTATGGCCAGATTTTATTCACCATTATATCACATCTGATTTTTATCCATATGATGTCTCGTGAGTAGTTCGTTTAGTTCTTGAGGACATGGGAGAAGTCATGATGTTAGTAGTGGAATTATGTTGAAGTAATATCTATATGGCTTGATATTTAAGTTGTGATGTTATTCTTCTAGTGGTGTCATGTGAACATCGAATCCATGACACTTCATCTTTATGGGTGTAGGAGGATGCATTGTGTATTTGGCTACTAATTGTGGGGTTGCCGTAGTGACAGAAACCTAAACCCCCGTTAGGAAACCGATGCACGAGGGAGTGTAGGATCTCAAAGTTTACGGCTGTTGTTAGATTTATCTTAGTTACTTCTTGTATTTGCGGATACATATGAGGGGTATAATCACAAGTATGTATTTGTCCTAGTTGGGCGGTGCATTAGAATAGGTTCATCCACAAAACACATATTAAAACAATAAATATTAATTAACTATATGAAGCGAAAACACTTGACGAGATTCCCATGTGTCCTCGAGAACGTTTATACACCATAAGTAAAACAACCGGCTTGTCCTTTGCTCTCAAAATGATTGGGCCACTCGCTGCAATTATTATTACTGTTATTTATTTACTCACACTTTATTTATCTGCTATATCCAAAACCACCAAAAACCAGTTTTCTAGTGTTTACAGTGAATTCTTTATCTAACCTGCTTGACAACACCTTCTGCTCCTTGTTGGGTTTGACACTCTTATTTATCGAAACTACTTAGATAAACCCCCTATGCTTGTGGGCCATCAAGACTATTTTTGGCGTTGTTGCCGAGGAGTGAAGCGCTACTGGTAAGTGGAATTGGTAAGAGAAACATTTACTGTGAATGTTGTTTTTATTTCTGTTTGTTGTTTTATTTTACTATGGATAGTCCACATGGTTATTTGTTTAAGGGCACTACTATTACTGCTAGGGTAGTAGATGACCCTTTATCTGCTGAATTAGATCCTTATAAAATACCTATGAAAATTGTTGGACGTGTTACGGGTAAATGCTATTATGGAGATGGAACTGTCCATCTCGGTGACCATTTGCTCTTTGTACATGAATTATGTGAGTTATTCAGGTGTGCAGGTATTACAATGGATCAAGTTAAAAGGAAATTATATTCTTTGTTGTTGAATGGAAAAACTACGGAATGGATCAAATTGCTGAAGAATGGTCAATCTATTGGATGGGAGGAAATTGTACCTCTCGTCTATTCTATATTCTATCCTCCTGGTGAGACATAAAGACCGGAATCAAATATATAATTTATGGCCTCATGATGGAGAGAGTATTGCCCAAGCTTGGGGGAGAATAAAGTTATTAATGCTTAAATGCCCCGTTCATGAGCTCCCTATTAATATTGTTATCAATGATTTTTATGCAAGGCTTTCTTTTCATGATAAGGATTTATCGGATACTTCTTGTTCTGTATCATTCACACGTATGAAGGAAGAATCCAAATGGGACCTCCTTGACCATATTCAAAAAAATACTGAAGGACGTGAGAATAACAAAGGTAGAAAGTCATGTATAAATTACGATTATGAATGCATTAAATCTTTTATGGGAACCGATGATTTCTATATTGTTAGTGTTGTTTGTGGTCTTGATTATAAAATCTTTGCAAACTGTCTTAAAGCCTTTGCTTCCTATCTTGATATTCCTAAAAGGTAGTTGAACAAGTATCATGCACCTTATAAAGATATTGTTAATTGTGTTCCTGATAAAAACATAGAAGTTCATGATGTTAATCTTGTTGTGCCGAAACCTTATATTGATAAAATGTCTTTCCCTGTTAAAGTTAAGGAACACTCTATGGTAGCTAGTGTGGTTAACAAGAGCATAAATAAACCTATTGAACCTGATGAACAAATAACTATAGAACCTACAATACATATGGTTAAAGATCTTGTTTCTGAAAATGTAGAATATGTACACATTGTCTTCTGCGAGGATACTTCTAATATTGTTTCCCATTCTCACAGAGCTAAGAAAACTAGTGTTCTTGTGCTTTCTGTTAAGATTGGTGATCATTGTTATTATGGTTTAGGTGATATTGGTGCAAATTATAGTGCTATTCCTTACGATATTTATAAAAGAATCATGCATGCAATTGGTTCTTCTGAACTTGAAGATATAGATGTTGCTACTCAGCTTGCTAATAGAGAAACTTTCTTTCCGATTGGTATTGTTAGAGATGTGGAAGTTTTATGTGGTAAAACTAAATATCCTAGTAATTTTCTAGTATTGGGTAAAGCTGCTAGTAAAACTTGTCCTATAATTTTTGGTAGACCTTTCTTGAACACTTGCGGCGCTGTTATAGATTGTAAGAAAGAGAAAAAGTTGACTAAATTTGTGGGAAAATCGTATGATTTTAATTTCTCTAAATTTGCTAGAACCCCTTATGAAGCTGAATTGCCTAATAAAAAAAAATTAAAGTTGAACAGCTTGCTTCTATTGCTCTTGCCCTTAATAGTGCGTTGCAGCAATACATGGAGGACCATGAAAGTGAGGTCTTTATGGAGGAAATAAATGATATTGAAGATATTCTTATTCGTCAACTAGTGGTGCTGAGACATAATTTACCTGTAGAGGATTTGGGTACCACATTACCACCCCAGGAGGATCCTGTTTTTAATTAAAAACCCTTACCTGATGATATTAAATATCCTTATATTGTTGAGAAGAAAATATATCATGTTATTACTAGTTCTAAGCTTTCAGCTGAAGACGAGGACAGATTATTGGGGATACTGAAGAAACACCGTGGAGCTATTTTATATACTCTTGATGATTTGAAAGGGATTTCTCCTACTATATGTCAGCATGTTATTAATATTGAACCAGATGCAAAGCTATTAGTTGAAAATCAACGTCGTTTAATTCCTAAGATGAAGGAAGTGGTAAGAAATGAGGTATTAAAAATTCTTGATGCTGGTATTATTTATCATATTGCTGATAGTAGATGGGTGAGCCATGTGCATTGTGTCCCTAAGAAAGGTGGAATGACTGTTGTGCCTTATGAAAATAATCAGCCTATTCCACAAAGAGTAGTAGTTGGTTATATAATGTGCATTGATTTTAGAAAGGTTAATAAAGTTACTAACAAAGATCATTATCCTTTACCCTTTATTGATCGAATGCTAGAGAGGTTATCTAAGAAAACTCATTTTTTGCTTTCTTGATGGTTATTCTGGATTTTCCCAAATTGATGTTAGAGAAAAAAGATCAAGAGAAAACAACCTTTACTTGTCCTTATGGAAATTATGCTTATAGACGTATGCCTTTTGGTTTGTCTAATGCTCCTGCTACGTTTCAAAGATGCATATCTGCTATTTTTCATGGCTTTTGTGAAGAAATTGTGGAAGTATTCATGGACGATTTCTCCATCTATGGAACTTATTTGATAATTGTTTGCACAATCTTGATAAAGTTTCACAGAGATGTGAGGAAACTAATCTTGTTCTCATTAGGAGAAATGCCACTTTATGGTTAATGAAGGAATTGTTCTTGTACATAAAACTTCTCAAAGAGGTATTGAAGTTGATAGAGCTAAAGTGGAAGCTACAGAGAAAATGCCCTGTCCCGGGGATGTTCAAGGTATTCATAGTGTTCTTGTTCATGCTGGTTTTTATAGGAGGTTTATTAAAGATTTCTCTAAAATTTCAAAGCCTCTTACTATTATTTTTCAAAAATACGTACCTTTTGTTTTGATGGTGATTGCAAGGAAGCTTTTGAAACTTTAAAGAAGGCTTTAATTACAACTCCTATTGTTCAATCACCTGATTGGAATTTACCTTTTGAAATTATGTGTGATGCTAGTGATTTTGATGTAGGTGTTGTTCTTGGACAACGAGTAGATAAGAATGTTATTCATTATACTAGTAAGACTCTTGATGCTGCTCAACAGAATTATGCTACTACTGAAAAAGAGTTCATAGCTGTAGTTTTTCATGTGATAATTTAGACCTTATATTGTTGATTCAAAAGTCACTATTCATAGTTTCATACTGATCATGCTGCTATTAGATATCTTATGGAAAAGAATGATGCTAAGCCTAGGCTTATTATATGGGTGTTGCTTTTACAATAGTTTGATTTGCATATTGTAGATAGAAATGGTGCTGAAAATCCCGTTGCTGATAATTTGTCTACATTGGAAAACATTGCTTATGACCGTATTCCTGTTAATGATAGTTTTCCAAATGAACAATTAGCTGCAATAAAATTAAGCTCACGTGACAGTTCTTGGTATGCGGATTATGCTAACTTTGTTGTTTCCAATTATTTGCCTCCAACATTTACAGCTCAACAGAGAAGGAAATTCTTTTATGATTTGAGGCATTATTTTTGGGATGACCCACACTTATATAAATAAGGAGTAGATGGTATTATGCGAAGATGTGTTCTAGAATATAAACAACAAGAAATACTGAGAAAATGTCATGGTAGTGCTTATGGAGGACATGACGCTGGAGACAGAACCGCACAAAAGGTTCTACAATCAGGTTTTTATTGTCCTACTCTTTTTAAAGATGCACGTAAATTTGTTTTATCTTGTGATGAATGGCAAAGAGTTGGTAATATTTCTAGACGTAATGAAATGCCTATGAATTATTCTCTTATTATTGAACCTTTTACTTGTTGGGGATTTGACTTTATGGGTCCGTTTCTTCCTTCAAATGGTTATACTCATATTCTTGTTGCTGTTGGTTATGTTACTAAATGGGTAGAAGCTATACCTACAAAGAGTGCTGATGGTGAAACCTCATAAAAAATGCTTAAATATGTTATTTCCCCTAGGTTTGGTGTGCCTAGGTATCTTATGAATGATGGAGGTTCTGACTTTATTCATGGTGGTTTTAGGAAAAAACCTTGCTAAATATGATGTTAATCATGGAATTTCTTCGGCTTATCATCCCCAAACCAGTGGGCAAGTAGAACTATAAAATAGAGAAATTAAACATATCTTGCAAAAGACTGTATATAAATCTAGAAAAAAATTGAGCTAGTAAGTTGAATGATGCTTTATGGCCTTATAGAACTGCTTGTAAAAATCCTATGGGTATGTCTCCTTATAAAATGGTTTATGAAAAAGCTTGTGTCGTAGGATGGGAAAGACAGATGCCATGGGATGGCTTAAGGTTTGGGGTCGATGGACGTTGTAGGTATCCGGGAAGGGATCGCACGGCGAGTAGCCGCGCTCAAGAACACTGCAAACACAACAATCTACCCAGGTTCGGGGCCCTCGTGTGGAGGTAACACCCCTACTCCTGCCTATCTCTCTGTATGTATAATATCCGAGTAGCAATAGTACAATCTTGCCTCTCAGCCGAGTAGCCACTATGCCGCTCTCTCTCGCTCTAGTGCTAGCTCCTGCAATAAATGCGCTCTGGGCCACGGTCCCTCGCGCAGGAGGGGGCAGGGCAGCTTATATACTTGTGCCCAGCCGAGTAAAAAACTAATAAAAGGTACAACTGATGGGACAACTCCACTGTGACACGCAGGGCATGCTTCCGGGTTCCCGCTGACACGGGTGCGAGAAGTCGCTGCGCCGTCCGGCTGACAGGACCTGTCCACTGTGTCAGTCTCATAGAGTAGGGCCCCTGACACGTCCTGTCCCCTCTGTCAGTGACAGGACGTGACAGGCGCCAACTCTCACTGTACCCATGCCGCAGAACGGATAATCATGTGCTCCGTAAGTTGAACCGCACGCCTGTACGGCTGCGGGATACGCGGGATTTCTGTCAGAACGGCTCTATTGACTTCAGGCCCGAGTAGGCTTGCAACTCATCTACTCGGACCACTTGTTCCTTACTCGAACGATGTTTATCTTCCCTGTTATCTTGTTCTGGTCATAAGCGAGTATCACCGAATATAACGTACCGGGTAGTGGACACCCGGGTAGTCGTCTACTCGGTCAACAACACTTTGACCTTCGCTTTAGCACTTGTCTTATCCCTCCTCGGGGCCGGGTAGCCCCCCGACATTAGTCCCCGAAGCTGGTAGACTCCAGGAACTTGTTCGCTGGGCCCTGCCAGCTTAAACCAAATTTGTCTTTATGAAAGAATGAGGCCGAGTTGCACCTTAACCCGGACCCATAATTCCTACTCGAATCTCTCCAACTTTGGTTCTGAGAGAAACTCTCTTGGGGCCGAGTAGAACTCTTTCTTCACAGTGTTGCCGAGTAACTTGACTTGGTGAAATTTTGGACACGATCCCGCTCGATCAGACCAAATCTATCCTCTTCATGTCCCTATGGGGCACGTGTCACACTCACGTACCCCCGACGCCTCGGTGCCAGTGCAGCAGCAGGCCACGCGCCTATCACTGCAGCCAGGGCCCACAGCCTGTTAGGTCACCTCGAACGAGTACTCCAAAGCCCATGATCGAGGATGTGGGATTAACTGCGCCCGTTACACGCATGGAATGCGCTTCGGGCGTTTCTAACGGGCAGTTAACCCACGCCGCACGATCCTGGCCACGATCAGTCCAGTAGTAACCGCAGGTCGTGAGGGAATAAATACCCCCGCGCCGCCCGCACTGTCCTTTCCATTCGCATTATCCCCATCTCCGCTCCCTCTCTATCCTCACCTCCGCCGTCTGAGCACAGCACCGCCGCGAACCGCAACGCGCCGCCGCTCCACGCAACAAGAGACAGATAGAGAGAGAGCACTACACCGCGAGCGCCTCCGTCTTTGTCCTCGCCTCCAACTCCGATGAGCACCCGTAACTCCATGGATCTCGAGCACGCCGCCGTTGACGAGCAAGAGGAGGAGATGACGGCCGCCCGAGCCGGTTGGGAGGGCTCGGATGTCACCGCCGCTGACTGTCAGTGGCTGGTGAACACCCGCAGAGTCCCTCCCGGCGTGATCTGCAAGCCTCCCGGCGACGAGCTCGTCCCCGCACCGGAGGCAGATGAGTATGTCGTTTTCCTCTCGCATTTTAAACGCGGCTTCGGCCTCCCAATCTCCAAGTTTCTCTCGGATTTCCTCCGCCACTTCGGCCTCCAACCACACCATCTTACTAACCAATGCCATCGTCATGCTATCCGCTCACGCCACCGTATGCGAAGCTTTTCTGGGCGTCTAGCCGACAGTCCAGACATGGGCACGCTATTTCTTTCTCCGCCAACAGAGTGTGCCCAATCCTGGCAACCATGATGTTCCTCGCGTCATGACCCAGACGGGTGGCGCGATGATGTTGCAGCGCAAGACCAGGCACCATCCGCGGGTTCTCGGATTGGAAACCGTGCGCAAGTGGCAGCGCGGTTTCCTCTACGTGAAGAATGTGCCTGCTGAAGAGGGAAAGCTGGTGGTAGACCGAATAGGGCTCCCCCAATTTCAGAATGTGCTGCCCACTGGACAGAATTGGGGGTACCATCCCAAAAACATAGTGCCTAACGTCGTTCAGGTAGAGAAGCGCCTGGTGCAGCTTGTGAAGGAAGGACTCCTGCAGGATGACCCGATTGCCTGCTAGATGTCTCGCCGAGTGCTCCCGCTCCAGGAGCGAGCACACAATATGTGCTACATGGGAAGCCCTCGGGATTGCACCAGGACCACCACTTTCGAGCTCAGCAAGGCTGAGGTGGTTATCTGGGCGAGGTCCATCATAAGGACCACGCTGACCGACAACTGGGCATACGGCTTCGTGCCGTATAGCCGCACCAAACATATCCCCAAGGTTAGTTCTATACTGCGTATGCTTTGTGTTTGCATTTTGATACCGAATAGGTAGCTTCTTAGCTTTGTATGCTTAATGTTTGCATGCTGCACCGAGTAGATCCTCATACTTATCACTTGGTATTATATTCTTTGTGTTTGCATGCCGTGCCGAATAGAATCACTTCTGTGAATAGAAATACTCAGCTTGATATGCTTTATGTTTGCATGCTGGTCCGAGTAGAACTACTTAGCTTAATATGCTTTGTGTTTGCATGCTAAACCGAGTAGTATCACTTAGCTTGATATGCTTTGTGTTTGCATGCTAAACCGAGTAGTATCACTTAGCTTGATATGCTTTGTGTTTGTATGCTAAACCGAGTAGCATCACTTAGCTTGATATGCTTTGTGTTTGCATGCTAAACCGAGTAGTATGCCTACTCTGCTGGAATGCAACTCACTGCGTCCTATGCTTGTATCTGCAGCATATCCCTCATCAGAGGACCAAGGACAACGAGATCTTTGATGCCAACTGGGAACCCGATAGGACAGAGGATGACATCCATGCGTATGACATCCAGGACACCCTCTGCATTCCTCGCGCCGGCCAGGAAGGTAAGGCCCGCGTAGATGCCTCTATTTGGGATTGGTCCGAAGATGAAGAAGGTGATCGAGTTCACCTCTCTGCTCGCTTGGAAAAATGCTTTGATTCTTTTTCCTTGCTTGTTCTAAATCCTTCCTTCTTCTATCCACAGAGGAGCCCGAGCTGGATGACGGGGAGGAACCCCTGACCGTGGATCCGCTGTCCGTGGCTGCCCCCACCACTCGGAAGAGGGCTGGCAGCGATGCACAGGCACCCTCTGGCAAGAGGACAAAGAAGAAGCCGACAGTCAAAGCCACCGCCTCCCGCAAGAGAAAGGCCCCCACCATAGACGGGTGAGTGCTTTCCGAGTAAACTTTGACTCATTGCTGTTTGCCTTCCTTGGTTTCCTTCTCTGCTTTCCTTCTGATCATGTT
Source organism: Alopecurus myosuroides (assembly GCA_028641055.1). Taxonomy (NCBI): domain Eukaryota; kingdom Viridiplantae; phylum Streptophyta; class Magnoliopsida; order Poales; family Poaceae; genus Alopecurus; species Alopecurus myosuroides. The sequence goes on along the minus strand of CM054059.1, from coordinate 131,952,257 downwards.
TCTTCTCCCAGCGATGCTCTTGATGAGGAGGCCACCGCTGCACCACTTCTCAAGAAGAGAACAGCCCCGCCCCGAGAGCAGCTTGTGGAGCTCTCGGATGATGATGAAAAACAGGAGCCGCAGGGTAGGACGCGTGCGCCCTCCCCAGTCAGAGAAGAGTACGACCTTGGCACCGAGAACGATGGCGCCGGGAACGACACCGATCGCGCCTCCGAGCAGCTGCAGCTTGACGCGCAGCAGGCTGCCCAAGTCGCCGCCAACACTGAGAGACCTCCAACTCCCCCAGCTGCATCAGCTGGGGAGACTGCTGAACAAGCTGCCGGGCAGCAGCAGGAGAACGCTTCCCTGGAGCGGCCAGACCCTGTTGCTGACCAGCAGCCGGAAGACAACCTGCTGCGCAGCCTGATCCCGCTGCAGAGCAGCGGGTAGAAGATGACGCCGCCAACACTGAGAGACCTGACTCTGCTGCTGAGCAGCGGGTAGAAGACAACATGGTGGAGCCAGCCCGCCAAGACCAAGTGCAGCCGGACGCTGCACCAAGTAGCCGGCCACCTGCGCCGCCAACTCAGCAGGCAACTCCACCCCTCACACCAGTTCCTCCACCACCTCAGAAACCATCTCGGCCAGTTCACCAAGCGCCACCACCTCCTCAGCCAACTCTTCAAGTGCCTCCGCCTTCTCGGCCAACCCCCACGCCAAGAACCAAGAATACTACCAAGGTGGGTTCTCAACCAACCCGGCATCAGCCAAAACGCGCTGCCTCACAGGCTGGGTAGGCGCCGCTTCCCTCCAAGCCGCAAGGCGGACAGTTCGGGCAGCTGGTCAAGAACACTCAACTGACACTTACCCAGAACAGGACACCGCCCAACCCAAACGCCAGCCTGGTTGCCTCCGCTGTCACTCTTGGTCCTGTCGAGAAGCTGAGTGCTGGTGCTGGCGCCAGCGGGCAGCGCAAGTATCCCGAGTACTGGACAGATCTGCAGCAGCGCCACCAAATCCAGCTGTCCAAGGAGGATCAACGGATAGCCGCTCTCAAAGAGCACAAAGCCACGGCCTCTCCAAGTCCAAGGGAAAGAATGATTCCTTGGTCATCCAGGAACTCAGTTCTCACGGCGAAGACGACGAGGTGATTCCCGAAGAAGGCATCGCAGCCATCTTGGACCGGGTAGGCCACGTCGAGAAGGCCTGGGATAGCAAGGTGTACGGAAACACCGCCTGGGATGGTGCCGAGTTGGGCAAGCTTGACGATTACCGGACAGACTAGAACAAGGCCGACATCGGCCCTGTTGGCATGGCACTAGCCAGTCCATGCAGCACCTTGGCCGGAAATCTGTTTGTCTTGCGCAAGAACATCGAAGACATTGAGCAAAGCTATGTGGTAAGTGTTTATTTTTTGAATTTTCCGAGTTGCCGTTTTCTTCTTCCTCTTCTCTTCTTCTCTTAGACATTCCCCCAGTCCCCGAGATTCGGGCCGAGTAGGTGAAGACTCAACCGAGTTGACATTTACTCGGGCCAAATCTTCCAGGATTCTTCCTTCTTCTCTGCAGGATAGCGTCCAGAAAAGGACACAAGTTTTCCGTCAGCTTCTCTGGAATCACCGCCAAGCCAGAGAGCGGAACCAAGCTCTGGAGGCTGACAAGAAAGACAGGGATGCTATGGAGCAGCAAGCTCTGGAGCGCACCCTCAAGCTTTCTGAGATGGAGAGTAAGCTTTTAGCATCTCGGCTTGTGCATTTTGTACTTACGACTGTTTTTTGCTTTTTGCTCAATTGTTGTCTTCTCTGCAGGCGAGCTCAAGGCTCTGGTGGATAGACACCAGGATTGCAAGGTCTTCGCTGCCTCAACACAAAGCAAGATTAGTTCTCTGGAAGGTGAGCTTCCCTTTTTTCTTCTTTGTATTTGTTTTCTTTTACTTGGCTACCCTGCTGATAGTGTTGTTCTTCTCGCAGAAGAATATAAGAGTTTCCGGGAGCAGCACTTGCAATGCCTCACCCCTGCTGAGGCACAGCAGAAAGTGCATGCCCGAGAAGTGGAGCTGGAGCAGGAGCGCACAGTCGAAAGGGCGGAGTACGAGAAACTCCAGGTTGATCTCAGAGACGACCTTCAGACTGCAATTAACCATGTCCGCGAGAAGAAGGAGCTCGAGACGTCAGCCGCTGCCGAGAAGTGAGCACTCGAGATGGAAATCCATATGCTAAAGGACAGGAACCTGGCTCTCGAAGTCCAAATCTGCGAATCGCGCCGCCTCCAGGATAAGCACATCACAGAGGTGACCGACTGGAAGAACAAGCTGGGGGCCCTTGTGCTGGAAATGGAATGTAAGTTGCCGTTACTCGCTACTTTGTCTGTCATCCTTTTTCTTTCTGCCTTCTTCTATTCTGTCTCTTTTCTTCTCGGTCACTCTTTCTGATCCAACTTAGGTCCTCTTGATCTAGATATCTTCCTTGAACTCCAATCTGCTGGCGGAACTGCCGTGGACAAGGCAAGAAAGGCCAGGGCAGCATCCGGTCTCAACATTGATGATGGGTCCAGCCTTGATGACTATCTCACCAACCTGAAGACCAAGGTGCACTCCCTCAATGGCTTGGGCACTTCCATCGTGTCCACTGCTATCAAGTTGCACAAGCTATTCTGGCCTGGAAAGGGAGTCCCGGAAACCTTCCGCGGAATTGCAGAGTACCTGGATGAGGTTAAGGTGGAGCTCAAAAAGTGGCGTGCTTCCGCAGCTCGGGCAGGAGCTGACGAGCTACTGCACTTTATCTTGTCCTGGTACGAGAACCTGGACCTCAACCGGATTGCCACTCGCCGTAATGGATCCAAGTGGACTGAGCGCTCCGAGTGCGTATCTCGCCGAAAGGAAGTGGCCTACGAGCTTGCCTCCTACGCCGACACCAGCCTCTACATCGACGGCCCCACCGAGCCGGATACATATGTTCAGAGTGATGAAGATGAAGGAGAGGCCGAGTTCGAGGACGAAGACGGCGAATACCAAGACCAGGATGATAACGAGATGGAGGAGGAGGAGGCCGAGAACGAAGGGGCCGAGCAGGAGTAGACTGAGCAGCGCAGTACTGCAGAGGAATCTGGGTTAGGAGCCAACTCGGAGACCGAGCAGTCGCAATCCGCTGCGCAAGAGAAGACCGTCACCACCGAGATGGTGATCAACGATCCCGCTCTGGAGCTGGGCGCAACTGTGACCGCGACTGGCGAGCTCTACCCTCTTCCCAGCACTGCAGCTACTCACGCCTCCAACCCTGCACCAGAGCCAACCTCCACTACTCCAACTCCTTCTTCCGCTGAGCCCACTTCCACCACTACTGCCTCCGAGCCGGAAGCTACTACCAACACCAACATGGATACTGACTCCGCTGCGTCTTAGCTCCTGCACACTTTTATTTCTGAACAATTTCATCAGATCCCCGGGATGCCGGGTGCAAATGTATCGAACAAGTTTAAGTTTTCTCAGCTACTCAGTTTTATTTGTTTAACATTTAGCAACTCTGGCTCAATGCCAGGTTGCGTTTCTATGCAAGTCCCCGAGTTGCATTTTTTATCCACTCATTCTTTTTGTCTTAGCTCTTACCTGCCACTTGTGGCTTTTTTGGTAGTCGAGTCACAAGATTTCAAAGTTTGAGTTTCAAATACTTAGCCACTTATAAATTTGCATAGTAACACTGCCCACCATTTAACCGAAAAAGGAAAGCAGTAAAGGACACCCTACTCGGTTGCTACACGTTTCTTTTCCTTAGCAATTTTTTCGTGTGTTCATTGACCTTTGGCTTGTTCTCTTGCTTGCCATGAAGCCGGGTTGTGGACAACAGTACAGTCGAAGAGTTGGCCCTTGTGTTTAATCACATTACTATATATGCTCGTGAAATTCTAAGTGAATCAACCGAGTAGGCAAAGTAAAACAGAGTAGAATGACATGGAGCAATTTTGGACAAGGGCAGTCCCCGAGTTTGAATTTGGAGTGCCGACTAGAATTTTAACTCGGTTGAAGAAATACATACAAAGCTTGCTGACGAATGAAAATAGCGGAGTAGAGCTACATTCCAAGGGCGCTTCCCGGAGTAGAGCTACATTCCAAGGGCGTCAACCAGATAGTAGGCATCATTGTGTAGAGCCATGCTCACAATGAAGGGCCCTTCCCATGGAGGGGATAGCTTATGCATCCCGGCTGTGCGCTGCATGAGCCTAAGGACCATGTCTCCTTCTCGGAAAACCCTTGAGTTCACTTTCCAGCTGTGATAACGCCTCAGGCTTTGCTGATATATGGCGGAACGTGACAGAGTTAACTCTCTTGCTTATTCTAGCAGGTCAACATCATTTTCTCGAGCATCTCAGGCCTCTTTTTCAGTATAGAGTGTTACCCTTGGTGAGTCATGCTCTAGGTCAGTGGGAAACACGGCCTCAGCTCCATATACCAGGAAGAATGGTGTGTATCCGCTTGATCGGTTAGGGGTAGTCCTTAGACTCCACAACACCATCGGCAACTCGTCCAGCCAACAACCAGGGGTTCGCTATAATGGCTCAATCAACCTTGGCTGTATTCCGGATAGAACAATGCAATTTACTCTTTCAACTTGCCCATTAGAGGCTGGATGCGCGACTAATGCAACATCTAGTCGGATGCGCTTCTCCTTGCAAAATCTTGCAAAGGCCCCCTCAGCAAAGTTTGTGCCATTATTATTGATGATGATGTGCGGGTAGACGTATCTCAGGATAATATCCTTCAGGAAACTGACAGTTGTGGCTCCATCACACTTCCGAATAGGCTTGACTTCAATCCACTTGGTGAACTTATCAACCATGACCAAAATGTGAGTCATGTTGCCTCTAGCCGGCTTGAATGGGCCTACCATGTCAGAGCACCAAACAGCAAACGGCCAAGTGATGGGGATGGTCTTCAACTCGGAAGCTGGCATATGAATTTTGCTTGCAAATCTTTGGCACCCATTGCACTTCCTCACTATCTCTTCAGCTTGTCTCAAGGAAGTGAGCCAAAAGAAACCATGCCGAAAATCCTTGTTAACCAGAGCCCGAGAAGAGGCATGATGCCCGTATTCTCCTTGATGTATCTCTCTGAGAATTTCTTCTCCTTCTTCTGGCTCAACACAGCGTTGCAGCACGCCGGTTGGACTCCTTCTGTGTAGCTCTTTGTTGAAGATTGTATAGCCCTTGGATCTTCTCTGTATCTGGCGGGCTGTGACCTCGTCACTTGGCAGAGTGCCATTCATCAGAAAAGATAAGATGGGCACAGCCCAACCCAGCGTGGGCCGAACAGAGAACACTGGTTCATCTATCTCCATTGGATCCGCCACCAATACTTGTTCTAAGTTGAGGGCGAGGCCCCGAGTCCCCGAGTACTCGGAAATGACCCCCTCGATGAATGTGACAGTCCCCGAGTTAGAAGGGGCAGTCCCCGGGTTGCAGGCGGCAGTTCCCGGGTTGGAGGCGGCAGTCCCCGGGTTCTGTATTGCAGCCTCCCAATCTATCTCCATAAGAACGACTTCTGAATCCGGCAGTGATGGAATGAAGATGGACTCCGAGTTGGGAGATGGCTTGATAGATGGCTTTCTCAAATGCTCCAAGGCAATCCCAGGCGGGATAAATTGCCGAGAAGACCCCAACTTGGACAGAGCATCCGTTGGATCATTATCAGCTCGGTGTAGGTGATGAAACTCACAGCCATCGAAGAAACCAGTCATGGTTTGCACCAGAAACCGGTAGGAAGCCATATTGGCATCCAGGGCATCCCAATTGCCGGATACCTGTTGCACCACCAAATCCGAGCCGCCATAGCAGACGACACGCTGCACCCCAATCTCCTTGGCCACTCTTAGGCCATGAACCAGTGCCTCATACTCGTCCACATTGTTGGATGCCTTGAAGTGTATTTGCAGCACATACTTGAGTTGGTCACGCTTGGGTGACGTGAGAACCACGCCAGCACCAAGCCCTTCCTTTACTTTGGAGCCATCAAAGTGCATCTTCCAGAAGTTGGTTTCCGGCAAGGGAGGCTCATACTGCACCTCAGCCCAATCCACTAGAAAATCCGCCAGAATTTGTGACTTGATGGCTTCTCTTCTCGCGAACAGGGGAGTGTACGCGGCTAGCTCGATTGCCCACTTGGCTACTCTGCTGCTTGCATCCTTGTTGCCCATGTGAAAGCGCATGGTTCCCCATATGTGGTTTTGGTAATTAATGACAATCCTTATGGACTAATTTTTGCATTGAGTTATCCTTGTAGATCTTGTCCATAGGAAATAATGGAGTTCATGTGTTGAACTCTATTAGCTTCCTTGATGGCCATTGTTATATGCAAGGATTTATATGAAGAATGTTCATGGTTTGAGTTGAGCTTATTGCTAGTGTGTCTTGAAGAAAAGGATTCGGTGATCTTTCATTATCATCTTCAATACATCATCATTTGAAGTAAGAAGCAAAGATACAAGGTTGATCAAGCAAGCGATCAACACTCAAAGCTACAGTTTGTACCAAGTGGGATTGTGTATCTCATGGTATGGTAAGCAATTGTATATATAGATTTGTGAACTAACCCATGATATGTATGTGTGGCATTTCTATGTGTGGTTAGGTATCTTTCCATGGGCATGAACCAAAAGGAAGATTTCGTATAGCCCGTGGTCTATGTCGTCGTCAAGCGGTGTTCATCATCTAGCTTGACGTGGAAGCTCAACTGAAGCATCTATAAGATATCCTATGCTTGATGCTTGCCACCCTTTTGGAAATTGTGTCCTTGTGAAGATTTTCCGAGAAGGATCTCTCCCATAATGGTGTATGGGGGAGCTAGTCTCTTCCATAATGGTGTATGGGGGAGCAACTTGCAAGTCTTCATCAAGCGGAGCTTATGCTAGCAAGCGCAATCAAGAAAGAAGATCCAACTTGAGAGAGTCAAGATCGTCATCATCTAGCTCAAGTGGAATGGTCAGGCAAAGGTATAATCTTGATAGGTTTTCTATTTTACCGGTCTCGTATCATCGGGAGACCGGGTTATAGGATAGATAGTCGTACTATCAAGAGGGGCTCTCAAGTGAGTAACGTGATCGAATTGTTGTGGAGAGCTCAAACCTTTGCATACTTTGCATATCATATTTCTTGGTTCTTATTTGGCTTTTGTATCCTTTGGGTTCTAGTGCTTGTCGTGATCTTCATGGCAATCCAAGGTTTATTGAAAACGGTTTTGGTAAGAAAAACTTGTTGCGATTTCGGTGGTCAAAATATCCGGTTCATCTTTGAGAATGTTTCCACACCTTCCATGTGTGGTAACTTCTCCATTCCTTTTTTGTTTGGATAGTCCTTTTTATTACCTTTCCAACCATTTAGATGCACCTAATTCGGAGTTCATTCGCAAAAGTTATGTGTGTTTTCGTGTTGGAGGTTTTAGCGGGTGTTCCTATTTGAGAGGTCTAAACCTTTACCCATTTGGTTTTATCTCCCATTCATGGACAATTACGTTTCTCTGCATATTCTTGTATTTCTCGTCGTTGCGATTTCAACGAGCCCAAGAACATCGAACACGGAGTCCATATGCAAAAGTTATAGCATTTCTTGTATCGGTTTTCAGTCTCACTATTGCAATCCGGAATCCATTCCGGACCATTCCGGGATCCGGAATATTCCGGGGCCATTCCGGCCTCAACGGGAAAATGCTCTGTTGCCATCCGGAATCGATTCCGGGCCATTTCGGACTCCGGAATCATTCCGGACCATTCCGGAATGGACGGAAAAAGTGGAAACGGCTAGTTTTTTAGCACCTATTTAAGGGGCTTTCTTCCCCAAAGTCCCTAAGACTTTCCCAACCCGTTTTCCCTCTCTCTCCCCACCATTGTTGACTTTGGAAAGCTTGCTCCTCTCTCAATCCCTCCAATGATTCTTGCATATCTTTGAGGGAGAAATTAGATGAGATCTAGATCTACATTTCCACCAATCCATCCTCCTTCTTAGTGAGGGAAACCTAGTAGATCTTGATCTTGCAGTTCTTGGTGTTTCTCCATTGTTCTTCCTCTCTTATTCCCCCATAAGCATTTGTTGCTTTGTTGGAATTTGAGATTGGAGGATTTGAGTACTTGTGCTCTTGCCATTTGCATCGGTTGTATCGGTTTGGTCTCTCCATGAGGATTCGTGGAAGTGAAAGTTTGTGAGCTTGTTACTCTTGGGTCTTGGACCCTAGACGACTTGTGGTGTCCTTGGGAGCCTACAGTTGAGTTGTGGATGTGTTCCCCAAGATTGTGGTGACACCGAGAGCCTCCAATTAAGTTGTGGATGCGTGCCTCGGGTTTGAAGGCTGCCAATAGTGGAAGGTGAACTAGGCCTTAGTGGCGGGGTTCATTGGAGAATAGGGTGAGGCCTTAGTGGCGTTGAGTAGGCCTTCATGGTGAGCTCACACCCCTCCAATGAGACGTACTCCCCTTGTAGGAGGAACTCAGAAATACATCATCGTCTCCATGTGCCTCGGTTATTTCTATACCCGAGCTTTTTACTTATGCAATTTACATTGTGATAGCCTTCGCGCTTGAAGTTATATATCTTGCTATCACCTTGTTACTTGTCTTGCTTAGCATAAGTTGTTAGTGTATCTAGTTGACCCTAGAATATTTAGGTTTTATGCTTGTTAATTTAAACACCTAGTTTATTTCCGCATTTCGCATGCTTTAACCGGAAAAGTTTTAATCGCCTATTCGCCACCCCCTCTAGGCGACGTCGTTGTCCATTCAATTGGTATCAGAGCCTCGTCTCTCTTTATTAGGCTTTACATCTTAGAGATTACGGTGTCTTTTAGGGAAATAGAGCACGATCCCGCTTTTATATTCTATGGTAGAAATTATGATGTCTGGAAAATTCACATTCTTAATTTTCTTACGGACATGGGTCCAAAGTATGTTAAGAGAATTGTAGATATGGATTTTCCTCCTCCAAAGGATTCTCAAGATTTATCTTTAGAGGATGAGGAAAACTCTTATCTCGATACTCTTGTATCTAATGGCCTCTTGTGCGTTTTGAGCGATGTAGTTATTGAATCAATCATGCCTTTTCGGAACGCTCATGACCTATGGACAAAACTTCAAGATATATATGATGTGTCCAACATTATTGAGGATGATTGTTCTCCATCCACTTCCGGCCGTGATGAGTTTACATCTTTCTCCACTCCACCAACATGTGATTTGTGACAAGGTAATGATATGGTGAGTGGTGATAGAAATTTCATTGTGGATAGTGAATTTGCTATTGACTATACTTCATCTCTATCCCATTGCAATGATCTATCTTTGGACTTAATATCTTCTAGCACTCAAAATTCCATACATGCTAGTGTTGATAGTCCTTTCATATCATGTAATAGTTGTTTAACTAAATCTCATGATGATATGCTTCCTATGTCTTGTTTTCATAAAAACAATGCTTCCATTTCCTCTAGTACTTGTGTGGCTAACAATGTAGAGGAATCCCATATTGTGGTGGAACAAAACATGGACCTTATTGGTGCTTCAAGTCAATCTTCATCTTCTTTATCCATTTCTCATGGGTTCCCTATGGCTAGGGATTCAAAGGTATCTCCACCTTTGGAACCCACTACATCTTGTGATGATGAGGATGAGGATATATTTTATGGTGAGCTTGAGGATGAGGTCTCTTTAATGGAGAAGGGTGAGTTGGTTCTTCTTGATCTCCCTAAAGGTAGTAAAGATATCACTCCCTTGGGTGAAATATTGGCTTTTGCTATTAATAGCTCTAAAATCATTGAAACGAAAGGTGAGATTGAAAGAAGTGATGCCGATGAAAAGGCATCCCTATGTCTCTTGAGGAAGAGCATGAGCTCCGAGTTACTCTTGAGGAGAAACTTGAATCTATTGAGGAGCTCTATAATGAACAAATAGCCTATCTCACTAAAGCACATGACCATACTAATGCTAAATATAAAGTTCTTAAAAGTTAAAAGGTTGAATTTGTTGTTGGCAATGCTAATCTAATTAAGGAAAACTCTAGGTTGAATAATGAGCTTGCCGAATTGTCTTCTTCTATTTATAATGATGCTTGTCCTACTAAGTCCACATCTTGTGAAGCATCTATTTTGAAGGAGAATGTTGAGCTAAGGGCTCAACTTGAGTTGATGACTAGCAAGTGTGGGAAATTGGAAGAAACTCATGAAAAGCTATCTAGATCTCATGAGGATCTTCTAGCATCGCATACCAAGCTAAAGTTAGCTCTTGAGGCTATGACTACAAACGTAACATCTTGTGAGCCTCATGTGGGTACTAGCACAATATCTTCTAGTAATGCTATATTGACTTGTGCTCGTATTGGTAATTCATCCTCCCATAATGTTTCTACATCTTGTGATGAATTTATTTCCTTGCCTTGTTGCTCTAATAATGAAGCATCTACTTACTCTAGCTCTTGTATTGATTCTAACCATGTAGAGGAAATTAAAGAGCTCAAGGCCCAAGTCACTTCTTTGAAGAAAGACTTGGAAAAGAGTCCTGAAGGGAGTTCCACCCTTGACAAGATGTTGAGAGTGCGAAGACTTCCCAATGACAAGAGTGGACTTGGATTCAACTCCAATATCAATAACAAGTCCAAGGTTGACAAGAATAAGGGCCAAGAACAAGTAAAAGATACGACCAAGATTATTTGCTTCAAGTGCAAGATTGAAGGGCACCATGTTAGATCTTGCCCTTTGAAGAATAAGTCTCTAAGTGAGAAGCAACTAGGGAAGCGGCCTCTTGTTCAATCTCATGCTCAACCATGAGTTGAACAACGACCACCTCCTAAGAAGACTCAAGCCAATGCTCCTCAAGTTGAGGAGCCTATTAAGAAGAAAGAGAAGAGTCGATGTTGCTACCTTTGTCATGAGAAGGGACACCTTGCTTCTTCTTGCACTAGTGGTACATTATCCAACCCTATCCTTGTTGATGATTTTTATTCCATTCGGAAGGATAATGTGGGCAATGTGTTTGCCAAGTTTGAAGTGGTGTCAAGAAAAGAACCATTTGGGTTTCCAAACCTATTTTGACTAACCTCTTAGGACCCAACTTGGTTGGGGACCAACAAGCTCAAACTTGATCAATAGGTGTATTTGGAGGGCATTGGATACTTGGCTATCTCGTGAAGAATTAAGGGATCTTCATCATTTATATTTCCTCAAGCCAAGTCATGTGGATTATATATATATCTCTTATCCAATGTTCCTCCTTGCGGTAACTTGTATCTAATTCATATATTCATGAAAAGTTGCATGCTCCCTTGCATATGTTAGTTTTGTTTCTAGCATGTGTTTGTATTTGTTGTGCTTACTACTTACCTATCTTGAGTAATCTAGTTATGTTTGTTGGTTTGCATTCCATGTACTTATGTGGTTTGTGTTGAGCCTTCAATGCAATTCTTTCTTATTTTAGTTGGCTCTTTGGGAGATTAATGGACTATCCCATTTTAGGGGAGTAATATGCTCTTGGCACTTTACTATCCTAAAATGTGTGTACATGAGGAATACCACTTAGTGTTGATATATCTATATTATCTTGTCTCTATATGGTATGTCTTTCTCATGAGAAATTCAAAATTCTAATGTCCATTAACTTTCTCTTGTTGGATTGTTTTTCTTTACCTCGTGTCAAAAAAATGGATTATCACATTATGGGGGAGTAATAAGCTATGTGCATATTACAAGCCTATAAAATGTGAACATGCGAGGTATTTCCACCTAGAATTGATATTGTTAGTTATCTTGTTCTTATGTGGCATGTTGCTCAAACAAGTTCCATATTTGCTTAAAATATCTCGTGTCTCTCTTCTTTGGTATCTTGTTTGTAAGAGAGTTTCTTGTTTCCTTGCATTTTCGGGTTTTATTTGAAGCCTTCAAGAATCTCTTTCTAAGAATGTTTTTTTTAGTATTCATATCTTTTACCACATGCTTATGTTTTGTGAATATGATTCTAAACAAATCTACCACCGAGAAATATCTCCATACAGCTCTTGTCTTTGACAAGTTATAATAATTTGTGGTAAGTTTATCAATCATATTTACTTTGGCCTTGCTCTAAAATTTCCTTGTTTCTTGCCAATGATTTGTTTGGTTTAAGTCCCTTGTGTCTTCCTTGCTCTACTCAAAATTTGTTTTGTGCTTTCTTGTGGTATGAAAAGAAATGATCCCATACTTGTGCACTTATGTTCAAAGTCATACTTCCTTGGGTTGCACTATTCTTGGGTAAGCTATCCTACATTGAGTAGATCACCGTTCTTTAAATTGGTATTGCATCTTATTGATTTTATTTAAACACGACTAGTGTTTGAATAATATATATGAAGAGTAATGATTCCATTGTGTGCATTTTGTATTCAAATGCAAGATCATAAATAATGCACTATTCTTGGAAGAACTATCCTATATGTGTTTGAACACTTGTTATCTTTAAATTTGTATTTTATCCCAATGACTTGTCTCTTTGGAAGACGAACATTTTTCGTTTTGGTACTTTGTGTGCTATCATGAAAAGTGTAGAGGGTTTGTTTATTCTTTAATGTTTTATTGGTATCTTCTCTATTTGGATTCCTCAATCATGTGTTGATTTGGGTCTTGATATAATTTGGACAATTCTCTTTCTTTTCACTCTTATGAGTGGCTTCTTGGTTTAATTGGTTCTTTGTCCAGTTTGTATCTTGTTTTGGTTCTTCAAAGTTTTGTGCATGATTATTTACTACGTATATGTTTTGGCATGCTTACTTTCGTTGATCCAATATATAGGATAAACTCCATCAAATCCTAAATGGCTAAGATGTGCATGAAATTCAAATTCATATTAATATGCACATATTTATGTGGAGTTTGTCCTATGTATTGTAGTTGTTCTAACTACTTTGGACCCAATCAGTTTGGGTACCAGTTTGTACTTGAATTTTTTTTTTAGGTACAATGGAGATACATTGGTTGCTTTCTCCATTCATAAGGAAGGTGTTCCCACCATGGTATTATATAAGTCAAGCTACGATGATTATCAAACTCGCATCCTCTTCATCACCAATGCCGTCTCGGTAACAAGTATCTATTCCATGCATACATTTCTAGCTTTCAACATTGTGTAGGTTGCATCTTGGCATGAATTCCATTTGTTGCACTTTATTTGGTTCTTGCAAATGTCTTATCAAAAGCATCTTTATTGCAACTATGAGTAAGACGGGATGGTTACATACTAAGGGGATATTTATAATCATTTTCTTGATTCACCAATCCCAAGTATATTAATCTAGCAACTTCTACTTGAAGTCTCTCATATTCAATATTGATGAATTCTCAAAAACCATTTGAATCTTTTGTGATATGTGTTACGTTTCTCGAAGCATTCCAACTATCACTTTTCCCTTGTGATATTTGTGATGCTTTGATGAGTTTTGTTTGTTCATCTATATCCCCATAAGATTAAACTAAGCTTAGTGATTTGCTTTCAAGCAAAAATCTTATTGGTATATATTTATGAGCCTCTCTTGGATATCATGTTCTTCACCTTTGTACCTATTTTGTGTGTGCATGTTTCTTTGTGGATATATATCTTTGTGATTGGTGTCAACTTAGAAACTTATACACACGGCAATAGTTACATCTTTAATTGATATTCTTTTTCTTTAGTGACCACGTTTTATTGCTTTATATTCTTGGTGGTTCCTAAAAGGCACAAGCTTTGCTTTTCTTTTGGTATTCCTTTTGCATCTTAATAAGCTTGTCGACCTATGTGTTTTATCATTTGTTGGTTTGTGTGTATGGGAAAGACATGAGATGCACTTTGTGCCTCCTTTATTAAAAGACTATGTTGATGATTTTATCATCCTATTAGTCTCCTAAAAATGTTTTTCCTAGTCACACCCATCTATTTCGGTTGAGTAAGTCTTTAGTTGTGTCTTCTTGATCTTAATTGCTCAACTTTTGTTTGTTTGCAAGTTGCTTTGCTTCATTTCAAATATTTTCTCTTGCTCTTGTTTGTGTTCAAAATTATCTATAAGGGAGGGATGAGTCCATGTTGTGCACGTTATATAGTAATTCAAACCTAACATTGTGCATGTACCTTGGGGAGTTCCCTCTTGATTTTCTAGAACACTTGGTTGATCCTATCAAAATATTGATTTTGGTCAATTGTTTTTTTTATCCTTTGGTTGGTTGCTTCTTTGTCAAGGTATCCTTCAATTTGACTTTGCTTGTAAATCTTTTGATCCTCAATATAGTTTGATATCCCTCCATCTATTCGTAGTTGGACATATGCACTTAATTTCATTCATATCATGAGGAATGCATACACTATGGGGGAGCTCTTATTATATTGGCCTTCTAGTCCTTTTGCTCATTTCGGCAATGGATGCCAATGGGGGAGAATTTTAGAGGGTTTAAGGGAATTTAGTTTATGCTTTACTTTCGTTCTTAAGCATTTGCCTATCCATGCTATTGCTTCCTTGCTCTTTGTTTAGCATGGTTGCTTAATTGATCAAATAAACCCTCGTAAAAAGGGATTGTCAACAATTACCAAAATGGGGGAGATTGAAAGCGCATGGTTCCCCTATATGTGCTTTTGCTAATTAATGACAATCCTTATGGACTAATGTTTGCATTGAGTTATCCTTGTAGATCTTGTCCATATGAAATAATGGAGTTAATGTGTTGAACTCTATTAGCTTCCTTGATGGCCATTGTTATATGCAAGGATTTATATGAAGAATGTTCATGGTTTGAGTTGAGCTTATTGCTAGTGTGTCTTGAAGAAAAGGATTAGGTGATCTTTCATTATCATCTTCAAGACATCATCATTTGAAGTAAGAAGCAAAGATACAAGGTTGATCAAGCAAGCGATCAACACTCAAAGCTACAATTTGTACCAAGTGGGATTGTGTATCTCATGGTATGGTAAGCAATTGTAAATATATATTTGTGAACTAACCCATGATATGTGTGTGTGGCATTTCTATGTGTGGTTAGGTATCTTTCCATGGGCATGAACCAAAAGGAAGATTTCATATAGACTGTGGTCTATGTCGTCGTCAAGTGGTGTTCGTCATCTAGCTTGACGTGGAAGCTGAAGTGAAGCATCTAGAAGATATCCTATGCTTGATGCTTGCCATCCTTTTGGAGATTGTGTCCTTGTGAAGATTTTACGAGAATGATCTCTCCCATAATGATGTATGGGGGAGCTAGTCTCTCCCATAATGGTGTATGGGGGAGCAACTTGCAAGTCTTCATCAAGCGGAGCTTGTGCTAGCAATCGCAATCAAGAAAGAAGATCCAACTTGAAAGAGTCAAGATAGTCATCATCTAGCTCAAGTGGAATGCTCAAGGCAAAGGTATAATCTTGATAGGTTTTCTATTTTACCGGTCTCGTGTCATCGGGAGACCGGGTTATAGGATAGATAGTCGTACTATCAAGAGGGGCTCTCAAGTGAGTAACGTGATAGAATTGTTGTGGAGAGCTCAAAACTTTGCATACTTTTCATATCACTAGCAAACATGCCCGTGCGTTGCAACGGGAGATGAAAAATCCACATCACGGAGACATTGTTGTTATATTCCCGACGCATCCAATTTTAAGATGCTCCTCCCGACCAGGCCACGATTGTAGCCACACTCTTAAATACGAAATATTTCAACTACTAAAATTTCTGGCGTCTTCTTCAACAAATTTATCGTATTTGGATAATTTAACATGAAATATAAAATTATCTCCCTTTGTAACAATTAAGATCCACTAAATCAAGATGTTATGTGGAGATCGACAATAGTGGCATGTTATGTGCGAAAGTGCGAGGATGGTGGTCCCACGATGCCCTTGACACCTCCACCCTTTATTACAGGCACGCTACTTCTCTTCTCAAACTCGTGATGCGATGCCTAATGTTCATGATTTTGACCTTCTTTTGAGCAATCGCTTACTGGTTTTAGCGCCGATATAGCTGTATATAGTTTTCTTAGCTGCTAAAAAAGGCTTCCGCTAAATGCAATATTGTGCCGCTATTTCAAACTTTGGAATATTTATAACTTAGAAGCCACTTAGGGCAAGAGCATTCATAAGTTAGGCACTCAGGAAAAAACAATGCAACTACTCTGGGAGTACATGTTTTTTTCTTACGGGTGACATAACACTAAACAGCAAAGCAAAAGAACAAATGCGACCGTGGCCGGTAATTAATACAAATCATAAATAAGGTAGAGTAACTGTTGATAAGACAAAAATTAAATGAGCTAAGGAAACTGAAAACTGGACCTCTGGAAAAAGTTCAGTAAAAACACCCGGAAGCAAGGACACAGTCCACTACCAATTAACTGACCAGCGCATGCACCCATCTTCCTCAGGAGTAGGCCATGTGGCTTTCAGCTTGTTCATGGTTGCCTTGACCACTTCTTCTGCCACTTCACCCTACCGTGCTCGATTTCCTTATACACACATGTGTTGCGCCGCCTAGCCGGAATCGCCTCCAACCGCATAGCCATTATGTCAGCGACAACGGCGGCTAAGTCGTCGGGCTCTATGTCCGCTCTCGAACCGGTAACAACTTCAAATAGAGGAGGTTAAAAACTTGAATAAACGACATGAACAGAAGATGTTCAGAAGCAGGAGAAGAGATCTGCTTCGTCGTTGCCTGCAGCGGACCCGGGACCAGGAAGAACTCCTTGTCTGTGTTGCCACTTGCCAGGAGGGTGCTCGTGGACGACAGGAAACGACCTCGATAGTGCGGCGCTCCGGCGGTAGACGACGAAATTCCTGCCGCGCCGGGCCTTTTCACCCAGCCTGTGATGCATCGGCGCTGGTTTCTACAGAGGCTCCTCCTCGCTGGACGGCTCATCCTCAACGTGTGCTGCACTGCTGCATAGCCAAGGAAAGAAATCACAAGACATTGTTGTCTCGTGCGTCATGAAAGCGCACACGGAGAAGACAACATCACCAACATCAGCGCCTTGCACGCATAGAGCTTGTCCCGATGTCCCTTGACCATCGCTTCATAAGTACGGCCCATCACGATCTGTGTTGTTACACCAGGATGCTCGACTGACGACTGCCGGCCAGGACATCCGCTCCGACATCTCCTTGACAAGGCGGGCGAGGTCGCTAGCTTTCGGCGCAACGCACGGCAGCACATGTGCGAAGGAAAAGATGGAACGCGATGAAGCTGATATTGGCACATTGCCTGTCTATCTGGCCCCTAGCCGGGCAGCAACGCAAGAGGCCAGATACCGGGGTGATCAAGTGGTAGTCAGTTTGCTCAGAAAATATACATGGATGAGTTGGCCGCATATTGCGCGTCACAGGCACGACGCGAAAACGACCGATCCTAAATCGACTTGGCAACGCCTATTGCACGGCCAGCATGGGCAACGTGCGAAACCAAAAAAAATCGGATGGAGGAAACAAAAACAGACGAAAGAGAAACCGGCGTATCTCCGGCCAGCATTGTGTGCTCCTCTTGAACCGCCCGCTGGATTTCCCACGTGCGCCATAAAGGCCATGGTGGCGTTACAAGGGAAGCGCCGGTTGGGCAGCTCCGGTGAGGCGGCGACAGCCTATGCTGCAACTCAGCGTCGCGCGTATCACAGATGAACTTGCTTCTCTGAAATATATACCATAGCTTATAGGAGATGCGGGGACTAATAAACACTAGCATAATGCCCGTGCTTCGCTACGGAGTAAGCAAAAATTTCCATGAACCCGAGTTGGATAGGAGTGCGCGGGAATCATAGGTTGCTTGTTGTGATAGGCTTGAAGTAGTCGGTTGGGGCTTGACGACAGCCGATGGCTAGTGTCGATGTAGAAGCCGACTGATAGGATAGTTTCAGGGCTTTTGTCGATTGTCGGGATAGTTCAGGAATGCTTGTCGGACTCTGGCGAAATATATCGAGGGCCGAGATGGTCGGCGTAGGTCTGGACAGTCCGGCTAAGCCCCACAGTTCGCGTCCGAGATGGGGTGTGGTGTAGGGCACGACAAGGCGCTAGAAATCTTGATGTAGTTGTAGGGCTTGACAATGAATGTTGACCTTGGCGAGAATTCTGACCGACATCGTGGCACTCCGACGAGAGCATTGGGATACCCACTTGACTTGGGGTGGGCGGCATCCTAGCGGAGTTATGCCGGGTGGCCACGCTGTTGGGCAAATACACATTCGAACCCCTGGACATCGCCATGATGGGGTCCATGAGACGGTGTGGTCCACATGGATGAGGTCCGCAACGACGCCGGAGTGGTCAAACAGATACACTTTCTATGTGACCATAAATTTGAAACTTTTACCAAAAAATTAAAAAGAAGTGGACACAAGCACTCCCAACTACAAATAATAACCTGGTTGAGCTTAGTACAAAAGGCATGCAAACCAACTCCAACGTGAAATCCTAATACTACTTTGACTCCTAACTACCGATGTACTAATGTAAATAACACGTACTGTTAATTGGAATTGGCTCTCTAAAACCAGACTCGAACGTTTTTGTTTTTTGAAAAGGGAATGGCCCAGCCTTTTCTAACCCAGACTCGAACGTGATTACCAATCAGTGGACGTGCATGCCTACCTAGGGCAAAAGGCATCGATCACATTTTTTTTTCTGTCCGGCTACGCTATCTTTTTTCCGTTTGCATGTCGTACGTACATTTGCCTAAAATCGTGTTTAAGCATGAGTCCAATCCGTACACGTTTGGGCACCTCCAGTTTATTTTGACATGAGTCCAATCCGTACATGTTTGGGCACCTCCAGTTTATTTTGACGTACCAACCAACCATCGACACATGAAGACTTTTTATATAGTAGAGATGTGTAGGAGTAATACACGGTAACATATGTACATGACGAGGAGTTCGTTTTCGAGTTGGGTCTCTCAGAGGAGTAGAGAGCCGAGAGACGTACAGACTCCTTACACGAGAACCCAACAATATGAAACGAACTCGGCTAACCTCACGCTGATTACGGGTGGCAGAGTGGGTAATAATTTGTAACTTTAGGGGTAATTTTAATGACCTACCAAACCAAACCAAACCAAGGAAGCCTTAAGGCCTTTATTATTAGGTATAGATATTTCTTGGTTCTTATTTGGCTTGTGTATCCTTTGGGTTCTAGTGCTTGTCGTGATCTTCATGGCAAGCCAAGGTTTATCGAAAACGGTTTTGGTAAGAAAAACTTGTTGCGATTTCGGTGGTGAAAATATCCGGTTCATCTTTGAGAATGTTTCCACACCTTCCATGTTTGGTAACTTCTCCATTCCTTTTTTTGGATAGTCCTTGTTATTACCTTTCCAACTCATTTGGATTCACCTAATTCGGAGTTCATTCGCAAAAGTTATGTGTGTTTTCGTGTTGGAGGTTTTACCGGGTGTTCCTATTTGAGAGGTCTAAACCTTTACCCATTTGGTTTTATCTTCCATTCATGTACAATGATTTTTCTCTGCATATTATTGTAGTGCTCGTCGTTGCGATTTCAACGAGCCCAAGAACATCGAAAACGGAGTCCATATGCAAAAGTTATAGCATTTCTCATATCGGTTTTCAGTCTCACTGTTGCAATCCGGAATCGATTCCGGACCATTCCGGGATCCGGAATATTCCGGGGCCTTTCCGGCCTCAACGGGAAAATGCTTAGTTGCCATCCGGAATCGCTCCGGAATCGATTCCGGGCCATTCCGGTCTCCGGAATCATTTCGGACCATTCCGGAATGGACCGAAAAAGTGGAAACGGCTAGTTTTTTAGCACCTTTTTAAGGGGCTTTCTTCCCCAAAGTCCCTAAGACTTTCCCAGCCCGTTTTCCCTCTCTCTCCCCACCATTGTTGACTTTGGAAAGCTTGCTCCTCTCTCAGTCCCTCCAATGATTCTTGCATATCTTTGAGGGAGAAGTTAGAGGTGATCTAGATCTACATTTCTACCAATCCATCCTCCTTCTTAGTGAGGAAAACCTAGTAGATCTTGATCTTGGAGTTCTTGGTGTTTCTCCATTGTTCTTCCTATCTTATTCCCCCATAAGCATTTGTTGCTTTGCTGGAATTGGAGAGTGGAGGATTTGAGCATGTCGTGGTGGTGTCACGGCAGATGCCATAGGATGGCTAAAGATGTGGGAACGATGGACGCTGGAGGTGCTCGGGGAGGGATCACGCAGCGAGTAGCCGCGTGTGGTATGAATCAGTCACTGCAAACAACAAGATCTACCCAGGTTCAGGGCCCTCGTTTGGAGGTAAAATCCCTACTCCTGCCTTTCTTTCTGTATATTTGTGTCTCACCGAGTAGCCACAGTACAAGTTTTGCCTACAGCCGAGTAGCCACTCTTCTCTCTACGTGAAGATCTAGGTCAAGAATGTGAACAGGTTCTGGATCCCTCGCGCAGGAGGGGGCAGGGCACCTTATATACCGGTGCCTAGCCGGATACAGCCAACAGGGAAAAATACAAACAGATGTCGACATAGTGTGCACACTGCACACTTCCAGCTTCCCGCTGACAGCTTTGGCTTCCTAGTTTGTCTTGTGTGGAAAGTCGTTGTGCAAAACCAAGAAGACGTTCTGTTATCACTGCCACAACCACAAGGTAGGCCCCCTAACCTGCGTCGCCCTGCTGACACCCTGACGCGGATAAGCACGCGCTCTGGAGATGAACAGTGCCTCAGTACGGACCCAGGATACGCGGGATCCTGTGTCAGAACGGTTCCTTTGACTTTTGGCCCGAGTAGGAACCCACTCCCTCTACTCGGGCCTCTTCCTCTACTCGGAGAAATATAACTTCCTTGATTCTTTCTCCTGGCCATCAACGTGTACGGCCGAATAGCATTCGACCGGGTAGCGTGTACCGGGTAGGCAGCTACTCTGCCAGACATCTCTTCTGACCTTGCCCTTAGCACTTTCCTTTACCCTACTCGGGGGTAACCCCCCGACATTAGTCCCCGAAGCTGGTAGAGTCCTGCGAACTTGTTCACTGGGCTCTTCCAGCTTAAAAACCAATCTTGCCTTCGAACCTTAGGATGCTGAGTAGAACCTCCGAGTAGCCCTTCATTCTGGCTCGAATCTCTTCTCTTCCGAATATAATTACTTCCCTTCTCTGTCGCCGAGTAAAAGGACTTAGTGAAATTTTGAACAGAATCCCAGCGTGGCAGAGCGAATCCACCTTTCCGCGCTGCAACTGGGCACGTGTCACGCTATCGCACCCCCGACGCCTCGGTGCCCGGGATCTGACAGGCCACGCGCCCATTTTCCGCGACCTAGGCCCACTAGCCCGTTAGGTCCCATCAAGTGCAGTTATTACCCACGATCTCGACGTGGGATCAATTGCGGCCGTTACGCGCGCAACCTGCGCTGTGTGCGTTTCTAACCGGCCCACACCCCACGTCGCACGATCTCCGTGCATAACTGATCCCACTAACTCCTCCTGTAACGGCAACCCGAGGGGAGGGATAAATACCCCCTCGGTAACTCCTTTTTCCCCTTCCTGCTCTCATTCACTCCTTGTCTCTTCGCCTCTCCGCCGCCACCGAGCACTCCGCTGCCTCCCTATGCCGCCGCTTCCTGCGACGCCGGAAGGCTAGCACTTTCCCACCAAACTTACACGAATCCACCAAATCTCTCTTCTCGATGGCCCGCGACAACGATGCCCGCGCCGGATGGGCTGGATCCGAAGTCACGGCGGATGACTGCCAGTGGCTGGTGAATACCCGCCGCGTTTCTGCCGGCGTGCGCTGCAGGCCCGCGAACGGCGAACTCGTCCCCACACCGGAGGCGGATGAGTTCGTCGTGTTCCTCGCTCACTTCAAGCGAGAATTAGGGCTTCCTGTCTCGGACTTGTTCAAACAATTCCTCAATCACTTCGGCCTGCAACCTCACCATCTGCCTCCGAACGCCATCGTGATGCTCGCATACCACGCCGTGGTGTGCGAGGCGTTCCTGGGTGTGCTCCCCACGGTGCACACCTGGGTGCGCTACTTCTTCTTCCGGAAGCAAAGCGTGCCCAAGCCGGGAAGCACGGAGACCGCCCGCAGGATGACCAAGACGGGTAGCGCGATGATGCTGCAGCGCGGCGGAACCAACCACCCGCGCATCAAGGGACTCGACTCCGTGCGCAAGTGGCAGAGGTCCTTCTTCTACGTGAAGAATGTTCCTGCTGAAGAAGGAGAGCAATTCGTGGACCGAATTGGGCTCCCCAAGTGGACCAACACGGCGCCCACTCAGCAGAATTGGGGATACAAGCCACCGCTGGATGGCGACATCAAACAGGTCAACAAGCGCCTCGCCCAGCTGAAGGATTTGGGACTCAAGAGCGACGATCCCATCGCCTGCTGGATTTCTAGGCGAGTGCTCCCGCTACAGCGCCGTACGCACCTCATATGCTACATGGGCGGCAACAGAGACTGCACGAGGACCACCACATTCGAGTTGAGCAACGCAGATGTGGCCGTCTGGGCGCGCTCTATCATGAGTACTGGCCTCACTGACAACTGGCAATACGGCTTCGTGCCGTATAGCCGTGAGAAGCCAATCGAACAGGTTAGTACCTTATGCTTCATTTCTGCATCATGATACCGAGTAGGTGGTTTTCCAGCTTAGGATGCTTAGTATTTGATGTTGTGCCGAGTAGAACGCCTACTAGTATTTCCTAGGCTTTATGTGCTTTGTGTTTGCACGCCATGTCGAGTAGAACACTTGCTAGTATTTGCTAGGCCTTATGTGATTTTGCACGCCATGCCGAGTAGAACACCTTATCCAAATATGCTTTGTGTTTGCATTCCGTTTCGAGTAGGATCCCTTGTATTGCTCAAATGATTTGTACTGCTTGCTTGTATTTCCAGCACATTGCTCGCCAGCGCACTGAAAGTGAGGAGCGCTTTGAGGCCAATTGGAGCAAAGACCGTCAGGAGGACGATGAGGTCGCCTACGACACTCAGGCCACCCTCTGTGTCCCTCGCGCCGAGCAGCAGGGTAAGCGCCACGTCGATGCGTCCATTCGGGACTGGTCCGAGGACGATGAAGAAGGTGATTGAGTTCACCTCCGTCGTTGCGAGTAGCGCAATCTAATTTTCTTTCCGCTTCTCAACTCCTTCTTCTCCTCTACTCTGCAGACGATGCTGATGCTGACGAGGAAGACGAGGATGTCCTCGAGGTCGATCCGGTCGCGGTGGCCGCTCCTACCACTCGGAAGAGGGCGGGTAGCGGTGCCCAGGAGCCTACTGCCAAGAAGGCCAAGAAGGGCGAGAAGAAGACGAAGAAGGTTTCTGGCAGACGGCCACTCCCCACTCGCGCAGGGTAAGTGATTTTCCTCTGAGCTATATTTTGCTGCTTCTCGGTGTTTTCTTTTCCTCCTCTTTTTCTGAACTCCTTTTTCTTTTCAGCGATCCCTTGGATGCTGATGCCGCTTCCGGTTCCACCACCTCCAAGAGGAAAGCCGCCATTGACCTCGAGACACTCATTGATCTCTCTGAGGAAGAAGACGAGCCCGCAGCACGGGATAGGGCGCGTGCGCCCTCTCCCGTGAAAGAAGAAGACGAAGATATGGACCAGGAGCAGCAGGCCCGCGCAGACCAGAACGCGTGGGATGCTGCTCAAGACGAAAGACCACCTTCTCCCCCTGCTGCCTCAGCTGAGGAGAACGCTGAACAAGATGCCGAGTACCAAGACCATGCCGCCCTTGAGCGGCAGGACGAGACCCTGGAGCAGCAGGAAACTGAAGCTGCTGTCCAAGATGACCCCGCGGTGCAGCCACGGGTAGAAGAACAAGAAGATGCACAACCAGATCCCGCTGCCGAGCAGCGGGTTGAGACGACTGCGATGGAGCAGAACCTGCAGAGCCAAGCGCAGCCAGACGCTGCGCCGGGAAGACAGCCCCTTGTGCCGCCTACCCAGCAAGCTGCTCCACCTACCGCACCAAACCCTCCATTGAAGAAGACCAACACTCCGGCAAGCCCTCCAGCCAAGCCGAATACCGAGAAGACCGCACCAAGCCCTCCAGCCAAGCAGAATACCGAGAAGACCGCACCAAGCCCTCCAGCCAAGCAGAGCACCAAGAAAACTGCTTCCGATGCTGCCCCAGTCCGCAAGAATTCATCGCGCAACGCTGCGCAGGATTCTGCCAAGATGCCGCCGCCAAAACTACCCGTGAAGCCTGCCACGAAGACTGGGCAGCTAACCATTGGCGCTTCTGGCAGTTCTGCTGGCGCAGACGCGGAATCAAGCGCTCAAGATCCGCCTAGCTACCCGCCCTACATGGTGCAGATGGGCAAGAAGCATGGCATCAGTCTGAACAAGACTGAGCAGCGGCTCGCCCTTACGAAGGGCAAGCAGGCCACGACGGTGGACTCCAAGTTGCCGGCAAAGAATAAAGCCCTTTTGATCTACTCGCGCGAGGTCCAAGAGACTGAGGTGGTGTCCGAGGGGCTCGAGCAGATGATCGACCGGGTAGGCTTCATCGACGCTGAGTGGAATAGCGAGATCCTTGGCAACAAGACCTGGCATGGCCTGGCCTTGGACCCGCTGGACCACTGGCGCACTGATTGGAACAAGGCGGACATGGGCTACAATCCCATGACTATTTCGTCCACCACCAGCACGCTGGCCGCGAAGATGTTTGTCCACTGCAAAGCTGCCGAGAACCTCGAACAGACCTACGCTGTAAGTGTCGTTTGCTTGTTCCGAGTTGCAACCTTTTTTCTCTTCTGTACTTTTCTTCCCTTCTGTCCTTCATTTTCTCCTTATCCGCTACCCAGTCCCCGAGATTCGGGCCGAGTAGACGGGTACTCAACCGAGTTGCCGTCTTCTCTGGCCAAATCTTCCAAACACTGTCTAACTTCTTTTCTTTCTTCTTCATAGAATAGCCTTTTGAAGAGGACAACCCTTTACCGGCGGCTACTCTGGAATCACAGCATTGCCAAGAGGCGCCTTGAGGCCCTGGAAGCAGAACGCAAAAGTGATGCTGAGACGGAGCAAGCGGCGGTGGATCGTGCCCTCCAGCTTTCTGAACTCGAGAGTAAGCTTGTAGCTATTCGGTTAATGCGTTTTGTGTTTACGCCCCTATTTGCTCTTTGCTCTAACTCCTTCTACTCTGCAGGCAAATTTAAGGCGATGGCAGAGGAGCACAAACACTGTTATGTCTTCGTTGCCTCCGCCGAGAGCAATATCAAGGAGCTGGAAGGTGAGTTGCCGTCTTCTCGCTTGTCTTACTCCTTCTTCTTGGCTATTCTGCTCACCCCACTGTTTCTTTCCGCAGAAGAGTACAAGAAGTTCCGTGAGGAGCATCTTGACTGCCTGAAGCCCGCCGAGGTGAAGCAGCAATTGGAAAGCCAAGAAACAGAGCTCAAGGACAAACACGTCACCGAGTTGGAACCGCTGCAGGTCCAATTGAGGGCTGCCCTTCAGGACGCCATAGACCTAGCCGTCGAGAAGGACAAGATGGAGGCCGCAGCCAAGGCTAAGGAGAGGGCCCTCAAGTTGGAAAATGAGGTGCTGAAGAAGAGCAACTCGGATCTCATGCTCCAGCTGGCCAACTTCCGGAAGGTTGAAGAGAAGCACGTTGCTGATGAGGAGGCTTGGAGGAGAAAGCTGGAATCGCTACTCTGCGAACTGAACAGTAAGTTCTCGCTTCTCTGTATCTTCATGTTTCCTTTTTCTTCTGTCTGGTTTGACTTGCATCTCTTCTCCGCCTCCGTTTCTAATCCTTTCTGATAGCTTTTTCAGAAATCTTCCCTGACCTCTGCGCGACTTGCAAGCCTGCCCTCACTAAGGCACAAGAACTCCGAGTTGAGAAAGGATTGCCCATGGACACCAAGTCTTCGATTGAAGACAATCTCTCGAGCATCCAGACACAGCTCCAGCATCTCAGGGGCTTGGGCACCGACTTGGTGTCCACCGCCTTCAAACTTCATGCTTTGTTCTGGCCCCAAGACCCTGTGCCCAAGACCGTCCGCGCGCTCGCCGAGAAGCTCAACGGTGTGAAAGCCGAGTTGAAGAAATGGCGTGCATCCGGAGCTCGGCCAGGCGCCGATATGCTACTCCTCTTCATTTGCAGCTGGTATGAGAACTTAAATCTCAATACCATCCTCGAGCTGCGCCGGGACTCGAAGTGGGAGAAAGATCCCGACTGCGTGACTCGCCGCAAGGCAGTCGCGTACGAGATCGCCTCCTACGCGGATACCGCACTCTTCATCGACGGCCTCACCGAGCCTGACACCGAGAAGGAAAGCGAGGGTGAGGATGAATACGATGACGAGGACACCGAGTCGGAAGATTTGGGCTGCTTTGAGAACACCGGTGCCGAGAAGGAGAAGGGTAAGGCCGTTGCGGGTAGCAACGAGGAAGCCGAAAGCCAAGATGCCACCATCACCACCAAGATGGTGATCGACGCTGCAGTTCCCGAGTTGGGCTCTTCATCTGGCGCGGCACTCGACGATGCGGCGCTACTCCGCACCCAGTCTACTGCCTCTACATCCGCTACCGACCCCATCTCGGTGGCCATCGCCACCTCAGATCAAGCTGCTGCCAACCCTGAAGCGGATGCCGCCAACGCCAACTTGGAGTACACCGCTACCTCGAACTAGTTACCTCCTGAAACACTTATGCTCGAAAACTCTTATCAGATCCCCGAGATGCCGGGTGCATCTGTATCAAACATTTATTCTTCCCGTTGCTACTCAGTTTTTATTCCACTTGATGTTTTATATTTAGTAATTTGAGCAACTTTGGCTCGATGCCGGGTTGCGTTATCATGCAAGTCCGAGTTGCAGAGTTTCAAATACTTAGCCACTTAGAAACAGTCATAGTAACGCTACCCACCACTTAGCCGAAAAAAGTTAACAAAAAACAGTAGTAAAGGACGCTCTACTCGGTTCCTGCACTCCTCTTTCCCTTAGCCATTTTTCTTGTGCTCATTGACCTCTAGCTTGTTCTCTTGCTTGCCATGAAGCCGGGTTTCGGACAGCAGCAGAGTCGAAGAGTTGGCTTTTAGGTTTAAACACAGTACTAAATGTAGTACTGAAGTTCTAAGCAGAGGAACCGAGTAGACAAAGGTAAAACATAATAGAAACACTTAGAACAATTTTGGACGAGGGCAGTCCCCGAGTTCAATTTCAGATTGCAGAGTAGGAGTTTAACTCGGATAAGAGAGTACATACACACTTTTGTTCATGAATGAAAGCGACGGAGTAGAGCTACATTCCATGGGCGCTTAGATTCCTCCCCAGCTTTATCCGGCCTGTTCTTCTGCAATGGTTGCGCATCTACAAGGTAGTACGCGTCGTTGTGTAGAGCCTTGCTCACAACGAAGGGCCCTTCCCACGGAGGGGATAGCTTATGCATCCCGGCTGTGCGTTGCACGAGCCTAAGGACCATGTCTCCTTTTTGGAAAAACCTTGGGTTTACTTTTCGGCCATGATAACGCCTCAAGGTTTGCTGGTAAACAGCTGAACGTGACAGAGTAAGCTCTCTTGCTTCTTCTAGCAGGTCAACGTCATCTTCTCGAGCTTCTCTCGCCTCCGCCTCAGTGTAGAGGGTTACTCGGGGGGAGTCATGCTCTAAGTCTATTGGCAACACGGCCTCAGCCCCGTAAACCAAGAAGAATGGTGTGTAGCCGGTTGACCGGTTAGGGGTAGTCCTTAGACTCCACAACACCGCTGGCAACTCGTCTAACCAACACCTAGGTGTTTTCATCAGTGGCTCAATCAGCCTTGGCTTTATGCCTGCCAGTACCATGCCATTTGCTCTTTAAACTTGCCCATTGGAGGCGGGATGCGCAACGGATGCGACATCTAGCCGGATATGCTTATCTCTGCAGAACCGCACCATTGCACCCTCAGCAAAATTTGTGCCATTATCCGTGATGATACTGTGCGGATAGCCATATCTCAGGATCACATCCTTCAGGAAACTCACAGCTGTAGCTCCATCACACTTTCGAATAGGCTTCACTTCAATCCACTTGGTGAACTTAACAACCATGACCAAGATGTGAGTCATGTTGCCTCTAGCCGGCTTGAAGGGACCAACCATATCCAAGCACCAAAGAGCAAATGGCCAAGTAATGGGAATGATTTTTAACTCGGAAGCAGGCAAGTGGATCTTACTTGCGAATCTCTGGCAGCCGTTGCACTTTCTCATGATATCTTCAGCTTGCTTCAAGGCAGTTGTAACATCCAAGTATGAAAACTACCTAGTGTTTCTGTTCCTTGTTTAATTTATGCAATGCATCATGGCATCATCCTCATTTTATTTTCTGTTGCATTGTTTTCTTAATGAAATTCAATCTTTAATCAACAGTTGTTTTCATACTTGTCTATTACAATCTTTTCAAATAAGGAATTGCAAAACAAAACCTCCCTTGTTTTCTGAATAATTCATTAATGATCACTTCTCAAATTGTTGCTTTAAACCAAACAAATATTTCAATCAATTAATTCTATTTCACTTCAATTTCAAATCAAATGTATTTCAAATCAGTACCTATTTGAAACCATGAAATTCACCCAACAATTGTAATCCATAAACACATTAATTCTTAGGGGTAACCCTATTAAAATTGTTGTTTCAATATTGTGTTTTTAATAATGAAAATTGTTTCAATTTGGTTTCAAATACAAACCCCATTTTAAATTTCAACTTTTTGAAATCCAACCTTGGAATATGTTTTCCTTTTACCTAAATAGCTTAACTAAATTTTTCTGGAATTTTTCTCAACCAAAACTTTAACAACTTCTTCCAATTTCTGTTTCAACAAAAAAAAAATAATAAAGCAGAAAAATAAAAAGAAGGAAAAACCGCAGCGCGCGCGCAGCAGATAGCCAAGCCCAACCCAGCTAACCTACGCGCGCGCCAGCCCAGCCCGCTCTACTCCCTAACGTACCGCTTCGAGATTCGTGCCCCTCTTCTTTCTGGAGTACGGAAGCCATCGCCGAGCGCCACCGCACCCCCGCGCGCGACTCCGGCGGCCAGGAGAGCGCCGTGCCGCCTATTTAGCCCCCCTAGCCCCCTGGAACCTAAACCCTAGCCCTAGGTTCACTGCTCCCGCGCCGCGCCGCCATTTTTCCTGCCCTCTGCCATCACTTCCTCCCTCTCTGAACTTCCTCGCCGGTGACGGCTCACTGAACCTTGCCATGGCGCCACCCACCTAGCCCCTTTACTCACTGTCCACCTGCTGGAATTAAACCGCCACCATCCCCTCTACGCTTTGGACACCCGAGCTCGCGCGGAGATCATCTACTTCCTCGCCGCCGTCCTCGTCCCCTCCGCGGCAGGCCTCCGTCGTCAGAACCACCACGGCAACCTCCTGGTGAGCTCACCGTGCGCCCCCTTCCCTCTCCCTCTGCTTGCTCACGTATTTGCACCGCACACTTGCACGTTCTGCACCGCAAACATCCATCACCAGCACGCGCACACGTTTGATCTCCGGCGATCAACGTTGTCTGTCAGTCGAGCAACGTTGGTTCTTCAGTTTCGTCAGGCTAGCGCGTAGATCTGAAACTCAACCTAGTTGCTTCCCTGTATCTGTCAAACACACGACAGCAGCGCAGTGGTTGCGCACACTCTGCACCTCCTCGTGGTCGCGGGTTCGAGCCGCGGGCGCGCGGAATAAACACACCTTTTTGCATCTCCCTCTGACAGCCGTGGCCCACGGTTCAGTCACTGCCACGGCCACGCAAGCGTGCGCAGTGCCACGCTGGCCGCAGGTCCACCGTGCAGTGACTGGGGTAGACCCAGTGGCGGTAGCAAATGATTAAAACATTTCTGTTTTCATTTCTAATTCTTTTAAATAGCAGAATAAACAATAAACTTTAAAATTCAATAACTTTTAATCTGTAATCCTAATAAATAAAAGTTATATATGTTTTCTGTTCAAAATTTCATAAACTTTCCAATTATTCCATTTGTGTTCTGTTTTGAGTTTTCAAAATACATTTAAATTTCAAATTTGAATAATTCAAATGTAATTTGCAATAATTCATAAATAATTCATACTAATTCCAAAAAAGGCAAATAAAATATGTTTTTCACACCATTTTGAATATTCTATTCAAATATAAAATTTGTTTCATTGTTTGAATAATTTAAATTGCCTAAATAATTTAATACTTGTTTAATTCAATTAAATTTGATAAAAATCATAACTTGCTTAATATAAAATATTTTTGAACATGCAAAATATGTTTTCAAACCACCAAAGTATGAACTTCTCAAATGTGAATTTGAATTTATGGTTTGAACAAATAAAATTCAAATAATATTTAAGCTTGTTTTAAATTCAATTAAAACTTGTTTAATATTGTTTAATTCATAATAAATTCATCCTAATTCAAATTTCAAAATGTAAAACATGTAATCCAACTAAAATTTGATGTTCTTTTCAAATATAAAATTTGTTAATTGTTTTGCACACTTTGAATTGATGAAAACAATAATTGTATGTGTGGCATGTTTAAGTAACCAAAATTTTCCAAACTTAATAAATAAGTTCTAAACTTGTTTTATTCCTTTTCCTTTGCATCTATCATTGTTATTTATTGTTATCTGTTGTTATCTTGTCATCATCATCATGCATGCATCATGATAACAACTATCACATAATAAATAATTGTAAATCATTTGTTCCACTTATTCCAATGGATCCTTTTCCATATGCAACCCTTGCATATGGGTCCATTTAATTTGTGCTATCATGTTAGCTAGCTTATTTTGATGCAACTATTAACTTGTCATGCATCATCTTGATTGTGCACAATGCCATGGCAATGATTGTTTACATTCCTGTTTTGTCTGTTTGCTTTTTCTCGAATAGACGACGACGTTGAGGCAGACGACCTTTACGACACCCCTTCTGAGGATCTAGCTCAGTACCCGGCTACTGGGTTTGCAGGCAAGTTATCACTCACATGAACCATTGTGTTCCGTTCAACCCTGGTTACCGATACTTCCCGTTGTCTATATCTTGCTAGCCTTAGTGGTAGTTGTTTCTGTTACGAACCTATCACATGAATCCTTTAACCTTGATATTGCCTCACCACCCCTCCCACAACCCTATTGATTGATCCAGTGTCTTACTAGCATGCTTAGGTTGTTTTGCTCGAGTCTGTTACCCGTTACTTTCAGTTACTATCTTTATTATGTTCTGGGGCTCGATGTTTAATCAATCAATCAATCATGCTAATGTTATTACTGTTAATACTAATTTGATGATAAGGCACCGGCAGGAGGCCCTGTGTGGTTTTGAGGCCTGCTAGTGTCGACCCTAATAGGAAAAGGGTCTTGTCTACTGATCCATGATGAGCGCACTACCCGCATGTGGGAAGCGAGTATGGGAGCCCCCCTCAATTTGATTCGATTCGCATCTCGTCCAAATCATCTCATTTAGTTCGTGCTTTCTATTTGCCGCATGCATGTTTTTGCGAGCCCAGCGCAGGGAGGAACTTTCGTAGTCGGCATATAGGGGGACACGGTCTTAGAGTGCTATGAGGGTCCCTTTTCTTCGGGGCTTGATTAGCCGTGCGCCCAAGGTGCTTTGGGCTTGATGCGGAGAAGATTTGAGTTGTGTTGAGTGCCCCGCTTGGTGGGAGGCATCCCATCTGGCGGGTTATTCATACGTGTACGGCCAAATTGGTGCAACCCTGCAGGGATAATCTTCTCGAGAAGCCGTGTTTTCCGCGGTTATGGTTTACTTGGTGAAAGTACTGGCTAACAAGTACTCAGGACAACTTAAACTAATGATTCACTATTTCACACCCCATGATTAAAAATTTGACTAGTAATAGGATTATTGTCACAATAACTTGATTCATCCAACTGTGTGAGTTATCCTCGGATTGCTTCTTTGGATAAGGGGCGAGATCCAGGATGGGTTTGTTTGCATTTATCTTTCAGTTGGTTACAACCCTCGATCTTATCCCCTTTCTAATAGTTGGAAGTGATAGAATCTCTGTAGTTGGTTAGTGCAGCCAGTTGCAGCATCTTATATATCCCCTTCTTTCCGTTGAACCCAAGTCATCTGTGCTTGTGTTGACGGGCTATACTTTGGTGAACTGTGAGTCTTGCTTGCCAGTACTTGGATGTACTGACCCCGTTGGGGCTGTGGTTTACGCAGACTACGACTACGGCTACGATGACCACCAGGATGGCTACTTCGTGGAGTTTGACGAGACTGCAGACGAGTAGTTAGATGGACCAGGGCTGGATCCAGGACCTACGTGGATGGGCTTCGTCTTCTTTATTTTCTCCGGCTTCTTAAGCCCGTTGGATTTGTCTGTACCCAGACACCTTTGATTGCTTCCGCTGATGTAATGAATGCTATGTTGGGACATGTGTCTTCTGGATGATTGTATTTGCTATCTCTGCCTTAGTGAAGGCCTTTTGCAACCTTATTTCAATCTTTTGTGTCTTAGAGATAAGTTGTGATCATCATTCGTTCAAAGCTGTTGGCGTACCGTGCGTGCTTGATATGAAGTACGTCGACAGTAGTGCCTATGACTTCTAATGGATAGTTTACGTCGACGGTGGAATAGCAGGGCTTGTGTTGTCGCGCATAAGCGCAGGCCTACCAGGAAGCTGGGACGTGGGAGCAGTTATGCCCCATAATCCAAGCACCTGCTATCCATTTCGTACGATGAGTATCCCTTAGAAGCCAGGGTGCGACAGCAGTGAGCCAAAAGAAACCATGCCGAAAAGCCTTCTTGACCAAAGCCCGAGAAGAGGCGTGATGTCCGCATTCTCCTTGATGTATTTCCACCAGAATCTCTTCTCCTTCTTCCGGTTCCACACAGCGTTGCAGCACGCCAGTGGGACTTCTCTAGTGCAGCACTTCTCTGAATATGGTGTAGCCCTTGGATCTTCTCTGAATCTGCCTTGCGGTAACTTCATCATCTGGCAGGGTGCCGTTCTTTAGAAAGGATAATATGGGCATAGCCCAACTCGGTGTCTCCCGCGTGGGAAACACTGGTTCGTCCAATTCCATCGGAACAGCCACCATTGTTTGCTCTTCAGAGTTGGGAGCACTTCTTTGAAGTCCTGAGCGATTGGCAAGACCTTCCTCAATGAATGCGATAGTCCCCGAGTTGAGAGGGGCAGTCCCTGAGTAAGGAAGGACAGTCCCCGAGTAAGGAGGGGCAGTCCCCGGGTTGCAGGCGCCAGTCCCCGGGATGGACACTGCAGTCCCCGGGTTCTCTGTTGCATTCTCCCAGTCAATCTCCATGGGAACAGCTTCTTCATTTGGCAGAGAAGGAACGAATATGGACTCCGAGTTGGGGGATGGCTTGATGGATGGCTTTCTCAAATGCTCCAAGGCAATTCCCGCCGGGATGGATTGCCGAGAAGACCCCAACTTGGACATCTCATCTGCTGCTTCATTTTCTGCTCTGTGGATGTGCTGAAACTCGCAGCCTTCAAAGAATCCAGTCATAGACTGCACCAGGAAGCGGTACGATGCCATGTTGGCATCCAGAGCATCCCAAGTGCCAGAAACTTGCTGCACCACCAGATCTGAGTCGCCATAGCATATAATGCGTTGCACACCAACCTCCTTGGCTACTCGCAAGCCGTATACCACGGCCTCGTACTCTGCAACGTTGTTGGATGCCTTGAAATGGATCTGCAGCACGTACTTGATTTGATCCCGCTTGGGTGACGTAAGCACTACGCCAGCACCAAGGCCTTCTTTCACTTTGGAGCCATCAAAATGCATCTTCGAGTAATTGGTTGCGGGAGAAGGAGGCTCGTACTGCACCTCAGCCCAATCCACCAGAAACTCCGCCAGAATTTGTGACTTGATGGCTTCTCTTCTCGCATACGCAGGAGCGTACGCGGCCAGCTCGATTGCCCACTTGGCTAGTCTGCCACTTGCTTCCTTGTTGCCCATGATGTCCGAGATGGGAGCAGAGCTCACCACAGTGATGGGATGCTCTTGGAAATAGTGCTTCAGCTTCTTGGCGCCCAGCTACACGCCGTAAGTCATCTTCTGGTAGTGTGGGTAGTTCAGCTTGGAGCTGGATAGCACCTCACTGAGATAATATACTGGCCGCTGCACACTTTTGCCTTCCTCTTCTCGCTCCACCACAATTACTACACTGACTACCCGATTGGTAGCAGCAATGTATAACAACATTGGCTCTTTGGGTAGCGGACTAGCCAAGATGGGAGCGCTACCCAACATCGCCTTCAGCTCATTGAATGCCACATCCGCTTGCGGTGTCCAGACGAACTTGTCGCTTTTCTTCATCAATTGGTACAAAGGCAGGGCCTTCTCGCCCATTCTTCCCAAGAAGCGACTCAGAGATGCCAAGCAACCAGTGAATTTTTGCACATCCTTCAGGGATCTCGGCAAAGACATGCCCTCGATAGCTTTTATCTTTAAAGGATTGGCTTCAATGCCCCGACTGGATACCAAGAAGCCGAGTAACTTGCCAGCCGGGACGCCAAAGGTGCATTTACTCGGGTTCAGCTTCATCTTAAACTTGCGCAAGTTGGCAAAAGTTTCCTCAAGGTCACTGAGCAGAGTTTGTGTTTTATTCGTTTTGATGACAATGTCATCTACGTACACCTGCACATTCTTGCCGAGTTGATCATGCAAGCATTTCTGCATGCATCTCTGATAAGTAGCACCCGCATTCCGCAACACGAAACACATGACGCGATAGCAATAAGCCCCGTACGGGGTAATGAAAGCAGTCTTTATTTGATCAGCAGGGTTGAGAGCTATCTGATGGAAACCAGAGTAGGCATCTATGAAAGACAAAAGCTCACAACCAGCAGTGGAATCGATCACCTGATCGATGCGAGGTAGCGGAAAGGGATCCTTGGGGCAGGCTTTGTTCAAGTCGGTGTAGTCGACGCACATGCGCCACGCTGTAGCGGCCTTGGGATCCTCCTTCTTCTTCTCAACCATGACCGGGTTGGCTAGCCAATCCGGATGCAGCACCTCCATGATGAAATTGCTTATCAGCAGCTTGGTGATTTGATCACCTATGGCCTTCCTTCTCTCATCTCCGAAGCGGCGCATAGCCTGCTTCACTGGTTTGGCGTCGGGACACACATGTAGCGAGTGCTCAACCAACTCCCTCGGGACACCTGGCAAATCTTCATTGGACCAGGCGAACACGTCCCGATTCTCACGGAGGAAGTGGATGAGCTCGCTTTCCTATTTCTCCGCCAACCCTGAGCCAATGATGGCAACACGGTCGGGGAACTCAGGGTCAACCTGGATTTTCTTCGTTTCCTGGGATGCCTGGAACGCGGTCCCGTACTGGGAGCTCGGCATCCCGGGCGCACCACCTTGTGCTGCTTGCGCCATAGCCACCACTTCATGTATCTTCTTCTTCTCGGCAGCAATCACCATTGATTCCGCCAACTGAGAACCAGCAGAGGCACACTCTATAGATCTTTTGTAATCACCAGAGATAGTGATCACGCCATTGGGACCAGGGATCTTCATCTTCATGTATGCAGTATGAGTACAGGCCATGAACTTGCTCAGAGCAGGCCTGCCGAGTAAGGCGTGGTATGGGCTCTGGTGATCAACCACCTTGTCGTGGTGGTGTCACGGCAGATGCCATAGGATGGCTAAAGTTGTGGGGACGATGGACGATGGAGGCGCTCGAGGAGGGATCACGCAGCGAGTAGCCGCGTGAAGTATGAAACCAGCACTGCAAACAACAAGATCTACCCAGGTTCAGGGCCCTCGTGTGGAGGTAAAACCCCTACTCCTGCCTTTCTCTCTGTGTATTAGTGTCTCACCGAGTAGCCATAGTACAAGTTTGGCCTTCAGCCGAGTAGCCACTCTCCCCTCTCTATGATGAACTAGGTCAAGAATGTGAACCGGTCTCCGATCCTAGCGCCGTCCCTCGCGCAGGAGGGGGCAGGGCACCTAATATACTGGCGCCCAGCCGGATACAGCCAACGGAGAAAAGTACAAACAGATGTCGACATAGTGTGCACACTACGTACTTCCGGCTTCCCGCTGACAGCTTTGGCTTCCTAGTTTTTCTTGTGTGGAAAGTCGTTGTGCAAAACCAAGAAGCTGATCTGTTATCACTGTTGCGAACACAGAGTAGGTCCCCCTATCCTGCGACGCCCTGCTGACACC
The DNA here is from genome assembly GCA_028641055.1 of Alopecurus myosuroides. Taxonomy (NCBI): domain Eukaryota; kingdom Viridiplantae; phylum Streptophyta; class Magnoliopsida; order Poales; family Poaceae; genus Alopecurus; species Alopecurus myosuroides. The sequence continues at coordinate 131,916,204 of CM054059.1, read as the reverse complement.
CTGGCGCGGTCAGGCACGCCCTCTGCAGATGAACAGTGCCACAGTACGGACCCAGGATACGCGGGATCCTGTGTCAGAACGGCTCCTTTGACTTCTGGCCCGAGTAGGAAACCGCCATTTCTACTCGGGCCAATTCTTCTACACGGAGGAATGTAACTTCCTTGATTCTTCCTTCTGGCCATCAATATGTACGACCGAATAGCAGCTGACCGGGTAGCAAGTACCGGGTAGCCAGCTACTCGGCCAAACATCCTTTCCGATCTTGCCCCTTGCACTTGTCTTTACCGTACTCGGGGGTAACCCCCCGACATTAGTCCCCGAAGCTGGTAGAGCCTTGCGAACTTGTTCACTGGGCTCTGCCAGTTAAAAACCAATCTTGTTGTTGAGTTTTGGGATGCCGAGTAAACCTCCGAGTAGCCCTTAATCTTGTCTTGGGTTTCTTGTCTCCCGAATAGAACCATTCCTCTTCTCTGTCGCCGAGTAAAAAGACTTATCGAAATCTCGAATCAGAATCTCTGCGTGGCAGAGCGAAATCTGGCTTTTCGCACTACAACTGGGCACGTGTCACGCCACCACACCCCCGACGCCTCGGTGCCCGGGATCTGACAGGCCACGCGCCCAGTTTTCACGGCCTGGGCCACTAGCCCGTTATGTCCCATCAAGCGCAGTAATTACCCACGATCGCGTCGTGGGATCAATTGCGGCCGTTACGCGCGCGTCCTGCGCTGTGTGCGTTTCTAACGGGCCCACACACCCCACGCCGCACGATCTCTGTGCGTAACTGATCCCACTACCTCCGATTGTAACGGCAACCCGAGAGGAGATATAAATACCCCCTCGGTAACTCCTTCCCATTCCTGCCCTCATTCTCTCCATGCCTCTTCGTTCCACCGCCGCCATCGAGCGAGGAGCGCTTCGAGGCCAACTGGGAGGAAGATCGAAAGGAGGACGACGAGGTCTCCTACGATACTGCGGATAGCCTCTGTATCCCTCATGCCGTCCAGCCGGGTAAGCATCATGTCGACGCGTCCATTCGGGACTGGTCCGAAGACGACGACGAAGGTGATTGAGTTCACCTTTTTGGTCGCGAGTAGCGCAACCCAGTTTCTTTCTGTTTCTCAATTGTTTTCTTCTCCTCAACTCTACAGAAGATGCTGATGCTGAGGAGGAGGACGAGGACGTCCTCGATGTCGACCCAGTTGCGGTTGCTGCTCCCACCACTCGGAAGAGGGCGGGTAGCGGTGCCCAAGAGCCCACCGCCAAGAAAGCCAAGAAGGGCGAGAAGAAGACTAAGCAGGTCTCCGGGAGACGGCTACCCCCTTCTCGTGCCGGGTAAGTGATTTTCTTCTAAGTTACATTTTGCTGTTGCTGCTTTTCCTGAGTTCCTTATTCCGCTGCTGCTTCTCGGTTTCTTCTTTCTCTCTTCTGTTTCTGAAACCCCTTTTCTGAACTTCTTTTCTCTTCAGCGCCCCCTTGGACGCTGATGCTGCTGCCGCTCCCACCAAATCCAAGAAGCGACCCGCCATTGACGTCGATGCGCTCATCGACCTCTCTGACGAGGACGAGACCGCGGCGCGGGACAAGACGCGTGCGCCCTCGCCCGTGAAAGAGGAAGATGAAGACAACACCAACGTCCAGGGCATGGACCTCGGTGCCCAGGACGCCGAGCAGGAGCAGCAGGCCCGCGCGGAACAACAAGCGCAGGATGCTGCTCACGACGAGAGACCTCCTTCTCCCCCAGCTGCCACAGCTGGGGAGAACACAGAACCAGCCACCGAGCATGAAGATCGCGCCGCCCTTGAGCAGCAGGAAGAGAGCCAGGAGCAGCAGGACACTGATACTGCTGCCCGAGATGACCCCGCGGCCCAGCCGCGGGTAGACGAACAAGAGGACGTACCGCAAGACCCCGCTGCCGAGCAGCGGGTTGAGACACTTGAGGTGGAGGAGAACCTGCAGAGCCGCGTGCAGCCGGATGCGGCGCCGGGTAGCCAGCCCTCTGCGCCGCCTACCCAACAGGCTGCTCCACCTACTGCGCCAAGCTCCCCGCCCGTGAAGAAGACCAAGACCGCAGCCAGCCCTCCAGCCAAGCAGATTACAAAGAAAACTGCTTCCGATGCTACTGGCAAGAAAGAAGCAGCCGAAAAGAAGGCGGTCGAGAAGAAAGCTGCCGAGAAGAAGGGCGCCGAGAAGCAAGCTGCCGAGAAGCAGGCTGCCCAGCCTGACGCCACTGTCCGCGGGAATCCCCCGCGTGGCGCTGCACAAGACTCTACTGTGATGCCGCCGCCTAAGCCAGCTGCAAAGCCTGCCGCGAAGAGTGGGCAGCTCACCATCGGCGCTTCCGGCGCAGCTGCAAGATCAAGCGCGCAAGACCCGCCTAGCTATCCGCCCTACATGGTGCAGATGGGCAAACAGTACGGCATTGGTCTGAACAAGACCGAGAAGCAGCTCGCTCTCACAAAAGGCAAACAGGCCCAGGCTGTGGATTCCAAGCTGCCGGCCAAGGACAAGGCCCTTTCAATCTTCTCGCGCGAGATCCAGGAGACCGAGGTGACGTCCACGGGGCTCGAGCAGATGATCGACCGGGTAGGCTTCATTGAAGCTGAGTGGAACAACGACGTCCTTGGCAACCAGCCCTGGCACGGCCTTGCCTTGGGCAAGCTGGACCACTGGCGCACTGACTGGAACAAGGCGGACATGGGCTACAATCCCATGACCATCTCGTCTGCCACCAGCACGCTTGCCGCGAAGCTGTTCGTCCACCGCAAAGCTGCAGAGGACCTCGAGCAAACCTATGCGGTAAGTTTTGCTTGCCTGTTCCGAGTTGCACTTTTCTTCTCTTTTATTCGTCTCCTTCTTCTTATCCATCACCCAGTCCCCGAGATTCGGGCCGAGTAGACGGATACTCAACCGAGTTGTCGTCTTCTCGGGTTGAATCTTCAAATTTTTGTCTGATGCCTTTTCTTTCTGCTTTTCAGAATAGCCTCTTGAAGAGAACAATCCTGTACCGGCAGCTGCTCTGGAATCACAGCATCGCAAAAAGGCGCCTTGAGGCCCTAGAAGCAGAACGCAAAAGTGATGCCGTGACGGAGAAGGAGGCCCTGGCTCGCACTCTTAAGATTTCTGAGATCGAGAGTAAGCTTTTAGCTACGCGGTTCATGCGTTTTGTGTTTACGCCCGCTTTTGCTTTCTGCTTTAACTGATTGTACTCGACAGACAAGTTTAAAGAGATGGCAGAGGAGCACAAGAACTGCCATGTTTTTGTTGCGAATGCTCAATCCACGATTAAGAAGATGGAAGGTGAATTGCCGACTTTTCGGCTTGTCTTCCTTCTTTTGCTTTTTTGCTACTCTGCTGACCTTGCTCCTCTCTCCGCAGAAGACCACAAGAAGTTCGTTGAGGAGCATCTCGACTGCCTCAAACCCGCCGAGGTGCAGCAGCAATTGGAAAGCCAAGCAGTAGAGCTCAATAGCCAACATACCACCGAGCTGGAGCCGCTGCAGGTCCAGTTAAGGGCTGCTCTGCAGGACGCCCTAGACATAGCCGCCGAGAAGGACAAGATAGAGGCAGCTGCGAAGGCTAAGCAAAAGGCCCTTGAGATGGAGTGCGAGATGCTGAAGAAAAGCAACTCGGATCTCATGCTCCAGCTAGCCGGGCTCCGCAAGGTCGAAGAGAGGCAGACTGCTGATGAGGAGTCTTGGAGGCGAAAGCTGGATTCGCTACTCTGCGAGCTGAACAGTAAGTTCCTGTATCGCTGCTTTTGTTTATCTCCTTCTTCTTCTTCTTCTTGTCTACTCGGTTTGCTCCTCTCCTCTGCCCCTGTTTCTGATCTTCTCTGATAGCATTTGCAGAGATCTTCCCCGACCTCTGCTCGACTTGCAAGCCAGGCCTCACTAAGGCCCAAGAACTCCGAACTGAGAAGGGTTTGCCCAAGGACACCAAGTCTTCGATTGAAGACAACCTCGCGAGCATGCAGACTCAACTCAAGAATTTAAGGGGCCTGGGCACCGATTTGGTGTCCACTGCCTTCAAGCTCCATGCCTTGTTTTGGCCTCGAGACCCTGCGCCAGCAACCATCCGCGCGCTCGCCGAGAAGCTGAATGGCGTGAAAGCCGAGCTGAAGAAGTGGCGAGCCTCCGGAGCTCGGGCAGGTGCTGACATGCTGCTTCTCTTCATATGCAGCTGGTATGACAACCTTAATCTTAATACTATCCTCGAGATGCGCCAGGACTCGAGGTGGGAGTCAGATCCCGACTGCGTGGCTCGCCGCCAGTTGGTTGCGTACGAGGTCGCATCCTACGCGGATACCGCGCGCTTCATCGAAGGCCTCACCGAGCCTGACACTGATGTGGAAGGCGAGGACGAAGACGAGGAGGCCACCGATTCAAAGGGCTTGAGTTGCTTCGCAGGCGCCGATGATGAGTCCGGGAAGGGGAAGGGCGCGGTCGTCGCGGATAGCGACGAGGAAGCCGAAAGCGAGAAGATGACCATCGACACTGCGGCCCTCGAGTTCGGCTCTTCGTCTGGCGCAGCCCTCGACGATGCGGCACTACTCTGCACCCAATCCGCTGCCTCCACTTCGGCGACGGACCCCATCTCGGTGGCCACAGCCACCTCTGATCAGGCTGCCACCAACCCAGAAGCGGATGCTGCAAAGACTGACGCTGCCAACATGGAGGCTGACGCTGCCAAGGCCAACACCGAAGCCGATGTTGCCAAGGCCAACATCGAAGATGCTGCTACCTCCACTTGATTACGTCATGCAACACTTATCCTTGAAAACTTTTATCAGATCCCCGGGATGCCGGGTGCAAATGTATCAAAACAATTATGCTTTTCGTTGCTACTCAGTTTTATTCTCATTTGATGTTTTCAACTTAGTAATTTGAGTAGCCTTGGCTCGATGCCGGGTTGCGTTATCATGCAAGTCCCCGAGTTGCATTTCTCATTCACCCTTCCTTTTTATCTCAGCTCTTACCCGCAACTTGTTGCTTTTTTGGTATTCGAGTCACAAGAGTTCAAAGTTGGAGTTGCAAATACTTAGCCACGTGGAAACAATCATAGTAACGCGACCCACCATTTAGCCGAAAAAAAGTTAACACAAAATAGTAGTAAAAGCCACCCTACTCGGTTCCTGCACTCTTTCTTTCCTTAGTAATTTTTCTTGTGCTCATTGACCTTTGGCTTGTTCTCTTGCTTGCCATGAAGCCGGGTTTCGGACAGCAGCAGAGTCGAAGAGTTGGCTTGTAGGTTTAAAAACAGTACTAAATGTACTCATGAAATTTTAAGCAGAGCAACCGAGTAGACAAAAGTGATGCCGAGTAGAAACACATAGAGCAATTTTGGACGAGGGCAGTCCCCGAGTTCAATTTCAGATTGCAGAGTAGGAGTTTAACTCGGATAAGAGAGTACATACACATTTTTGTTCACGAATGAAAGCGGCGAAGTAGAGCTACATTCCAGGGGCGCTTAGATTCCTCCCCAGCTTTATCCGCCCTGTTCTTCTCGGATGGCTGCGCGTCTACCAGGTAATAGGCATCATTGTGCAGAGCCTTACTCACAATGAAAGGTCCTTCCCACGGAGGGGATAGTTTTTGCATCCCGGCTGTGCGCTGCACAAGCCTAAGGACCATGTCTCCTTCTCGGAAAACCCTTGGGCTCACTTTTCGGCTGTGATAACGCCTCAAGTTTTGCTGATAAACAACTGAACGTGACAGAGTAAGCTCTCTTGCTTCTTCTAGCAGGTCAACATCATCTTCTGAGCTTCTCTCGCCTCCACCTCAGTGTAGAGGGTTACCCGGGGGGAGTCATGCTCTAGGTCTATTGGCAACACGGCCTCAGCCCCGTATACCAAGAAGAATGGCGTGTAGCCGGTTGACCGGTTAGGGGTAGTCCTTAGACTCCACAACACCGCTGGCAACTCGTCTAGCCAACACCCAGGTGTTTTCAGCAGCGGCTCAACCAGCCTTGGCTTTATGCCTGCTAGCACCATGCCGTTTGCTCTTTCAACTTGCCCATTGGAGGCGGGATGCACAACAGAAGCGACATCTAGCCGGATATGCTTATCTTTGCAGAACCGCACCATTGCACCCTCAGCAAAATTGGTACCGTTATCCGTGATGGTGCTATGCGGGTAGCCGTATCTCAGGATCACATCCTTCAGGAAACTCACAGCTGTGGCTCCATCACACTTCTGAATAGGCTTCACTTCTATCCACTTGGTGAACTTGTCAACCATGACTAAGATGTGAGTCATGTTGCCTCTAGCCGGCTTGAAGGGACCAACCATATCCAAACACCAAACAGCAAATGTCCAAGTAATGGGAATGGTTTTCAACTCGGAAGCAGGCAAATGGATCTTACTTGCGAATCTCTGGCAGCCATTGCACTTCCTCACGATATCTTCTTCTTGCTTCAAGGCTGTGAGCCAATAGAAACCATGCCGAAAAGCCTTCTTGACCAAAGCCCGAGAAGAGGCGTGATGCCCGCATTCTCCTTGGTGTATTTCCACCAAAATTTCTTCTCCTTCTTCTGGTTCTACACAGCGTTGCAGCACGCCAGTGGCACTTCTCTTGTGCAGCACCTCTCTGAATATTGTGTAGCCCTTGGACCTTCTCTGGATCTGCCTCGCAGTAACTTCATCTTCTGGCAGGGTGCCGTCCTTTAGAAAGGATAATATGGGCATGGCCCAACTCGGTGTCTCCCGCGTGGGAAACACTGGTTCGTCCACTTCCATTGGAACATGTACCACTGTCTGCTCTTTAGAGTTGGGAGCACTTCTTTGAAGTCCTGAGCGATTGGCAAGAACTTCCTCAATGAATGCGACAGTCCCCGGGTTGATAGGTGCAGTCCCCGAGTAGGGAGTGGCAGTCCCCGAGTTGCAGGCGCCAGTCCCCGGGATGGAGGCTGCAGTCCCCGGGTTCTCTGTTGCATTCTCCCAGTCAATCTCCATGGGAACAACTTCTTCATTTGGCAGAGAAGGAACAAATATAGATTCCGAGTTGGGAAATGGCTTGATGGATGGCTTTCTCAAATGCTCCAAGGCAATCCCAGCCGGGATGTTTTGCCGAGAAGACCCCAACTTGGACAGCTCGTCTGCTGCTTCATTCTCCGCTCGATGGATGTGCTGGAACTCGCAGCATTCAAAGAATCCAGTCATAGACTGTACTAGGAAGCGATATGATGCCATGTTGGCATCAAGAGCATCCCAAGTGCCAGAAAATTGCTGCACAACCAGATCTGAGTCGCCATAGCATATAATGTGCTGCACGCCGACCTCCTTGGCTACCCGCAAGCCGTGTACCACGGCCTCGTACTCTGCAACGTTGTTGGACGCTTTGAAATGGATTTGCAGTACGTACTTGAGTTGATCTCGCTTAGGTGACGTCAGCACTACGCCAGCACCGAGCCCTTCCTTCACCTTGGAGCCATCAAAGTGCATCTTCCAGTAATTGGAAACTGGAGCAGGAGGCTCGTACTGCACCTCAGCCCAATCCACGAGAAACTCCGCCAGAATCTGAGACTTGATGGCTTCTCTTCTCGCATATGCAGGAGCGTACGCGGCTAGCTCTATTGCCCACTTGGCTACTCTGCCACTCGCTTCCTTGTTGCCCATGATATCCGAGATGGGAGCAGAGCTCACAACCGTGATGGGATGCTCTTGGAAATAATGCTTCAGCTTCTTGGCGCCCAGGTACACGCCGTAGGTCATCTTTTGGTAGTGCGGGTAGTTCTGATTGGAGCTGGACAACACTTCACTGAGATAATGTACTGGCCGCTGCACACTTTTGCCTTCCTCTTCTCGCTCCACCACAATCACCACGGTGACTACCCGGTTGGTAGCAGCAATGTACAGCATCATTGGCTCTTTGGGTAGCGGACTAGCCAAGATGGGAGCGCTAGCCAGCATTGCCTTCAGCTCATTGAATGCCACATCTGCTTGCGGTGTCCAGACGAACTTATCGCTTTTCTTCATCAATTGGTACAAAGGCAGGGCCTTCTCACCCATTCTGCTCAAGAACCGACTCAAAGATGCCAAGCAACCAGTGAATTTTTGCACATCCTTCAGGGATCTCGGCAAAGGCATGCTCTCGATAGCTTTTATCTTTGAAGGATTGGCTTCAATGCCCCGACTGGATACCAAGAAGCCGAGCAGCTTGCCAGCCGGGACGCCAAAGGTGCATTTACTCGGGTTCAGCTTCATCTTGTATTTGCACAAATTGGCAAAGGTTTCCTCAAGATCGGCAAGCAGAGTATGTGTTTTATTCGTTTTGATGACAATGTCATCTACGTACACCTGCACATTCTTGCCGAGCTGATCGTGCAAGCATTTCTGCATGCATCTCTGATAAGTAGCACCCGCATTCCGCAATCCGAAACACATGACACGATAGCAATAAGCCCCGTATAGGGTAATGAAAGCAGTCTTTATTTGATCAGCGGGGTTGAGAGCTATCTGATGAAAACCAGAGTAGGCATCTATGAAAGACAAAAGCTCACAACCAGCAGTGGAGTCGATAACCTGATCGATGCGAGGTAGCGGAAAAGGATCCTTGGGGCAGGCCTTGTTCAAGTCGGTGTAGTCGACGCACATGCGCCATGTGGTAGCGGCCTTGGGATCCTCCTTCTTCTTCTCGACCATGACCGGGTTGGCTAGCCAATCCGGATGCAGCACCTCCATGATGAAATTGCTTATCAGCAACTTGGTGATCTGATCACCGATAGCCTTCCTTCTCTCATCTCCGAAGCGGCGCATAGCCTGCTTCACTGGTTTGGCGTCAGGACGCACATGTAGCGAGTGCTCAACCAACTCCCTTGGGACACCTGGCAGATCTTCATTGGACCAGGCGAAAATGTCCCGATTCTCACGGAGGAAGTGGATGAGCTCGCTTTCCTATTTCTCCGCCAACCCGGAGCCAATGATGGCAACGCGGTCGGGGAACTCAGGGTCAACCTGGACCTTCTTTGTTTCCTGGGATGCCTGGAACGCGGTCCCGTACTGGGAGCTTGGCATCCCGGGCGCAACACCTTGTGCTGCTTGCGCCATAGCCACCACTTCATGTATCTTTTTCTTCTCGGCAGCAATCACCATCGACTCCGCCAACTGAGAACCAGCAGAGGCACACTCCATAGACTTCTTGTAATCACCAGAGATGGTAATCACGCCATTGGGACCAGGAATCTTCATCTTCAGATATGCAGTGTGAGTAGAAGCCATGAACTTGCTCAGAGCAGGCCTGCCGAGTAGGGCGTGGTAGGGGTTTTGGTGGTCAACCACCTCGAACTGCAGCCTCTCCGTGCGGCAGTTCTCCCTGGTACCGAATAGAACGTCTATCCACACTCGTCCCATTGGAGAACAAGAAATTCCCGGCACAATGCCATGGAAAGTGGTCTTGCTGGGTAGCAGCATGTTCTCGGCAATCCCGAGCTTCTCAAGCGTATCCTTGTACACAATGTTGATGCTGCTGCCGTTGTCGATCAGTACCTTGCTGAACCTCACATTTTTTCTCGGGACCCAAGAAGGTAGGGTCCAGCACCAAGGCGTAGCTACCCGGGTTGGGCATCACCTTAGGATGATCTGCTCTGGACCACGTGATCTCTTGGTTGCACCAGTGCATGTAGTGAGGGACATCGGGGATAACAGCATTGACCTCCATGGCACGCCTGTGCTGCGATTGCTTGTCGACAGGATCAGAAGTGAAGATCATGTAGCTCTCGTGGTGCTCTTGGTACTGGTTGCGGCCTCCGTCATCATTGTTACCATTGTTGTTGCCCTGGTAGTTGTTGTTGCCTCTGTTGTTGTTGCGGTTGCGGTTATTGTTGTTGTTGTTATTGTTGCGGTAGCCCTCATTGTTAAAGTAGTGGTTGGCTCCTAAAGCCACTTGGTTCACGTTTTCTCTTCTCGGAAATGCCGGAGGCCGAGCTGCGGGTGGGCGCCAACTGTCGTGGTGGTGTCACGGCAGATGCCATAGGATGGCTAAAGTTGTGGGGACGATTGACGCTGGAGGCGCTCGGGGAGGGATCACGCAGCGAGTAGCCGCGTGAAGTATGAAACCAGCACTGCAAACAAGAAGATCTACCCAGGTTCAGGGCCCTCGTGTGGAGGTAAAACCCCTACTCCTGCCTCTCTCTCTGTGTATTAGTGTCTCACCGAGTAGCCACAGTACAAGTTTTGCCTTCAGCCGAGTAGCCACTCTCCTCTCTCTATGATGAACTAGGTCAAGAATGTGAACCGGTCTCCGATCCTAGCGTCGTCCCTCGCGCAGGAGGGGGCAGGGCACCTAATATACTGGCGCCCAGCCGGATACAGCCAACGGAGAAAAGTACAAACAGATGTCGACATAGTGTGCACACTGCGTACTTCCGGCTTCCCGCTGACAGCTTTAGCTTCCTAGTTTGTCTTGTGTGGAAAGTCGTTGTGCAAAACCAAGAAGCTGATCTGTTATCACTGCTGTGAACACAGAGTAGGTCCCCCCTATCCTGCGACGCCCTGCTGACACCCTGGCGCGGTCAGGCACGCCCTCTGCAGATGAACAGTGCCACAGTACGGACCCAGGATACGCGGGATCCTGTGTCAGAACGGCTCCTTTGACTTCTGGCCCGAGTAGGAAACCGACATTTCTACTCGGGCCAATTCTTCTACACGGAGGAATGTAACTTCCTTGATTCTTCCTTCTGGCCATCAATATGTACGACCGAATAGCAGCCGACCGGGTAGCAAGTACCGGGTAGCCAGCTACTCGGCCAAACATCCTTTCCGATCTTGCCCCTTGCACTTGTCTTTACCCTACTCAGAGGTATCCCCCCGACACACCTCGAATTGCAGGCTCTCTGTGCGGCAGTTCTCCCTGGTGCCGAATAGAACATCTATCCACACACGGCCCATTGGAGAACAAGAGACTCCTCGCACAATGCCGTGAAAAGTGGTCTTGCTGGGTAGCAACATGTTCTCGGCCATACCGAGCTTCTCGAGTGTGTCTCTGTACACAATGTTGATGCTGCTACCATTGTCAATCAGCACCTTGCTGAACCTGACATTCTTCTGAGTACCCAAGAAGGTGGGATCCAACACCAAGGCGTAGCTACCCGGATTAGGCATCACCTTAGGATGATCCGCTCTGGACCATGTGATCTCTTGGTTGCACCAGTGCATGAAGTGAGGAACAGCCGGGATCACAGCATTGACCTCCATCGTGCGCCTCTGCAGTGACTGCTTATCGGCGGGCTCGGAGGTGAAGATCATGTAGCTCTCGTGATGCTCTTGGTACTGGTTGCGGCCTTCCGCACCATAGTTGCCGTTGTTGTTGTTGTTGACGAAGTTGCGATTGCCGTTGTTGTTGAAGTTGCGGTTACCATTGTTGTTGTTGTAGTTGTGGTTGCGGTTGGCTCCTAAAGCCACCTGGTTGACGTTCTCTCTTCTCGGGAATGCTGGAGGCCGAGATGCGGCTGCTCGGATAGGCTGCACATTGGCATTCGCAGCTGGCAGAGGAGGAGGAGTAGGCAGGCCTTCATTCCCGATCAAATCCCACCAGTCGCACTGCCGAGTAGTGTGGTTGGCAGGTCTTGAGGGATGCTGAGTGTGGAAGCTACATGGGCCATCCCTCATGTCCTGGAAGACAAATTTCTGAACCAGATCCGGGTTGCCGCTACCCTGCTGAGGAGCACGATATGGCTTCTTGTTGCCTTGGCCCTGGTTCTGGTTCTGCCCGTACTGGGCTCCAGCAGGTTTCTGCCTTTGGCTACTCCCAGCTCCGGTAGCCACATCATTCACCTCCTCAGGATCGTATCGAGTATCAATCCGGTCACCCCTGCGCTTGTTGCGGAACTCGTTGCGCTTGTTGCTATTGAAGTTTCTTCTCATCTCCGCGGAGTCCATCAAGGGCTGAGTAGGATCACCGAGTGCGTACTGATCCGCAATCTTGATGGTCTCCGCAAGAGTGTTCGGCATCTCCCTCTGCAGCCTCTGCCACAACATGCTGCCATGTCTGCAACCTTGCGCGAACCAAGTGATGGCCTGGGCCTCATTCACACCTTCACACGTGTTCCTCAATGTGCTCCACCGAGTAAGATACTCGCGGTCCGTCTCGTCTTCCCGCTGCTTGCAAGCGGACAACTGCAGCGGCCTATTCGGCCTCTTGTATGTGCTGGTGAAGTTGCTGATGAAGGCCTCCGAGAAGTCTAGCCAGCAATTGATGCTGTTCTTGGGCAGGTTGTTGAGCCAAGTGCGAGCTGGGCCCTCAAGCATTTGCGGAACGTACCGCACAACCCATCTCCGGTTGCAGTTCGCGATATGAACCGCAGTGACATAGTCCTTGAGCCAATCTTCCGGCTTGGTGCTGCCATTGTAACTCTTGGTACCTCTAGCAAACTGGAAGTTCTTCACAGACGGCTCATTCATGATGCGTGGGCCAAAGCACTCTGGGCCAGGAGGCCCTGTGTTCTCGAGCCGTGCGGATAGATTGATCCGGTCCAGCTTGTACCGGACATCATTGGGCTCCAGCACACGCTCACCCACGCGATCCATGATATCATAACCAGCTAACCCCATAGCCGAGTAGCCATCATCATATCTATCCACCTCCATAGATGCAGGCTGCTCCACCAGGTTGGCTACTCGCGCAACCGCACGCGGCTGAGCAGCAGCTGGCTGCTGCGGCCTCTGCCAAGTAGGCTGAGCAACCTGTTTCCGAGAAGGGCACGGACAATCTCCTCCTCGCGTCTTGCTGTGAGCTTTATGGGCTTGAAAGCCTGCTCCTGCAGAGTTGTGTTTCTGACCGGACTGCCGCGGCACAGCGTGCTGTTTCGCGGCGACAACCGGGTCGTACACCTGCATCTGTCTGTCTCTACCAGAATAGCCACTACGCTCCCTCTCACGACTGGGATGCGGTGATGAGGCCTGATCGTTAGATCTGACCGCATGCGAGTGCACCACCTGAGAAGCTCCAGCACCCGGATTGGCTTTCCGGAACTCCTCGTTCTGCCTAGCAGCCTCTAGCACTAGCTCATTGAGCCTATCCTGCTGCCCAACAAGCGCGTCGCCAGCGAGATGCGGCAACTCGGCAGCTACAGCCTCAGCAGCTCTAAGGGTTTTGGCGGGGGTGCTGTATTTGGGCCTGGTGGTAGCGGTGATTTGGCTATCTACTCGGCCAGCGGTCTCACCAACCGCTGCAATCTCGGTGCCTAGGTTACGGCGCGTAGCGCCTGCCTTGAGAGGCTTCCTAACCACTGGCGTAAAGCCGTGAGGACGGTTGTACTCGTTCTGGTCTAGGTTAAGCTCAAGCCTAACCTTCTCCAACTCCACCTGCTCGGCGAGCAGCACCAGGCGCTGCTCTTCGAGCTGCGCCCTCATGGTCATGAGCTCGAGCTCGGTGGGAGGCGGCATGCCTACCCGCACCGCGGATGCCGGTACCGTCGGGTCGTGGAAGGAGGGATGTAGCCCGGGCGATTCTGGGGCAGCTCGTAGGGCTTGTGCGTCCTGGTAATTTCGCTCGGACCAGCCACCTCCTCGACGACTGCCGCAGCTGCGGCTGCACCCTTCCCAGCAGCGGTAGCCGGGGCGGTCATCATCACTTCCGCGCGGTCCGCAGAACAGCCAGTTGGCTTTCCGCGGGCAGCGATGACAGCAGGCGGATCTTCCGCGACGTGCACCTGCTCGGGGTACTCGCGGACGATGGTGGTGGCGACGTAGACGAGGTGAGAGACGAAGGAGAGCACCGAGCCGCCTTCCGGCATGGCCCTGCCGCCAAAATCGCCGGCGTTGTCGATGACGAAGTCGAAGGACCCGAATCTGTGGACAAGGCCACAGACCACGCGCTCCCCAGTAGCAAGAATGGATCCCGTCCGAACATGAACTCCAGCCAGCGCCGCTGGTTGCCCCACGGTGGGCGCCAACTGTCGTGGTGGTGTCACGGCAGATGCCATAGGATGGCTAAAGATGTGGGAACGATGGACGCTGGAGGTGCTCGGGGAAGGATCACGCAGCGAGTAGCCGCGTGTGGTATGAATCAGTCACTGCAAACAACAAGATCTACCCAGGTTCAGGGCCCTCGTGTGGAGGTAAAACCCCTACTCCTTCCTTTCTTTCTGTATATTTGTGTCTCACCGAGTAGCCACAGTACAAGTTTTGCCTACAGCCGAGTAGCCACTCTTCTCTCTACGTGAAGATCTAGGTCAAGAATGTGAACAGGTTCTGGATCCCTCGCGCAGGAGGGGGCAGGGCACCTTATATACTGGTGCCTAGCCGGATACAGCCAACAGGGAAAAATACAAACAGATGTCGACATAGTGTGCACACTGCACACTTCCAGCTTCCCGCTGATAGCTTTGGCTTCCTAGTTTGTCTTGTGTGGAAAGTCGTTGTGCAAAACCAAGAAGGCGTTCTGTTATCACTTCCACGACCACAGGGTAGGCCCCCTAACCTGCGCCGCCCTGCTGACACCCTGACGCGGATAAGCACGCGCTCTGCAGATGAACAGTGCCTCAGTACGGACCCAGGATACGCGGGATCCTGTGTCAGAACGGCTCCTTTGACTTTTGGCCCGAGTAGGAACCCACTCCCTCTACTCGGGCCTCTTCCTCTACTCGGAGAAATATAACTTCCTTGATTCTTTCTCCTGGCCATCAACGTGTACGGCCGAATAACAGTCGACCGGGTAGCGTGTACCGGGTAGGTAGCTACTCTGCCAAACATCTCTTCTGACCTTGCCCTTAGCACTTGCCTTTACCCTACTCGGGGGTGACCCCCCGACAGAGCACTTGTGCTCTTGCCATTTGCATCGGTTGCATCGGTTTGGTATCTCCACGAGGATTCGTGGAAGTGAAAGTTTGTGAGCTTGTTACTCTTGGGTCTTGGACCCTAGACGACTTGTGGTGTTCTTGGGAGCCTACAATTGAGTTGTGGATGTGTGCCCCAAGATTGTGGTGACACCGAGAGCCTCCAATTAAGTTGTGGATGCGTGCGTCGGGTTTGAAGGTTGCCAATAGTGGAAGGTGAACTAGGCATTTATGGCGGGGTTCATCGGAGAATAAGGTGAGGCCTTAGTGGCGTTGAGTAGGCCTTCTTGGTGAGCTCACACCCCTCCAACGAGACGTACTCCCCTTGTGGGAGGCACTCGGGAATACATCATCGTCTCCGTGTGCCTCAATAATTTCTATACCCGAGCTTTTTACTTATGCAATTTACATTGTGATAGCCTTCGCGCTTGAAGTTATATATCTTTCTATCACCTTGTTACTTGTCTTGCTTAGAATAAGTTGTTAGTGTATCTAGTTGACCCTAGAATATTTAGGTTGTATGCTTGTTAATTTAAACACCTAGTTTATTTCCGTATTTAGCAATCTTTAACCGGAAAAGTTTTAATCGCCTATTCACCACCCCCCTCTAGGCGACGTCGTTGTCTGTTCACCATGATGTCCGAGATAGGTGTGGAACTCACAACTGTGATGGGATGCTCTTGAAAGTAATGCTTGAGCTTCTTGGCACCCAGATACACGCCATATGTCATCTTCTGATAGTGGGGGTAGTTTTGCTTGGAGCTGGATAGCACCTCGCTGAGATAGTACACTGGCCGCTGCACAGTCTTGCCTTCCTCTTCTGTTTCCACCACTATCACCGCACTGACTACCCGGTTGGTAGCCGCAATATAGAGCAGCATTGGCTCTTTGGGTAGCAGACTAGCCAAGATGGGAGCGCTACCCATCATGGTCTTGAGCTCCTTGAACGCCACATCAGCTTGTGGTGCCCAGACAAACTTGTTGCTCTTTTTCATCAGCTGATAGAGAGGCAAAGCCTTCTCGCCCATTCTTCCCAGGAAGCGTCTCAGAGAAGCCAAGCATCTGGTAAACTTTTGCACATCCTTCAGTGATCTCGGGAAAGACATGCTCTCTATAGCTTTTATCTTTGAAGGATTGACCTCAATGCCCCGGCTGGATACCAAGAAACCGAGTAACTTGCCAGCCGGGACGCCAAAGGTGCATTTAGTCGGATTCAACTTCATCTTGTACTTGTGCAAATTGGCGAAGGTTTCCTCAATGTCAGTAAGCAGAGTATGTGTTTTATTCGTTTTGATGACAATGTCATCTACGTACACCTGCACATTCTTGCCAATTTGATCATGCAAGCATTTATTCATGCATCTGTGATAGGTAGCCCCAGCATTCCGCAACCCAAAGCACATAACACGATAGCAATAAGCCCCGTACGGGGTAATAAAGGCAGTTTTTATTTGATCATCCGGGTTAAGAGCTATCTAATGGAAACCAGAGTAGGCATCAATGAAAGACAAAAGTTCGCACCCGGCAGTAGAATCGATCACCTGATCTTTGAGGGGTAGCGGAAATGGGTCCTTGGGGCAGGCCTTGTTCAGGTCGGTGTAGTCCACGCACATGCGGCATGCAATATCGGCCTTGGGGTCCTCCTTCTTATTCTCAACCATGACCGGATTGGCCAGCCAATCCGGATGCAGAACCTCCATGATAAATCCTCTTATCAGCAACTTGGTGATATGATCACCGATAGCCTTCCTTCGCTCTGCCGCAAAGCGGAGCATCTCCTGCTTAATCGGCTTGGCGTCTGGGCGTACATGTAGCGAGTGCTCAACCAACTCCCTCGGGACACCCGGCAAGTCCTCATTGGACCATGCAAAGACATCCCGATTCTCACGGAGGAAGTGGATGAGCTCTCTTTCCTATTTCTCTCCCAACCCGGCGCCAATGATGGCAACACGGTCTGGGAACTCAGGATCAACCCGGACCTTCTTTGTCTCCTGGGACTCCTGGAAAGCAGTTCCGTACTGGGAACTCGGCATTCCAGGTGCCCCAACTTGCACTGCTTGGGCCATAGCCACTACTTCATGTATCTTCTTCTTCTCAGCAGCAATGACTAGTGACTCCGCTAGCAGAGATCCAGCAGAGGCACACTCCAGAGAACGCTTGTAATCACCCGAGATGGTGATGACACCATTGGAACCAGGTAGCTTCATCTTCAAGTAGGCTGCATGGGTTGAGGCCATGAACTTGGTGAGGGCAGGCCTACCGAGTAGAGCGTTGTAAGGGCTCTGAAGATCAACCACTTCGAACTGCAGGCACTCGGTGCGGCAGTTCTCCCTGGTGCCGAATAGCACATCTATCCAGATGCGGCCGATCGAAGCACAAGACACCCTCGGCACAATGCCATGGAAAGTAGTCCTGCTGGGCAGCAGCATGTTCTCGGCGAGGCCGAGCTTCTCCAGTGTATCCCGGTACATGATATTGATGCTGCTGCCATTGTTGATCAGCACCTTGCTGAATTGACGTTCTTCTTGGTTCCCAGGAAAGTGGGATCCACCACCAATGCATATGTGCCCGGGTTGGGCATCACCCTTGGATGATCATCCTTCGACCAGGTAACCTCTTGCTCACACCAATGCAATTAGTGAGGCACTGCCGGGATCACAACATTCACCTCCATTGCGCGCTTGCACTGCGACTGCTTGTCGTCTGGCTTGGTGGTGAACACCATGTAGCTCTCATGGTGCTCCTGGTACTGGTTGCGGTCTGCGCCACCATCATTGCCATTGTTGTTGTTGCTTGGTTGTTGTTGTTGTTGTTGTTGTTGTTGTTGTTGTTGTTGTTGTTGTTGTTGTTGTTCCTGTTGTTGTTGAGGGTGTAGAAGTTGCGGTTGTTGTAGTTGCGGTTGGCTCCCTGAGCCACTTGATTCACGTTCTCCCTTCTCGGATTCTCGGCTGGCCTGGGAGCTACTACCCGAATAGGCTGCACATGGGCACCCGAAAGCGGCAGACGAGGAGGAGGGGGCAGCTGACCAAAACCTTCACCCTTGATGCGGTCCCACCAGCTGCATTGCCGGGTAGTGTGGTTGCTTGGCCTACTCGGATGCCGAGGATGGAAGCTACACGGCCCATCCTTCATGGTCTCAAAGATAAATCTCTAAGCATCTCCTGCAACCGGGTTGCTGGTGCCTTGCTGAGGGGGATTGTACTGCTTCTTGAAGCCTTGGCCCTGGTTCTGGTTCTTGCCCGTATTGGGCTCCAGCAGCTTTTTGCCTCTGGCTACTCCCAGCAGTCGCGGTGTCATGGTTCACTGCGTTCACTTGTTCAGGACCATACGGAGTATCCGGTCGGTCCTCTCTGCGCTTGTTGCGGAAATCTTGTCGGTCCTGGCGCCTACCGCCATCTTGATTTCTTCTTCTCGGCTCGAAAGAATCGAGCAGAGGCTGAGTAGGGTCGCCGAGTGCATACATATAAGCTATCTTGATCGTCTCGGCGAGCGTACTCGGCATCTCTCTCTGCAACTTCTGCCACAGCATGCTGCCGTGCCTGCAGCCCTGAGCAAACCAGGTAATGGTCTGCGCCTCATTCACACCCTCACAGGTGTTCCTCAATGTGCTCCACCGAGTAAGGTACTCTCGGTCTGTTTCCTCTTCCCGCTGCTTGGAAGCCGAGCGTTGTTGCAGCCTATTCGGCCTCTTTTACGTGCTGGTGAAGTTGCTGATGAAGGCCTCCGAGAAGTCCAGCCAGCAGTTAATGCTGTCTCTTGGCAGGTTGTTGAGCCAGATCCGAGCAGGGTCTTCCAGCATTTGAGGTACATACCGCACAGCCCATCTCCTGTTGCCGCCTGCAATGTGCACAGCAGTTACATAGTCACTTAGCCAGTCTTCCGGCTTGGTGCTGCCATCATAGCACTTGGTCCCTCTAGCTAGCTGGAACTTGTTCACGGAGGGCTCCTCCATGATGCGGCGACCAAAACAAGTTGGGCCGGGTGGCCCCTTCGTCTCGTGCTACGCAGACCGATTAATCTGGTCCAGCTTGTATCTTGCATCTGTGGGCTCTAGCATCCGGTCACCAAGGCGATCAGTGCGTCTCTTGGATCAGCGTACATGGCCAGCTCCATTGCCGAGTACCCGTCATCATAACGGTCTTGCTGCACAGGCGTGAGTTGCGCAACCGGGTTGACTGCTGCCACAACCGCTTGCGGCTGCACCCTCTGCTGAACTGGCTGGGTAGCATGACGCGGAGATGCGCCTTCTCTGCTTCCTCCTTGCCTCCTGATGTGAGCTCTAGTGGCTTGATAGCCTGCTCCTGCAGAGTTGTGTTTCTGGCCGGGCTGCCGCTCTACAGCGTGCTGTTTTGCAGCGACAGCTGGGTCGTACACCTGCATCTGTTTATGTCTTCTAGAGGTCACGCTCTGGGCCCTGTCACCACCGGGAAGCGGCGATGATGCCTATCCATAGATCTTATCCCATGCGAATGAACAACATGGGAAGCGTCAGCACCCGGATTAGCTCTCCGGAACTCCTCATTCTGCCTACCGGCTTCTAGCACTAGCTCATTGAGCCTATCCTTCTGTCTAGCGCGAGCATTGCCAGTGAGATGCGACAACTCAGCAGCAACTGCCTCTGCAGCCCTAAGCGTTTTGGCAGGGGAACTGTATTTGGGCCTGCCAGCAGTGTTCAAACTAGCAGACAGACTAACATCCCTACCATCTCTGGCTAATTCATCGCCTAAGTTGCAACGAATAATACCTAGCTTGCTAGGCAGCCTAGAAACTAGAGTAAAACCATGTGCTTTGTTGTACTCATTTTGATCTAGGTTAAGCTCAAGCCTAACCTTCTCCAGCTCCTGGGACTCAGCGAGTAGCGCTTGACGCTGCTACTCGAGTTGCACCCTCAAAGCGGCGAGTTCCACCTCGGTGGGCTGTGGCATGCCCATCTGCTTGGTGGCGCCTCCGCGAGCAGCCGATATAGCCGTTAACGTGGAAGAAGCCACGTAACCCGGAATGTTCCGGGGCATGTCATAGGGCTTGTGGACCCTTGCACCAGCCGGCTCCACGACCTCAGCTGCAGTGTCCGCGCCCTTCCCGGCGTTGAGAGCCGGGCCCGTCATCATCACCTACATGTTGTCCGCAGAGCAGCCAGTTGGCTTCCCGCGGGCAGCGAGTACAGCAGGAGGATCCTCCGCAACGAGCACCCCCTCCGGGAACTCGTGGATGACGGTGGTGGCGACGTAGACCAAATGCGCGCCGAGGGAGAGGACCGAGCAGCCTGCAGGCACGGGCCTGCCGCCGAAATCTCCGGCGTTGTCGGTGACGAAGTCGAAGGAGCTGAATCTGTGGAAAAGGCCATAGACCAGGCGCTCCCCGATGCAGAAACGGGTCCCGTCCGAATATGAACCCCAGCCAGCACCGCTGCTGGCCCCACGGTGGGCTCCAACTGTCGTAGGATGGGAAATACAGATGCCATGGGATGGCTTAAGGTTTGGGGCCGATGGACGTTGTAGGTATTCGGGGAGGGATCGCACGGCGAGTAGCCGCGCTCAAGAACACTGCAAACACAACAATCTACCCAGGTTCGGGGCCCTCGTGTGGAGGTAACACCCCTACTCCTACCTATCTCTCTGTATGTATAATATCCGAGTAGCCACAGTACAATCTTGCCTCTCAGCCGAGTAGCCACTCTGCTGCTCTCTCTCGCTCTAGTGCTAGCTCTTGCAATAAATGCGCTCTAGGCCAACGTCCCTCGTGCAGGAGGGGCAGGGAACCTTATATACTGGTGCCCAACCGAGTAAACAACTAATAAAAGGTACAACTGATGGGACAACTCCACTGTGACACACAAGGCACGCTTCTGGGTTCCCGCTGACGCGGGTGCGAGAAGTCGCCGCGCCGTCCGGTTGACAGGACCTGTCCACCTTCTCAGTCTCATAGAGTAGGCCCCAACACGTCCTGTCCCCTCTGTCAGTGACAGGACGTGACAGGCGCAAACTCTCACTTTACCCACGCCGTAGCGCGGATAATCATGTGCTCCGTAAGTTGAACCGCACGCCTGTACGGCTACGGGATACGCGGGATCTCTGTCAGAACGGCTCCATTGACTTCAGGCCCGAGTAGGCTTGCCGCTCATCTACTCGGACCACTTGTTCCTTACTCGGACGATGTTGATCTTCCCTGTTATCTTGTTCTGGTCATCAGCGAGTATCACCGAATATAACGTACCGGGTTGTGGACACCCGGGTAGTCGTCTACTCGGTCAACAACACTTTGACCTTTGCTTTAGCACTTGCCTTACCCCTACTCGGGGGTAGCCCCCCGACAGCTTGTCAGTTGCCTTTAGAATTACAACACAAAGCTTATTGGGCAGTGAAGGAACTAAATAAAGATTTTAAACTTGCTAGTAAGAAAAGAGTGCTTGATTTGAGTTCTCTAGATGAATGAAGATGTGAAGGATATGAAAATGCTAGACTCTTTGAAGAGAAAGTTAAAAAATGGCATGATAGGATAATTCTGCAAATAGATTTTCATGTTGGTGAGAAAGTTCTATTGTATCGGTCTCATCTTAGATTTTTTGCAGGAAAATTACTCTCGATATGAGAAGGACCATATGTTATTGAAGAAGTATATCGGGTGCAATCAAAATTGCTTTCGTTAAAGATAACACTACACAAGTGGTAAATGGGCAAAGACTCAAACAGTATATTTCTGGAGATTCTTATGATGAAGATGTTGCTACTATTTAAGTGGTAACCCCGGAAGATTTTATAAGTAAGAAAATTCCAGAATTTGCAGAGTCCGTTTTCGAATAGGTAGCAGTTGCGTTAAGAAAAAAAAATCGGATTACTTTCCAAGTTATAAATTATTCATATATGTAAAATATAAAAAATATCAAGCCGGAGAAGTGTAGGAGATGGTGCCCGAGGGCACCACACCACCTGGCGGTGTGGGCCCACCCCTGGTTGCACCACCCTATGGTGTGGGCGCCTCAAAGCCCCTCTCCGACTTGTTTTCGACGCGCATTTTCCTTTCGCTATGCATATTTTTGCTATATAATCCTCCGGACCCCCCAAGGTCCGTATATCGTTTTCTCGTTGTGTTTCTGTTTCGACTTATTTCTGCCAGGATTTATTTTCGGTTTTAGAAGCACCATGGCCTCCGCCAACTACAACAAGGGGAAGGAGCCTATGGAATATGATCTCCTAAGCCCCAAGCGCAATACCATGGATCAGGGTGTCAAGAGAGAATCAAAGAGTACGTTATCAAGCAGCAATGGAAGTGTTTCTTCTTGTAGAATGCAGGGACCGAGACCATCAGTTTTGGGCCTTAGCCCCATCCCTGGAGTAGAGGAAGCTCTTCGAGTCGCGGATGAGTTATGTGATCGCTATCGAGCTCTAAGGACGGAGGTGGAGATACTTCAAGAGAAAAACGACAGGTTTCGTGAGATGCTGACACGTTTTCATGCCTTGATTGACAAAAGCTCACCACCACCAACGAAGAATTAATTCGACATTGGTATTGGCAGAAAGTTTCGCGGTATCACACCTTTATCTTTCACCTTCTTACCTTTTAGTAGAGTCATATAATGACTAGAGAAATTATCATATATGATGCTTTACAGAATGGGAGTATCACTCTTTAGTTGGTTATCGTTGTATCCTTTGGTTTGAGTTCCCGTTATGGAATATTAATGATAAGTTTCATCGTCTTCTACACTTCATTTTAGCTTGTAATTTCTGTTATATAGTTGATCTAATTATTAGTATTGGTATCTATATTGGAGCATCAAGTTAATCTAATTGGTTTTGGAACACTTAGCATTGGTCAGTAGCAACAATACTTCGAGTCTTAAGTAGAAAAGAGGAAGTTACATGTAGATATATTATTCCATGATCTTACTTTCTTGTTGGATCGTAAGTTTAAAATTCTCAAGTTAAGATTGTTTGTACTTCCAAGGAAAATTGCATGATTGGTTTTATCACATATATGGTTGTTTGTTTCCCCTCAACTCTTATGCTTGCTACTGTCGCACCCTGATTTCTAGGGGATACTCACCGTACGAACTGGATAGCAGATGCTTGGATTATGGGGCATAACTGCTCCCACGTCCCAGCTTCCTGGTAGGCCTGCGCTTATGCGCGACAACACAAGCCCTGCTATTCCATCGTCGATGTAAACTATCCACTAGAGATCAAAGGCACTTCCGTCGACGTACTTCAAACCATACACACATGGTACGTCAACGGCGTTTAACAAGTGATATCACAACAGATCTCTACGACACAAAAGATTGAAATAAGTTGCAAATGGCTCTCATTAGAGCAGAGATAGCAAATACAATCATCTAGAGGACACATGTCCCAACAATTCATCATTACATCACAGCGGAAGCATTCAACATGTCTGAGTACAGACAAGAACAAAATAGGCCTAAGAGGCCGGAAACGAAAAGACGGAGCCCATCCACGAAGTCTCGGATCCTGCCCGGGTCCGCTATCTACTCGTCAGCAGTCTCGTCATACTCCACGTAGTAGCCACCATGTAGATCCTCGGAAACGTAGGTCTGCGGAAACCACAGCCCCAAAGGGGTCAGTACATAAACGTACTGGCAAGCAAGACTCACAATTCACCAAAGTGTAACCCGTCAACACCAAGCACAGATGCTTTGGGTTCAACGGAAGGAAGGGGATATAAAAAATGCTGCAACTGGCTGCGCTAACCAACTACAGAGAACTACAACTTCCAACTAACAGAAAGGGGATAAGATCGAGTATTTTAACCAACTGAAAGATAACTTCAAACAAACCCATCCTGGATATCGCCCCTTATCCAAAGAAGCAATCCGAGGATAACTCACGCAGTTGAAAATAATGATGGTTCAGATTATTGTCTCAATAAGCCTATTACTAGTCAAGTTGTTAACCATTGGGTGTAAGGTTGTTAATCATTAGGTTTAAGTTGTCCTGAGTACTTGTTAGCCAGTACTTTCACCAAGTAATCCATAACCGCGGAAAACACGGCTTCTCGAGAAGATTATCCCTGCAGGGTTGCACCAATTTGGCCGTACACGCATGAATAACCCGCCAGATGGAAAGGCCCTTCCACCAAGCGGGGCACTCAACACAACTCAACTCTTCTTCGCATCAAGCCCAAAGAACCTTGGGCGCACGGCTAATCAAGCCCCGAAGAATAGGGACCCTCATAGCACTCTAAGACCGTGTCCCCCTATATGCCGACTACAAAAGTTCCACCCTGGCCTGGGCTCGCAAAAACATGCATGCGGCAAATGGAAAACACGAACTAAATGAGGCGATTTGGACGAGATGCGAATCGAATCAAATTGAGGGGGGCGCCCATACTCGCTTCCCACATGCGGTTAGTGCGCTCATCATGGATCAGTAGACAAGACCCTTTTCCTATTAGGGTCGACACTAGCAGGCCTCAAAACCACACAGGGCCTCCTGCCGGTGCCTTATCATCAAATTAATTATTTAACAATAACATTAGCATGATTGATTGATTAAACATCGAGCCCCCAGAACATAATGAAGTAGTAACAGAAAGTAACGGGTAACAGACTCGAGCAAAGCAACCTAAGCATGCTAGTAAGACACGGGCTCAAGCAAAAGGTTATAGGTATGGAGGTGAGGCAATATCAGGGTTAAAGGATCCATGTGATAGGTTCGTAACAGAAGCAACTAATCATAGGGCTAGCAGAATAGACAACGGAAAGTATCGGTAACCAATGTTGAAAGGAACACGATGGTTCATGTGAGTGATAACTTGCCTGCAAAACCCAGTAGCCTGGTACTGAGCTAAATCCTTAGAAGGGGTGTCGTAAGGATCGTCGGTCTCAACGTCGTCGTTTAACCGGGAAGAAGCAAACGAACAATGCAGAAAGATAAACAATCAATATCAGGGCATAGTGCACAAACATGGGATGATGCATGATAGTTTAATTGATGCATCAAAATAAAACTAGTTGACAAGATAACAACATGATTAAATGGACCCACATGCAATTGGATTGCATATGAAAAGCCCATGAATTATGGTTGAATTAATTGTTTTACAACTAAGAAACATGTGAAAGTGGATTAGCATGATGCATGGATGAGGAAAACAGCAAAATAACAACAATAGAATCAAATAGAAATAAGGTTTAACAAGTTTGAAAATTTGTTTATTAAGTTAAGAAATTTTGGTTACTTAAAGGTGTCACACAAGCACTTGTTGTTTTCATCAAGTTTAATTGTTCAAAATAGATAACAAAGTTTATATTTGATAAAACACACAATTTTAGGTGGATCGCATGTTTCACTTGTTGAAAAAGGATTTGGAATAACTTATTTATGAATTAAACAAGTGTAAGCAAGAATTAAATGAAATTAATTCAAACATGAACTTATTTGAGTTTTTATTTGTTCAAAACATTAGATGAAGTTCATATTTGAAAATGTTATGCTTTTATGGTTTGAAAGCATATTTTATATGTCCCAAAAGAATTTGTTTTGATCAAGTTAGGAATTTAGCAGTTTTAAATGAATTAAATAAGATTTAAATTATTTAACCAAGTTTAATTATTCAAAACATGAAACAAATTTTATATTTGGAAAGGTGGTTTAATTTTGCATGGAAAACATATTTCATTTGTTGAAATTGGATTTAAAATGAGCAAGTTATTATTTTGGCAATTTTAAATGCAATAAACAAGAAACAGTTGTTTTCAGCAATTTAAATTATTCAAAACAGCAAACAAAATTTATATTTGGAAAGTACATGAAAAGTTGATTGGAAAACATATTTAGTTTGTTGAATTTGGAATTTTTATGCCCAAGTTATGAATTTTGCAAATTTAAGTGAATTTGACAAGTTTTCAAATATTGCACCAATTTAAAATATTCAAAACAGTAAACAAAATTTATATTTAGGTAGAGAATTTAATTTGGTACAGAAAACATATTTAAAAAGTTGAATTTGGAGTTAAAATGAATTATTTATGCAATTTCTAATTTTAGGGTGCAATCTGCCATTTTTTATCACATCTAGGGACTTAGAAAAAATTAAACAGGGATCTAGAAATTACAGCAGGGACCTGGGTGTGAATATCAGGTTGTGTGGGTTGTAAGAAATAAAAGGAAAAATAAATGGGTTAATCCCGTGGGGGGTGGGATTCGAACCCACCCCCTCTCTGTGAGCACAAGGGTGTGTTGCCAGTAGGGTAGTGCTGCGAGTTGTGACAGATACCCAGCGCGTTTGGTTAAGTGGTAACATTTCCGTCAGTTTAGAAACCTGACGAACTGAACCCAACTGCGATCGGAAGCAACCACGACGGATGTCGACGACGGCTCGCCGGCCTGCTGCCACGCGCGGGAGGGTGCCGTGCGCGTGTGGTGCCTGGTGCGTGCGGACAGAAGGGAGAGGGGAGGAAGGGGTCGAGGGGAGCTCACCCGGGGGCCCTCGAGTGGAACAGCGGCAGGGCGGAGCAGGTGCAAATGGCGGCGAAACTCGGACGGTGGCGGCGCACCTGTCCTTCCCCGTCCGCGCCGAGAGGTCGAAGAGGATGAGGGTGGCGAGGAGGTTCCGTTCCCGTGCCCGCGGGGTCCCGTCGGCGACCACAACCCTCCAACCCCCTCCACGTTCAAGCTCCGTCCGTGGTGATGGCCAAAAAATTCAGAGAGGAAAGGTAGAAAGAAGAAGGGGAAATTGAGAGGGATGGCGGCGGAGATGGTAGGAAGAGGGAAGAGAGTGCGGGTTAGGGTTAGGGTTTGCCCCTTGGGGGGGTTAGATAAGGAGGGGGGGTGGGGTGGAGCAGTGGGGAAACCTCTGTCGTTTTCTCCATTGATGACGTACGCTCGTACGGAGGTTGGGGAGAAGGGGTACTGGGCCAAATGGAAATTGGGCTGGGCTGGCTTAGTTTTCTCCCCCCTCTAACAGGTTTCTTTTTATTATTTCTGTTGCATTTTTTTTTTTGCTGCAACCAAAATGGAAGAAAAAGAATGCCTTTAGGTTAATAGAAATTTTAGAAAAATTAGTGTTAGCTAGTTAGGTTAAAAGAAAACAAATGCCAAGTTTGGTTTTTCAAAAGATTAATTTTTACTTATTGTTTTGTAATTTAAGTCAACATTTAAAAGAATGCTTCTTATTTGGCTTTTATTAAAAAAATCAACATGTTTATTAGGGGAACCCCAATGATTAAAATAGAACAATTGGTTTGGTTATAATGCTGATTTTATAAATTGCATTTGGGTGCTGTTTGAAAACACTTGGTTGAATTGGAATATTTGCAAATTAATTGGTTAATGATTGAAAACAACAAGTTTAATAGGGTGAGCCCTATTATTAAAATGATTAAAATGATTAGAATAGTTTGTTAGCTTTCATGAGTTGGAATTTGGTGCTGTTTGAACTTGAGTTTTTGAGTTTGAAAGCAAATTGGGAATTATTTAAATGAAATGAAAACACCATTTTATTTGTTGATCAATGTGGAAAACATGACAACAAATGGTTGGTTTTGTTTGAGATTTTTATTTCCAAAGTTGTAACAGAACAAGTATGAAAACAAAGCATTTGAAATTGTTTGAGTTTTATTGTGAAAACAAAGAATAACAGATGCATAACAAATGGTAAACAAGGCAAACAAAGGAAATAAATATGATGCCATGATGCAATACTTTAATAACAAGAAATCAAACATTCTAAATGGTAGGTTTTCATACTTGGGCTGTTACAAAACGCCCCCCCTTGAAGGAATCGCGCCCCGAGATTCCTACTGAGAAAAGAAAAGGTCCGGATACTTCTTGGGTAGACGTCAGGGAATTAGTAAACCACCGTAACATTTTCAAATAAAGGGAGTGGTTTTTGTATTGAGGGTGTATAGCTGGATAGAATTTGACTCATTTGTAGAATAGACTATCTGGAATGTGGTGATTCCGGAATGCTTTCTCGAAACAACCCCAGGTGGTAGGAATGCCAGCTCTCATAGCCCGGAAGTTTTGGAAACAACAACAACCTTTCTGGCCAGATAGACTTGATATTTGGGAAGTTTTTATTAGACGCCGGTAGAAGAATTGAATTGGAAAACAACAACAAGATTTCAACGGACGAAAAGGATGTTGAGAAGAACTGGATAATGAAGCAACTCCGGGAAAACGAGAACAAAACACTCCTGAGGTGCTACGGAAAACCCATCCGGGCTTCTAAAGGATCATTATCTACTGCTTAAGGAATAGAGGATCTGCTTCCGGGGCTTACACGCCTCCATTCTCAATCATGAGTAGGCAACATGATAAATCATGTCACAACCACCTCTATTCCTATGGACTAGTAGATATAACCATCCTAGAGAAACCAGGATTCGTGAAATCCTAACTTGAAAGTTTAGATGAGAAGGGAAAACAACGTTGCACTTCCTTACCAGAAAAGGGAGGGTGGGTGGGGAAAAGAAGAAAAAGAACAGAATTCTTACTCTCACGTTTCATTTTTCCTATATATCTACCAAATAGTTTCTAGACTCAACTGTGACCAGTAAAAAGGGATCCTACAGGTAGACAGGCTCTGATACCATTTGTCGCACCCTGATTTCTAGGGGATACTCACCGTACGAACTGGATAGCAGATGCTTGGATTATGGGGCATAACTGCTCCCACGTCCCAGCTTCCTGGTAGGCCTGCGCTTATGCGCGACAACACAAGCCCTGCTATTCCATCGTCGATGTAAACTATCCACTAGAGATCAAAGGCACTTCCGTCGACGTACTTCAAACCATACACACATGGTACGTCAACGGCGTTTAACAAGTGATATCACAACAGATCTCTACGACACAAAAGATTGAAATAAGTTGCAAATGGCTCTCATTAGAGCAGAGATAGCAAATACAATCATCTAGAGGACACATGTCCCAACAATTCATCATTACATCACAGCGGAAGCATTCAACATGTCTGAGTACAGACAAGAACCAAATAGGCCTAAGAGGCCGGAAACGAAAAGACGGAGCCCATCCACGAAGTCTCGGATCCTGCCCGGGTCCGCTATCTACTCGTCAGCAGTCTCGTCATACTCCACGTAGTAGCCACCATGTAGATCCTCGGAAACGTAGGTCTGCGGAAACCACAGCCCCAAAGGGGTCAGTACATAAACGTACTGGCAAGCAAGACTCACAATTCACCAAAGTGTAACCCGTCAACACCAAGCACAGATGCTTTGGGTTCAACGGAAGGAAGGGGATATAAAAAATGCTGCAACTGGCTGCGCTAACCAACTACAGAGAACTACAACTTCCAACTAACAGAAAGGGGATAAGATCGAGTATTGTAACCAACTGAAAGATAACTTCAAACAAACCCATCCTGGATATCGCCCCTTATCCAAAGAAGCAATCCGAGGATAACTCACGCAGTTGAAAATAATGATGGTTCAGATTATTGTGTCAATAAGCCTATTACTAGTCAAGTTGTTAACCATTGGGTGTAAGGTTGTTAATCATTAGGTTTAAGTTGTCCTGAGTACTTGTTAGCCAGTACTTTCACCAAGTAATCCATAACCGCGGAAAACACGGCTTCTCGAGAAGATTATCCCTGCAGGGTTGCACCAATTTGGTCGTACACGCATGAATAACCCGCCAGATGGAAAGGCCCTTCCACCAAGCGGGGCACTCAACACAACTAAACTCTTCTTCGCATCAAGCCCAAAGAACCTTGGGCGCACGGCTAATCAAGCCCCGAAGAAAAGGGACCCTCATAGCACTCTAAGACCGTGTCCCCCTATATGCCGACTACAAAAGTTCCACCCTGGCCTGGGCTCGCAAAAACATGCATGCGGCAAATGGAAAACACGAACTAAATGAGGCGATTTGGACGAGATGCGAATCGAATCAAATTGAGGGGGGCGCCCATACTCGCTTCCCACATGCGGTTAGTGCGCTCATCATGGATCAGTAGACAAGACCCTTTTCCTATTAGGGTCGACACTAGCAGGCCTCAAAACCACACAGGGCCTCCTGCCGGTGCCTTATCATCAAATTAATTATTTAACAATAACATTAGCATGATTGATTGATTAAACATCGAGCCCCCAGAACATAATGAAGTAGTAACAGAAAGTAACGGGTAACAGACTCGAGCAAAGCAACCTAAGCATGCTAGTAAGACACGGGCTCAAGCAAAAGGTTATAGGTATGGAGGTGAGGCAATATCAGGGTTAAAGGATTCATGTGATAGGTTCGTAACAGAAGCAACTAATCATAGGGCTAGCAGAATAGACAACGGAAAGTATCGGTAACCAATGTTGAAAGGAACACGATGGTTCATGTGAGTGATAACTTGCCTGCAAAACCCAGTAGCCTGGTACTGAGCTAAATCCTTAGAAGGGGTGTCGTAAGGATCGTCGGTCTCAACGTCGTCGTTTAACCGGGAAGAAGCAAACGAACAATGCAGAAAGATAAACAATCAATATCAGGGCATAGTGCACAAACATGGGATGATGCATGATAGTTTAATTGATGCATCAAACTAAAACTAGTTGACAAGATAACAACATGATTAAATGGACCCACATGCAATTGGATTGCATATGAAAAGCCCATGAATTATGGTTGAATTAATTGTTTTACAACTAAGAAACATGTGAAAGTGGATTAGCATGATGCATGGATGAGGAAAACAGCAAAATAACAACAATAGAATCAAATAGAAATAAGGTTTAACAAGTTTGAAAATTTGTTTATTAAGTTAAGAAATTTTGGTTACTTAAAGGTGTCACACAAGCACTTGTTGTTTTCATCAAGTTTAATTGTTCAAAATAGATAACAAAGTTTATATTTGATAAAAACACACAATTTTAGGTGGATCGCATGTTTCACTTGTTGAAAAAGGATTTGGAATAACTTATTTATGAATTAAACAAGTGTAAGCAAGAATTAAATGAAATTAATTCAAACATGAACTTATTTGAGTTTTTATTTGTTCAAAACATTAGATGAAGTTCATATTGAAAATGTTATGCTTTTATGGTTTGAAAGCATATTTTATATGTCCCAAAAGAATTTGTTTTGATCAAGTTAGGAATTTAGCAGTTTTAAATGAATTAAATAAGATTTAAATTATTTAACCAAGTTTAATTATTCAAAACATGAAACAAATTTTATATTTGGAAAGGTGGTTTAATTTTGCATGGAAAACATATTTCATTTGTTGAAATTGGATTTAAAATGAGCAAGTTATCATTTTGGCAATTTTAAATGCAATAAACAAGAAACAGTTGTTTTCAGCAATTTAAATTATTCAAAACAGCAAACAAAATTTATATTTGGAAAGTACATGAAAAGTTGATTGGAAAACATATTTAGTTTGTTGAATTTGGAATTTTTATGCCCAAGTTATGAATTTTGCAAATTTAAGTGAATTTGACAAGTTTTCAAATATTGCACCAATTTAAAATATTCAAAACAGTAAACAAAATTTATATTTAGGTAGAGAATTTAATTTGGTACAGAAAACATATTTAAAAAGTTGAATTTGGAGTTAGAATGAATTATTTATGCAATTTCCAATTTTAGGGTGCAATCTGCCATTTTTTATCACATCTAGGGACTTAGAAAAAATTAAACAGGGATCTAGAAATTACAGCAGGGACCTGGGTGTGAATATCAGGTTGTGTGGGTTGTAAGAAATAAAAGGAAAAATAAATGGGTTAATCCCATGGGGGGTGGGATTCGAACCCACCCCCTCTCTGTGAGCACAAGGGTGTGTTGCCAGTAGGGTAGTGCTGCGAGTTGTGACAGATACCCAGCGCGTTTGGTTAAGTGGTAACATTTCCGTCAGTTTAGAAACCTGACGAACTGAACCCAACTGCGATCGGAAGCAACCACGACGGATGTCGACGACGGCTCGCCGGCCTGCTGCCACGCGCGGGAGGGTGCCGTGCGCGTGTGGTGCCTGGTGCGTGCAGACAGAAGGGAGAGGGGAGGAAGGGGTCGAGGGGAGCTCACCCGGGGGCCCTCGAGTGGAACAGCGGCAGGGCAGAGCAGGTGCAAACGGCGGCGAAACTCGGACGGTGGCGGCGCACCTGTCCTTCCCCGTCCGCGCCGAGAGGTCGAAGAGGATGAGGGTGGCGAGGAGGTTCCGTTCCCGTGCCCGCGGGGTCCCGTCGGCGACCACAACCCTCCAACCCCCTCCACGTTCAAGCTCCGTCCATGGTGATGGCCAAAAAATTCAGAGAGGAAAGGTAGAAAGAAGAAGGGGAAATTGAGAGGGATGGCGGCGGAGATGGTAGGAAGAGGGAAGAGAGTGCGGGTTAGGGTTAGGGTTTGCCCCTTGGTGGGGGGTTAGATAAGGAGGGGGGTGGGGTGGAGCAGTGGGGAAACCTCTGTCGTTTTCTCCATTGATGACGTACGCTTGTACGGAGGTTGGGGGAGAAGGGGTACTGGGCCAAATGGAAATTGGGCTGGGCTGGCTTAGTTTTCTCCCCCCTCTAACAGGTTTCTTTTTATTATTTCTGTTGCATTTTTTTTTTGCTGCAACCAAAATGGAAGAAAAAGAATGCCTTTAGGTTAATAGAAATTTTAGAAAAATTAGTGTTAGCTAGTTAGGTTAAAAGAAAACAAATGCCAAGTTTGGTTTTTCAAAAGATTAATTTTTACTTATTGTTTTGTAATTTAAGTCAACATTTAAAAGAATGCTTCTTATTTGGCTTTTATTAAAAAAATCAACATGTTTATTAGGGGAACCCCAATGATTAAAATAGAACAATTGGTTTGGTTATAATGCTGATTTTATAAATTGCATTTGGGTGCTGTTTGAAAACACTTGGTTGAATTGGAATATTTGCAAATTAATTGGTTAATGATTGAAAACAACAAGTTTAATAGGGTGAGCCCTATTATTAAAATGATTAAAATGATTAGAATAGTTTGTTAGCTTTCATGAGTTGGAATTTGGTGCTGTTTGAACTTGATTTTTTGAGTTTGAAAGCAAATTGGGAATTATTTAATTAAAATGAAAACACCATTTTATTTGTTGATCAATGTGGAAAACATGACAACAAATGGTTGGTTTTATTTGAGATTTTTATTTCCAAAGTTGTAACAGAACAAGTATGAAAACAAAGCATTTGAAATTGTTTGAGTTTTATTGTGAAAACAAAGAATAACAGATGCAAAACAAATGGTAAACAAGGCAAACAAAGGAAATAAATATGATGCCATGATGCAATACTTTAATAACAAGAAATCAAACATTCTAAATGGTAGGTTTTCATACTTGGGCTGTTACAGCTACCCAACCTTGCTAGCCAAAAACTTGTACTGAGAGGGAATACTTCTCGTGCATTCAAACCTTGAGCCCAAAACCATGCCATTTGTGTCCACCATACCTACCTATATGTGGTATTTAACAGCCACTCCAAGTAAATTGCTCGTGTGCTACCTTTAAAACCTTCAAAATTACACCTTTTTTGTACCCTTGTTTTATCTCATGAGAAGCAAATAGAGAATCTTTATCTGACTTGTTGATTGGACTTTACACACCT
The DNA here is from genome assembly GCA_028641055.1 of Alopecurus myosuroides. NCBI lineage: Eukaryota > Viridiplantae > Streptophyta > Magnoliopsida > Poales > Poaceae > Alopecurus > Alopecurus myosuroides. Next base: position 131,882,915 of record CM054059.1, on the reverse strand, counting down.
GGACTAGTGGCTATATCCGCTTATCCAAATGCTAGAAGAGATGGAAGTGGGGTGTCCAGCCCCAAACTTAATTACAAAAAATTCTCTTCACTATTTTTTCCTCAGATTTATCAGTCAAAGCATGATTGCGTTAAACAAAAGAGAAGAGAGATGATATGTTGATTTCATTTAGCGTCCTTCAATGGGAGTTGCTCTTGTAAGGTCTAGTTGGATTGTGACATATTGTATTCTCTGTTTGCCATTTGTTGACATAGACATACACACCTACCCATGAAAATTAGACACTCCTCCATGTTATGTGATTGTTGGCAGGCACCCGAGGATTCGGCTAGCCATGGTTTCTGTAAGAAATGTTGGGAGGAGTGTCGAACATTTTATACTTTCTCTGTTTATCAAATGAAAATCTCTAGCACATGAGTTACTCCCTGCTTCTCTTTGCGAAGGGCCTATCTTTTACTTTTATTTTGAGTTAGTAAACCTACTCCTTTTTGTCTTAAGCAATCATTTGAGTTGTTGTGATCCATCCATCTATATGTTGATTTACTCAATCATGTCCCGTATTCTTCCTTGTTTAGTAAAAATGTTTTTACCTGAATGAATACCACTTTGAAAGTTATCAATGATTGCAAAGAAATTTTTATGATTAAGCATGTTAAACTTTGCAATATAAGCTCTCATATAAAGACTCTGATCGAAAGATAAGTACAATCTGTTAATTGTTCTCTGACCAAGAACGAAGTTTTACTTCACCAATTTTGATTCCCTTTTTGCACCTCTATTGTGATTCCATTCACGCGTTTCAAGTTAAATTATATGAGAGGGGGTTGCTTTCTAGAATGACTAGTGTATTGATAGATGTGATGCGTCTTGTCCGTATTTTATTTATCGAAACCTCACTCCATAAAACTGTGGTCATGCTTACCAAGTTCAGTTTCGCTTGGGGACAAGCGAGGTCTAAGCTTGGGGGGAGTTGATACGTCCAGTTTGCATCACTATTTTATATTGTTATTTTCTGTTATTCATCAATATATTTTATGTTATGATGCATTACTTATGTTGCTTTATCTTATTTTGCAAGTTTGATAATTATTGGAGAATAAACACCGGGACCAGAAATCTGATGAAAAAAGCACCGTCAGAACACCCTATTTCAGAAGATCAGAAGAAGAGGAGGAAGCTAGCCAGAAGGGGAGCCAGAGAGGGCCACCAGGGGCCCACACCATGGGGTGGCGCGCCCCCCGGGCGCGCCGCCAGGTGGTGTGGCCACCCTGGCCCACCACTGGTCGACCACTTCGCGTACTTGACCCCTGGGAACACTAAGCCCCAGAATATCATCGAGAAAATATTTCGCCGCCGCCTCGGGGCGGATAACAACAGACAGAGTAAAGCTCTCTAGCAGGGAGAAATCTGCCGGGGAAATTCCTAATCGTCGCCATCATCACTGTCATGACTCCGGGCTTCATCAAGATCATCATTGTCATCGTCCTCACCACTAGCACCATCACCCTCACCGTCCACCTTCATCCCGTTGTAACAATTAGGGGTCTTTATCCTTGTTTTCCACTAGATCTCTTTCCCGGTGTGGATTACTTGTTAGTAGTTTATGCTTGTGAGATTTATCGGTGTTTACACTTTATGACCAGATTGGTATTCACCATTATATCACATCTGATTATGATCCATATGATGTCTCGTGAGTATCTCTCTTAGTTCTTGAGGACATGGTAGAAGTCATGATATTAGTAGTGGAATTATGTTGAAGTAATATCTATATGGTTTGATATTTAAGTTCTGGTGTTATTCTTCTAGTGGTGTCATGTGAACGTAGAGTACATGACACTTCACCTTTATGTGCCAAGGAGGATACATTGTGTATTTGGATACTAATTGTGGGGTTGCCGGAGTGACAGAAAGCTAAACCCCCGTTAGGAAACCGATGCACGAGCGAGTGTAGGATCCTAGAGTTTAAGGTTGTGGTTAGATTTATCTTAATTAATTATTGTATTTGTGGATGTTTATGAGGGGTATAATCACAAGTATGTATTAGTCCTAGTTGGGCGGTGCATTATCATAGCTTCACCCACACAACACCTATCAAAACAATAAATATTAATCAACTATATGAAGCGAAGACACTTGACGAGATTCCCATGTGTCATCGAGAATGTTTAGTCACCATAAGTAAAACAACCAGCTTGTCCTTTGCTCTCAAAAAAATTGGACCACTCGCTGCAATTATTATTATTTACTTATTTACTCGCACTTTATTTATCTGCTATATCAAAAACCACCAAAAACCCGTTTGCTAGTGTTTACAGTGAATACTCTATCCAATCTGCTTGTCAACACCTTCTGCTCCTCGTTGGGTTCGGCACTTTTATTTATAGAAAGTACTACGATACACCCCCCCCCATACTTGTGGGTCATCAATATAGGAGAAGCAAACATAGTGGGCCTAGGCCATCAAAAAAAGAAAAAGCAAACAAACAAAGAGACTATCCGTCGAGAATCTTAGCAAACTTTTTAGCTCCGACGCGGATCCAGCTGCTGCCTTCGTATTTAATCTTCTGCATCCGCTCAAAGGGGCGAGATAACTTGTTATTGAAGACCCTTGGCGTTTCTCTCCTTCCAGATTTCCCAAGTAATAACGATGATCGCAGTCTTGAGCCCTAGGGGCGAAGTACATGTATATGTCGACAGGGCATGCAAGTAGTGCAAAAAGGTTGGGCGATCCTGCCCCAGACACTGAACCAAGGGTCATGTCATTAGGAGAATGACATGATGAACTTAAACCCTAACTAAGTATAACAATACGATCAAGTCATTTAGTTTTGTTGTTATGTCTTACATTAGGAGTAACATTGTTCCTTAGACCATGAGATCATGTTAATCACTAATACCGAAAGAATACTTTGATGACATCAAACGTCACACCGTAAAAGGGTGACTATAAAGGTGGCATTAGATATTCGGAAAGTGTTAGTTGAAGCTCATGGATCGAGAATGGGATTTGTCCATCCAATATGACGGATAGATATACTCAGGGCCCTCTCGGTGATATCACATAGACACCGCTTGCAAGCAAGTGATATGATCACAAGGATGTTATATCACGGGAACGAGAAAAGAGTACTTGTCGGATAACGAGATCGAACAAGGTATAGTGGATACCGATGATCGGATCTCGGACAAGTAATATATCGCGAGACAAAGGGAAATCGTTACGACGTTGAAAGGTTCACACGATCACGAGAGTCGTCGTTGAATATATAGGAGTCATCACGGATCTCCAGATCCCGCTGTTGATTATTGATCGAAGAGGAGTCTCGATCATGTCTATAATATTCATGAACCGTAGGGTGACACACTTAAGGTTCGATGAAGCGTTAGAGAGGATACGGAATACCAAAGAATATTTTGGGCAGCTCCAAAATTGTTTCGGGGAAAATTGAAATAGTTCGAGGGGTTTTTCGTCGAATGGTTGTTAATAGAATTAACAAATGGTTCGAGGTGCTGCATGCAAATGTTTGTTAATGGAATTAACAAATATAAATAAAGAAATAATAATTTTTTATTTATTTATGAAAGAAAAACCTTTGGATTTTCTAAGTGAGAAATTAAGGAATTTTGAGTGGGTGTGAGTGGAGCTTCCACTCACATGAAGAGAGGAAGGGGTGGGGGCACCCATGGATGGCCGCACCCCCCTTTGGGCTGCATCCCCCTCCCCTATAAAAGGAGGGTGAGGGCTCCCTCTTCTTCACACACTTGCCCACTTTTTTTCCCTTCCACCCGCTGCTCCATTCCATATGGTCTCCGGCTTGGCGAAGCCCTGGCCGTGGGATTCTTCACCACCACCACGCCGTCGTGTTGCTGGAATTCCGGGGGATCCTCTACTTCCGCAACCCGCTGAACGGAAGTCTTCATCGAGCTGAACGTGTGACCGAATAGGGAGGCACCGCCGGATTGCGGTGCACTTCTTCTCACTCGGGATCGGCGTGAGAACGACTACGCCAACAACGAGATCTTATCTCGTACCACTTTGAGTCTTCAAGGGTATGTTATCTCAAGACTTTCTATCTCCCCGTTGCCTTTCATCTCATAGATTATATCTTGACCATTCGGGTGTATCGCGCTTAGGAAATTTTTTGTTTTCTATGCAACGTACCCTTCAGTGGTATCAGAGCCGGATGTATGCGTAGATGAATTGTACGGGTAGAACACACAGGAGTATGTGGGCGTTGATGATCATGTGTTTGCCTCTTTGAGTATTTTATGATCTTAGTGGCATAGTGGGATGAAGCGGCCCGGACTAACTTTACATGTCCACGTACATGATACTTGTTCCACAACTGACATGCAACTTGTATTGCATAACTGGCTTGCGGGTGTCGGTTTCTCCTACTATAGTTAAGATCTAATCTACGAAAGGTTGTTAAAAATATATTTTATCAACGTTGTGGTTTTTGTACGTAGGTATGAATGGTTCTATCTACGTAAGCCCAAGCCACGTAAAACATGCAAAAATAAATTAGAGGCGTCTAACTTGTTTTTGCAGGGCATGTGATGTGATATGGTCAATATTACAAACGTTATGTATGAGATGATATATTTTGTAAATTATTGACATACCGGCTGGAGCCATATGGTTGTCTTATTTTTATGGGCTGCGTGCTGTATATCATATCCATGTGATATGTTGTAATGCACAATCAAGATGGAGGTGCCACGAACCTTGGTGCCACGCCGATGGAATGATGGAGATCATGCCATGATGCACAAGATGGAGATCAAGTGCAAGAAGGACCATATCATATCACATTATCCATGCATGTGATGTTTATCCTTTTATGCATCTTATTTTACTTAGATCGCGACGGTAGCAGTATAAGATGATCCCTCTCACTTAATATCAAGATAATAATGTGTTCTTCCTTAAGTATGCACTATTAAGAAAGTTCGTCGTTTCGAGACACCACGTGATGATCGGGTGTGATAGACTCAACGTTCGCATACAACCGATGTTTTTCAAGCCTAGCAGTACAAACATGGTCTTGAAACACACGCAATACTACGGTTCTACTTGGCGAGCCTGGCATGTACAGACATGGCCTCGGAACACGTAACCGAAAGATAAAGCATGAGTCATATGGATGATATGATGAACATGTTGATGTTCGCCTTTGCAACTACACCGTCTCACGTGATGATTGGTTTCAGTGTAGTGAATTTGGTTCGTGTAATCACTAAAGACAACTAAGAGGGATGTTGTTTTTGAGTAGGAGTTCATGGGATAATTTTAGAATTAAGTTGAACTTAATTTATCATAAACATAGTCTATATAGTCTTTGCAAATATGTTGTAGATCATGGCACCACCTACCTTCAATTTCAATATGTTCATGGAGAGAGAGAAATTAGCGAACAATGGGAGCAACTTTACCAACTGGGCACTTAACCTGAGGATTCTCCTCACCGCTTGCAAGAAGCTCTATGTGCTTGATGCACCTCTAGGTGACCAGCCCGCTGATGATGCTTCTGATGAAGATAAAAATGTTTATCTGACTCAACAAGAAGACCACAGTATAGTTCACTGCGGCCTCCTCTATGGATTAGAGCCAGAGCTGCGAAAACGTTTCGAGAATAGCACTGCATATGCCACAGTGGGAGAATTGAAAATGATTTTCGATACACATGCCGCAGTTGAGAGTTATGATGCTTCAGAAAAGTTCTTTAGCTGCATGATGGAAGAGAATAGCTCCGTTAGTGAGCACGTACTCAAAATGTCTGCGTACGCTGATAAGCTCATAGCCTTGGGAATATCGATTCCCATTGAGCTAGGGATACATCGTGTTCTCCAATCTCTGCCACCTAGTTACAGGAACTTCGTGATGAACTATAATATGCAAAGCATGAAGAAGTCTCTTCCTGAGCTTATCTCAATGCTTCAAACTGCTGAAGTGAAGATCAAAAAAGAACATCAAGTGTTGATGATCAATAAGACCACTAGTTTCAAGAAAGGAAAGCCAAGGGTAAACTTCAAGAAGGGTGGCAAATCTGTTGCTACTGCTGAGAAGAAAACCAGGCATGGCACTAAGCCTGAGACTGAGTGCTTCTATTGCAAGGGTACTGGCCACTGGAAGCACAATTGCCCCAAGTATCTGGAAGATAAGAAGGTCGGCAAAGTGAACAAAGGTATATATGGTATACTTGGTATTGATGTATACCTTACTAGTACTCGCAGTAGCACCTGGGTATTTGATGCTGGTTCGGTTGCTCACATATGTAACTCGAAACAGGAGCTGCAGAATAAGCGACCTCTAGCAAAGGATGATGTGCCGATGCGCGTCAGCAATGGATCAAGAGTTGATGTGATCACCGTCGGGACGCTGCCTCTACGTATACCATCGGGATTAGTTATAAACCTCAATAATTGTTATTTGGTGCATGAATTAAGCATGAATATCGTTTTTGGATCTTGCTTAATGCGGGATGGTTATTCCTTTAAGTCTGAGAACAATGGTTGTTCGATTTATATGAATAATATCTTTTATGGTCATGCACCTGAAAAGAATGGTTTATTTCTTTTGAATCTTGATAGTATTGATACACATATTCATAATGTGAATGCCAAAAGAATTAAGTTAAATGATGATATTGCTACTTATATGTGGCATTGCCGCTTAGGTCATATTGGTGTTAAACGCATGAAGAAGCTCCATTCTGATGGACTCTTAGAATCACTTGATTATGAATCATTTGAAACATGTGAACCATGCCTTATGGGCAAGATGACTAGAACCCCGTTTTCTGGAAACATGGAATGGGCGACAGACTTATTGGAAATCATACATACTGATGTATGTGGACCAATGAGTGTATCGGCGTGCGGTGGATATCGTTATTTTGTCACTTTCACAGATGATTTGAGTAGATATGGGTATATTTACTTAATGAAACACAAATCTGAAACGTTTGAAAAGTTCAAAGAATTTCAGTGTGAAGTTGAAAATCATCGTAACAGAAAGATTAAATTTCTACGGTCTGATCGTGGAGGTGAATATCTAAGTTACGAGTTTGGCATGCATATGAAACAATGTCGAATAGTTTCACAACTCACACCTGCCGGAACACCACAGCGTAATGGTGTTTCCGAACGTCGTAATCGTACTTTATTAGATATGGTTCGATCTATGATGTCTCTGACAGATTTTCCACTATCGTTTTGGGGTTATGCACTAGAGACCGCTGCATTCACTTTAAATAGGGCACCATCTAAATCCGTTGAAACGACGCCGTATGAATTATGGTTTGGAAACAAACCTAAGCTATCATTTCTAAAAGTTTGGGGATGCGATGTTTATGTGAAGAAGCTTCAACCTGATAAACTCGAACCCAAAACGGAAAAATGCGTCTTCATAGGATACCCTAAAGAAACAATAGGGTACACCTTCTATCACAGATCCGAAGGCAAGATTTTCGTTGCCAAGAATGGATCCTTTTTGGAGAAGGAGTTTCTCTCGAAAGGTGTGAATAGTAGGAAGGTAGAACTCGACGAGGTTATTGAACCTTCTCTTCTTGGAATGGAGAGTAGCGCAGCGCCGGAAATTGTTCTGGTGCCGACCCCTTCAGTTGAAGAGAGAGCTAATGATCAAAATCATGAAACTCCAGAAGAGGAAACTACCGCACCTCGTAGGTCAACTAGGGAACGTACGGCTCCTAAACTGTACGGAGATCCCGTATTAAACTTCATGGTAGATGGAGGTGATGACCCTGCGACGTATGATGAAGCGATAATGAGCCCAGATTCCAACAAAGGGCTTGAAGCCATGAAATCTGAAATAGGATCCATGTACGAAAACCAAGTTTGGACTTTGGTGGACTTACCCAATGACCGCAAGGCCGTTTAGAACAAATGGGTCTTTAAAAAGAAAACTGACGCTGATGGTAATGTTTCCGTCTATAAAGCTCGACTTGTCGCAAAAGGTTTCCGACAAATTCAAGGAGTTGACTATGATGAGACTTTCTCACCAGTAGCGATGCTTAAGTCAGTTAGGATAATGTTAGCAGTTGATGCATTTTTAGATTATGAAATATGGCAGATGGATGTCAAAACGGTGTTCCTTAATGTTGACATTGAGGAAGAGTTGTATATGATGCAACCCAAAGGTTTTGTTGATCCTAAGGATGCTGACAAGTTGTGTAAGCTTCAACGTTCCATTTATGGACTGAAGCAAGCATCCCGGAGTTGGAACCTCCGTTTTGATAAGGTGATCAAAGGTTTTGGATTTGTCCAAACATACGGAGAAGCTTGTATTTACAAGAAAGTGAGTGGGAGCTCTGTAGCATTTCTAGTACTATATGTGGATGACATATTGTTGATTGTAAATGATATAGAACTTTTAAAAAGCGTAAAAGGTTATTTGAACAGTAGTTTTTCGATGAAAGACCTTGGTGAAGCAGCTTATATATTAGGCATCCAAATCTACAGGGATAGATCAAGACGCTTAATTGGACTTTCACAAAGTACATACCTTGACAAGATTCTGAAGAAGTTCAGAATGGAAGATAGTAGGAAGGGGTTCCTACCTATGTTGCAAGGCAAAACGTTGAGTAAGACTCAATGTCCAGCTACAGCAGAAGATAGAGAAATGATGAATAAGACTCCTTATGCTTCAGCCATAGGTTCTATCATGTATGCTATGCTATGTACAAGACCGGATGTGGCACACGCTATTAGTTTAACTAGTATATACCAATCCGATCCAGGTTTGGAACACTGGACGGCGGTCAAGAAATATCTTTAAGTACTTGAGAAGAACTAAGGATATGTTTCTCGTATATGGCGGTGAAGAAGAGCTCGTCGCAAGATGTTACGTCGATGCTAGCTTTGACACTGATCCGGATGACTCTAAGTCTCTATCCGGGTACGTATTTGTTATGAATGGAGGAGCAGTAAGCTGGAAGAGTTCCAAGCAATCCGTGGTGGCGAGATCAACAACAGAAGCCGAATATGTTGCTGCCTCGGAGGCAACACAGGAAGCAGTTTGGATGAAGGAGTTCATATCCGAACTAGGCATGGTTCCGAGTGCGTTGGATCCAATGGTTATCTATTGTGACAACAATGGTGCCATAGCCAATGCTAAGGAGCCAAGGTCTCACAAGAATTCCAAACATATCAAGCGCCGTTTTCACTCCATACGTGAACATGTCGCAGATGGGGATGTGAAGATTTGCAAAGTACATACGGATCTAAATGTGGCAGATCCGTTGACCAACCCTCTCTCAAGGGAAACACATGATCAACACCAGAACTCAATGGGTGTTAGATTCATCACTATGTAATATATATTATTGCCCCTAGTGCAAGTGGGAGACTGAAGGAAATATGCCCGAGAGGCAATAATAAAGTGTTTATTATGTTATTCCTTGCTTATGATAGATGTTTATTTCTCATGCTAGAATTGTATTAACCGAAAACATTAATACATGTGTGATTAATAAACAAACCAACGTTCCTAGTGAAGCCTCTCTTTTAACTAGCTCGTTGATTAACAGATGGTCAAGGTTTCCTGATCATAGACATTGGATGTTGTTAACAACGGGGTCATGTCATTAGGAGAATGACATGATGATCTTAAACCCTAACTAAGTATAACAATACGATCAAGTCATTTAGATTTGTTGTTATGTCTTACATTGGGAGTAAGATTGTTCCTTAGACTATGAGATCATGTTAATCACTAATACCGAAAGAATACTTTGGTGACATCAAACGTCACACCGTAATAGGGTGACTATAAAGGTGGCATTAGATATTCAGAAAGTGTTAGTTGAAGCTCATGGATCGAGAATGAGATTTGTCCATCCAATATGACGGATAGATATACTCAGGGCCCTCTCGGTGATATCACATCGACACCGCTTGCAAGCAAGTGATATGATCACAAGGATGTTATATCACGGGAACGAGAAAAGAGTACTTGTCGGATAACGAGATCGAACAAGGTATAGTGGATACCGATGATCGGATCTCGGACAAGTAATATATCGCGAGACAAAGGGAAATCGTTACGACGTTGAAAGGTTCACACGATCACGAGAGTCATCGTTGAATATATAGGAGTCATCACGGATCTCCAGATCCCGCTGTTGATTATTGATCGGAGAAGAGTCTCGATCATGTCTATAATATTCGCGGACCGTAGGGTGACGCACTTAAGGTTCGATGAAGCGTTAGAGAGGATACGGAATACCGAAGAATATTTTGGGCAGCTCCGAAATTGTTTCGGGGAAAATTGAAATAGTTCAAGGGGTTTTCGTCGAATAGTTGTTAATAGAATTAAAAAATGGTTTGAGGTGCTGCATGCAAATGTTTGTTAATGGAATTAACAAATATAAATAAAGAAATAAAAATGTTTTATTTATTTATTAAAGAAAAACCTTTGGATTTTCTAAGTGGGAAATTAAGGAATTTTGAGTGGGTGTGAGTGGAGCTTCCACTCACATGATGAGAGGAAGGGGTGGGGGCACCCATGGCTGGCCGCACCCCCTCTTTGGGCTGCCTCCCCCTCCCCTATAAAAGGAGGGTGAGGGCTCCCTCTTCTTCACACACTTGCCCACTTCTTTTCCCTTCCACCCGCTGCTCCATTCCATGGTCTCCGGCTTGGCGAAGCCCTCACCGTGGGATTCTTCACCACCACCACGCCGTCGTGCTGCTGGAATTCCGGGGGATCCTCTACTTCCGCAACCCGCTGGATCGAGGGAACGGAAGTCTTCATCGAGCTGAACGTGTGACCGATTACGGAGGCACCGCCGGATTGCGGTGCACTTCTTCTCGCTCGGGATCGGCGTGAGAACGACTACGGCAACAATGAGATCTTATCTCGTACCACTTTGAGTCTTCGAGGGTATGTTATCTCAAGACTCTCTATCTCCCCGTTGCCTTTCATCTCATAGATTAGATCTTGGCCATTCGGGTTTATCGCGCGTACGAATTTTTTTTTCTATGCAACGGACCCTTCATAATATGGGAGGCTTTAGAAAAAATCTTGTTTCAATTTTTTATAATCAGTGTAGATAAAACATCCGGGAGCGACATATACGTATGACCTAGAGAGCTCTGCCGCCAGGAAAAATTCGTCGCCACCGCTTCCTCCTCCTCCGTAGTTGGTTTCCCTCTCTGTCGGCCGACCTTGCCGGTGTCATGAGGGGTGGGAAACCTGATCTATAAGTTGAGTTTCCACAAAAAGTAGGGTTTTTAATATATTAATTTAGCCTTTTTTGTTAGCCGACTTCTTTCTCAATGGAGATGGTATCCTCTACAATAAGTGATCTTTTGCCCGTCTTTCCACGGCGAGATCTCCACCTTGACGTCAATTGTGGTTTTGGAAGATTCAGTTTGTCGAGGTATGGTCCTTCGCCGGATCGGTTTTGGATCTTTTCTCATGGTTTCAATGAGAAGGATTGTCCTCATAATAAATGTCTCGGCTGCTACTTCCTCGATAGTGGTGATCCGTATTCTCGGTTCCCAGCGATGTTGATCACGTTGTTTAGTTTTTTTCCCTGCAATACTGGTGTTGGTACTTCTACCGATGTTGGTTGATTACTTTAATGGTTGTTTGTGTGCTTGCGGCCTTAGCATTGCAAATCAAAAAATATGAGATAACCCTCGTTGGTGTTGACAGGTTTGTGGTTTGGTCTCTACGTTCAATGGATGCCTTCATAAAAGTACAAGATTAGATCATGGATAAAGACAAAGTTTGAAGATATCAAAAAATTTCTAGTTTCTTTTGGACTGTATTTTATAATTGCCGTAGCCAGCTCATATATCTCTACCATGTATTATCTGCTATCTTAAATAGTTCATGATATTGATTGCCAAAAAAAAGTAATCACTAGTGGAAACAGGGCCTTTTGTCCCGGGTCGTAAGGGCCAGTTGTCCCGGTTGTGCAACCGGGATGGGCTAGCCGGGACAAATGGCCCTCCCCCATTGGTCCCGGTTGTGCCAGGACCCGGGATGGTAAGGATGGCCCACGTGGCGAACCTGGGCCAGGGACGCCCAGGGAGTTCGTCCCGGTTCGTTTTAGGAACCGGGATGGATAACTTGTTTACAAAAAAAATATTCCGCCCACTTTTTCCTGCCGCAGCAGGTTTTTTTTCCGTTTCGTTTTTTTTTTTTTGGCTCCTGTCTCGCAATCCCCAACCGGCCTCCCCTTCCCCAACCGCGTCCAGGCCCACGTCTTTAATTAAGCCCACTGGCCACATTTTTGGTCAAAAGGGCCCACTGGCCCGCGTCTTTTATTATATTCGGTCAACGGTTCGCAGGGGTCGAAAGGGGCCACTGGCCAGCGGCCTAGTGGCTGGCTCGCCCGGTCCCTTAAATTAAGACCACAGGGACGGTCAAAGGGCCCACTCCCGCCTCGTCTTCCCGCCCCGCCTCGTCTTCCCGCCCCCCTCCACTTCCCCACGCGCGCGTGCCCAGCTGCAACCGCCGCCACGCCTCGGCTCCCGCCCCGCATTCATGGCCGCCTGCAACCGTCGCCACGTTCAGGCCGCCGGTTGGCATGCCAGCCTCCCCCGGGTCCTTTATAAAGGGCCCCCGCCGCCTGTACAGCCCATCCACCCCAGCCGCGCCCCAGGCAAAGCAACCCTAGCCACCATGTCCCGTTGGTTCTCGAGCGGCAAGCGCCCCCGGAACGACCACGAGGCCGGGTCCTCGAGCGGCGCGCCTCCGCCGTTCCACCGCCGCCGGCGGAGGCCTTCGGCTTCAGCCCGGGAGGCATCCGCATCGGCGGGCAGCCGCGCGTCCCCGCGGCGCGCCCAAGGGCAAGCGCTTCCGCCGGTACGTCCGGAAGGAGGAGGCGGAGTGGCATTGGTAACGCCGCACGCCGGTGTTCTGGCCGGACGTCCACCTCCCGGAGGGCTGGCACCTCAACCCCCAGAGGATCCCGGTGCCGCCGGCCCCGTCCAGCAGAGAGGCCCTGGGCGAGGAGATCGACCTCCGGCGCCGTCTCCTGCCGGCCCGCCTCCTCAGGGACCGCGCGTACGCGCGGAGCTCCCCCTACTGGGCCACCTGGCTCCAGCAGGAGCACGAGCAGCGCCGCCGCTCCTACATCCCCACAGCCGAGGAGGTGAGCACCGAAGACTACCCTGCGCCACCGCCGGGGAGGGAGCCGGAGCTTTGGCTCCTGGTGGACGACGCCGACGCCCACGTCGACGAGGAAGACGACCAGGAGCTCCGGGACAACATGGAGGAGGCCTTAGAGGCCTCCCGCCGCTCCCTCGTCGAGGACGAGGTCAAGCGGTGGGAGGCGGTCCTGGCCGCCGCTGCCGCCGACGCCAACGCCATGCCGCCCCCGCCCCGTCGGCGCCTGCCCCTTGGTGGCAGGTGATGAACGCCGAGCTGGAGGCGTCCGAGGACCAGCCGCCGCCGCAGCCGCTCCCCCCGGCCTGGAGTACGGGATGACCTGGGCCTGGACCAGCGGTGTATGGTCGCCGGAGGAGGAGGAGCTGCCCCCGCCACCGCCGCCGCCGCAGGAGGTGCTGCCCCCACCACCACCGTACGCGCCCCCGATGCCTCCGCAGCCCCCGGCGGGCCCACCCCAGCCGCCTGCCCACCTGTGGCAACCACCCCCTACCAGTGCATCTCCTCCGACGAGGAGGAGTAGATCGGCGTCGGTGCCCCCCCCCTAGGCTAAGCTACCCACCCCCCCCAAGAAACGGCCGGCCGCCTGTGGCCGCGCCGCCGCCCCCTATATGTAAGCACGGCCGGCCGCCTGTGGCCGCGCCGCCCCCCTATGTAAGCACGGCCCCCGGGCCTTTTTAATATATATTTGTGTCGACAAAAACGCGTCCCTAGTCCAACCCCGCCGGCGGAACCAGCGCCGGCGGGATCTTTCTACTCGTTCCCGCCGCCGGCAGGGCTTCGCCAAGCCATGTCCGTTGTCCTGGGTGGTCGCTCGGCCTGGAGAGAGGGCCGAAATATTTATACAACCGGGCCACTAGTCCCGGCCCGTGCCACCAACCGGGACTAGAGCCCCTTTGGTCCCGGTTGGTACCACGGGCCGGGACCAAAAACATATTTCGAATTTTGGGGGTGGCACCCTGCGCGCCCAAAAGTTTTTAGCGCCAAAATTTGAAAATTGTTAAGTTTGCACATTAACAACTTCTATATACTTTCGAATTTGACAAAAATTCCAACATGAAAAATACTATAATTTGCATAACTATTTTAAATCCATTTTTCGTTTAACTAAATAATTTTTCTAACTATTGAAACTATTAATTATTTTACCATTTGTATATAATTTGAATATAAAAATGCTACAATTTTTGTTTTCTCTCGTGATCTTCCGAGTTAGTCCAGAGCATACAAGGCATCCTGGGTGATTTATATAAAGTTCGACAAAGCGAGTTGTACCTTATTGACACGGTGAATTTGAGATCTTCGTCTACAACAGAAAAACCATAGTTTTCCTTCGAAGGTTTACTCTGCGCATCCACACGTATTTTCCCTTTATCCCGACCCCCGCTTGAAAACATAGTAACTTCCGTGTACGCGGCAAGCCTCAGCGGGAGCATCAGACTTAAAGCAGAGACGGGCGGTCAGGCGGGGGAGACCGCGCAGTTGCTGTCGCGTTTTCCTCTCCTCTGCTCGTCCGCCGTCGCCGTCACGTTCCCCTCCGCCTTCAACATTTGGGATCTTCGTTGTTCAGTTAGACGTTTCTCCTCCAAAAATTTATCATATCTGTTAAAGAAGTACCGAAGCTCTATTTCTGTTTTAAGGATATCTGTCAGGATGGTATCCCTGCTATCACTTCGAAGTGTGCCTGCAATATCTGCGCAGAATATATGACACCCCCATAAGGCAAAGCCCATCTTTCTCTATCCTCATACAATCTACTTAGCCACTCGTTATCCTTCAGATTGTACTTCGCCAAGACCTACTAAAATCATGAGCGAAAGTTTCCGAACAGTGCAATATATCCCTTAATACTTTCGTTGCATTTTGATATATATCCGAGCGGTGGACAGTCCCTGGCCAAGCAGAAGCAACTGCATCCCCTATCGATGTAAAGCAGTCAGTCAAAACTGTTTTCGGCTGTTTATGGTGGTTAACTCCAATGAATAACAATAGAGGCCTGCCATAATCACTTGTTCTATACCGTGTGTCAACACATACTACATCTCCAAAGTAGTTATAATCCTGCAACATCTGTCAGGATGGTATCCGTACTATCACTTCGAAGTGTTCCTGCAATATCTGCCTACAGTTATCTCATACTCGGATATGGGTCATAGTTGTCAGCTTTTTACCGGTCAATACAAAATACTGATCAAACAGAACTATATGATCATGTATTCCACGCTTATTATTACACATCACCAACAGACGGAGGAGAGAGAAACAAAAAAGTGGGTGGGTGTGCCGCTGGTTGGAATAATAATGAAGTCAGGCTGGTCATAGTTGTCAAGCACTCAATGCTTGCCAGCTTTTGACCGATCAATACAAATTATTGGTCAAACTTGCACCTACTCCATTCATAATCATAGAATATGTATAAATATCATTTTGGCTAACAAAATCTCGTTCATACTGCGTTATAAGAACTATGATCATGTATTCCACGTTTATTATTACACATCACCAACAACATCCCTATCTAGTCTTCTGAATTTTCTTCGTGTCCCTTGCTTATGATCGCTTCGGCCGTAACCATGGAGCATCTTCATTATTTAAGGGGATGGTGGGGTCAGCTTTCACTGTGAAGGGTGGAATTTCAACAAACTTATTATAATCTTCTGACATGTCTGTCGTGTCCTCGATTCCCACGATGTTTCTTTTCCCTGAGAGAACTATGTGACGCTTCGGCTCATCGTATGATGAATTTGTTTCCTTATTTTTTCTTTTCTTCGGTCTGGAAGACATGTCCTTCACATAGAAGACCTGAGCCACATCATTGGCTAGGACGAATGGTTCGTCATTATAACCAATATTGTTGAGATCCACTGTTGTCATTCCATAAAGCGGGTCTACCTTTACCCCTTCTCCATTCAGGTTGACCCATTTGCACTTGAACAAAGGGACCTTAAAAGAAGGTCCATAGTCAAGTTCCCATATCTCCTCTATGTAACCATAGTATGTGTCATTTTTTCCATTCTCGTTTGTTGTATCAAAGCGGACACCACTGTTTTGGTTGGTGCTCTTCTTATCTTGGGAGCTCGTGTAAAATGTATTCCCATTTATCTCGTACCCTTGAAAACTCCCAATAGTCGAAGATGGTGTCCCTGCCAACATGTATAGCTGATCTTCAACAGTGGTGTCATTTATAAGACGTGTTTGCAACCAACTTCCGAAAGTCTCCATGTGTTCGCGTTTAATCCATGAGTCATCCTTCCCCGGGTTTGCAGACCGTACAATATTCTTGTGTTCCTCGAGATACGTAGCCATGAACATAGAATTTTGTAGAACTGTGTAGTGTGCTTTGGTCAAAGAATGCTCGTCCCTAGGTATCATTGTTTTCTTTCCCAGCGTTCCTTTTCCCCTCAGTCTCCCCTCATGCCGCGATTCAGGAACACCAATTGTCTTAAGGTCAGGAATAAAGTCAACACAGAACCCAATGACCTCCTCTGTTCCATAGCCCTTCGAGATGCTTCCTTCTGGCCTAGCACGGTTATGAACATATTTCTTCAAGACTCCCATGAACCTCTCAAAGGGGAACATATTGTGTAGAAATACCGGACCAAGAATATGAATCTCTTCACATAGGTGAACCAGGAGATGAGTCATAATGTTGAAGAAGGATGGTGGGAACACCAACTCAAAACTAACAAGACACTGGACCACATCCCCCTGTAATCTTGTCAGACTTTCTGGATCGATTACCTTCTGAGATATTGCGTTCATGAATGCACATAGCTTCACAATGGGTACTCGAACATTTTCCGGTCGAAGCCCCCTCAATGCAATCGGAAGCAACTGCGTCATAATCACGTGGCAGTCATGAGACTTCAGGTTTTGGAATTTTTTCTCTGCCATGTTTATTATCCCCTTTATATTCGACGAGAAGCCAGACGGAACCTTGATACTGTAAAGGACTTCAAAGAATATTTCCTTCTCTGCTTTAGTAAGAGCGTAGCTGCTTAAGTAATGGCGCTTATCTGTGTGCTTGTTGCTTGGGTCTTTCATACGTTGCTGGTCCTCCCGTGCTTCTGGCGTATCTTTGGACTTCCCATACACGTCCAGGAAGCATAGCAGATTGACACAAAGATTCTTTGTCACGTGCATCACGTCGATCGAAGACCGGACATCTAAAACTTTCCAATAGGGTAGCTCCCAAAATATAGATTTCTTCTTCCACATGGGTGCGCGCTTATTAGGGCCGTACGGAACTGGTTGGCTGCCAGCAGCCTTACCAAAGATTACTTCTAGTTCCTTGACCATATCGAATATATCATTACCACTACGCAGCTCAGGCTTCATCCGGTTATCTGCCTCACCTCTGAAATGCTTCCCTCCTTTCTTTCTTACGGGATGCTTGATCGGAAGAAATCTACGATGCCCCAGGTATACAACCTTTTTACATTTATCCAAAAAAACACTGTCAGTATTATCTAAACAGTGTGTGCATGCATTGTATCCCTTGTTTGTATGTCCGGAAATGTTACTAAGAGCAGGCCAATCATTGATGGTTACGAAAAGCAACGCCTGTAGGTCAAATGGCTTTTGTTTGTTCTCATCCCACACACGTACACCTGGTTTGCCCCACAATTGTAAGAGTTCTTCCACTAATGGCCTTAGATAGACATCAATGTCGTTGCCAGGCTGCCTCGGGCCTTGGATGAGAACTGGCATCATAATGAACTTGCGCTTCATGCACAACCAAGGAGGAAGGTTGTACATACATAGAGTTACAGGCCAAGTGCTATGACTGGAGCTCTGCTCCCCAAAAGGATTAAAGCCATCTGTACTTAGACCAAACCATAAGTTTCTTGCCTCTCCTGCAAAGTCTGGGAAGTCTCTCTCGAGCTTTCTCCACTGCGATCCATCGGCGGGGTGCCTTAACTTTCCGTCTTTCTTACGGTCTTCTTTGTGCCATCGCAACAACCTAGCATGCTCTTTGTTTCTAAACAGACGTTTCAACCGTGGTATTATAGGAGCATACCACATCACCTTAGCAGGAACCCTCTTACGCGGGGGCTCGCCGTCAACATCACCAGGGTCATCTGCTCTGATCTTATACCGAAGTGCAGTGCATATCGGACATTCATCCAAATTCTCGTACTTCTCACCGCGGAAGAGTATGCAGTCATTAATGCATGCATGTATCTTCTGCACATCTAATCCTAGAGGACAGAGAGCTTTCTTTGCTTCGTACGTACTCTCAGGCAATTCGTTATCCTTTGGAAGTTTTGGCTTCATTAGTTGAAGTAAACTCTCAAATGCCTTGTCAGTCACACCGTTCTGTGCCTTCCATTTCAGCAACTCCAGTGTGGTACCGAGCTTTGTGCTACCATCTTCGCAATTTGGGTACAAAAATTTTTTGTGATCCTGTAACATGTTGTCCAGCTTCAACCTCTCCAACGTTTTCACAGTCTTCCCTTGCATCAGCAATAACTCGGCCAAGATCATCATCGGGATCTTCTGATGCCTGTTCTTGATCACCTCCTTCTTCTCCATTCTCTTCCATTGCAGTATCGTCGTATTCAGGGAACAAAGGATCTTCTTCTTCTTCATCGTCTTCCATCACAACCCCTCTTTCTCCATGCTTCGTCCAGCAATTATAGCTGGGCATGAAACCTCTCCGAAGTAGATGGTCGTGAATGATTCTTTCGGAAGAGTGCTCTCTGACGTTCCGACAATCAACACATGGGCAACACATGAAGCCATTATCTTTGTTCGCCTGACCTACAGCAAGAAATGCATTCAGGCCTGCCATATACTCGGAAGTGCGTCGGTCACCATACATCCATCGCTGCCGTGCATCCAGCTGCATCGTATATAATTAAGTTTATCAAAATACATTACAATAACATATTAATACGACAAATACTACTTTTTTATGTATCAGTTACAGATGAAAAAGATAAGTTTGTTAACCTCAGTCGAAGATACCATTTTCAGTGAGCTTATGTGCGGCTCGGGAATTTCGTCGAACACCTCGTGTGCATAGTAAAATAAAACACACTAACACCACACTCTCTCACACCTCCAAGCAAAAAAAAAGATGGACGGGGGGAGGGCTGGGGCAGTATATATAGGGAAAGGGGCATTGGTCCCGGTTCGTGGACTGAACCGGGACAAATGTTCATGCGCGTGCCACGTGGCATGTGGCTAGGCATTGGTCCCGGTCCGTGGCACGAGCCGGGACAGATATGTCCCCCACGAACCGGGACCAATGCCCCCAGGCGATTCCTGTTGCCCCGGGCGCACGAACCGGGACCAAAGCATGGCATTTGTCCCGGATTCGGTTGCAACCGGGACAGCTGCCCCCTGGCCCCCTGGACGAGAGGGGTTGTTTCCACTAGTGAATATAGATGAAAACAAAGTCCGATCCCTAGCAATCGTCAGACCACTAGCCTGCCTTGGATTAGGTGGGCTTTCAGGCTGCAGCGTTGAATTAGCACGCCCATATCTCTCTTGAATTTCGAAAACAGAATCCGCTAATTAGATTAGCTGCTGTAAAATAAAGAAAAACACTTGTTTTGGGGGACCTAACTCTAGCGAGCGTAGGTCCCCTGCTGCTCCCGCTCGCTTGCTGTGTGTTCCTTCGTTGCTGCACACTTTGGGACGGCCCGTTACAGCTTATACGGGCCCAACAAGTAACAATTTCTTTTTTAGCCAAATTTTCGCGTCATACTATGTGCATACATTATATGTTAAGTGTTCTTCGTCATTTTGGACAACGTTGCGTACGTCTTTAAAATTTGTAACAATTTCACACGTCTTTTGTTGAGAAAATACAAATGAGATGTTGCAATATTTTTCTAGATGACTTTCTAGAAAATGCATATATGTATTTTAGAATTCATTTGAAATGATATGTTTATGCGCTCCTTCACATGTTATAAACATGTGATTGTTGCTATCTATTTACTTTTTTGTTGAAATAGGCGATGATTTTTGTTGCAACCGAAACTGTAACAAATTATTTTGTTGCTTACCAACATTTTAATTAATACAATTTTTTTGCAATAGGTTATGATTTTGTTGAATTGTTTAAACTTTTTGGTTGCAACGCAATAACATACTGTTTAACTATTATTTATAACTTTACTTATTTTTCGAAAAAGATTTGGAAAATTTTGTTTCAATACTTTTTTTTTACACGGGGCGATAACTTTTGTTGCACTACCAGTGAATTTGTTGTAATGATAGTTTTGCTGTAATTACCGAGATGACCAAGGGCAACACAATATATCCCTTCGCTTAAGTGGGGTTGCCGTGGAGTACAGGTTTTATATCCGAAAAACAGAGGGGTTAAAGTGCAAAAATGCGATGTGCTGATTTTTGCGCGTTCCATGACGATCGGACCTAGTTTCGCAAATCTAGGGCGACCTACGCCTAGCGCTGGCCTAAAATAAAACACGTAGTTAATTTTATTTCTATTTTATTCCAGTATTTAGAAACTAATTTCGGGTTTTAATAACTCTAGAAAAAATATCACGCCATGAAGCTTGCTCCGTGCATTATTCAAAGGCTGGGCGTCCTCCAAAGGATTTGGGACGAAAATCCTCCGGGTCCATCCCACCCAAATCACGCAATTGCTTTGTTGAAGGAAAAAACTCACAAATTGCAAAAAATATCCGCTGCAGTGTAGCAAGGAATTTCAGCAAAAAATATCTCGGGAAAAGAGGTCTAACAAGACCTTATGTCAGCACCGCCGACTCCAGCTGGCAGCATCACCGCCTGCTCCTTGCAGCACTGGTGTCGACCGATGGTAGTATTGGAGTCGACCTATGTTAGCATCTCCGTTTGCCGTTGGTAGCATCAACGCCGGTAGACGGTAGAATTGCCACCCTCTACTGGCAGCATCAACGGTAGAATCGCCGTACTCTGCTGGTAGCATCAGCAACGACCGCCACTAATGTATCTGCAAATGTGGTAGGTGGTTTAAGTTTCAGAAAATGTGCAAGTCCTTCATTTTATATCAACGGCTGGTGTTTAATTCTAACTTCTCTTCCATACCTGTTGTTTCTTATTGGAGCACGGCGACGCGCGCAACATCATTGTTCTAGTGTTAGAGAAATGCTATGGTCCATATTTACAGTTATTAACAGCAGCATAGATATCAACCTACAAGTATGATTGGCGGCCTGCTGACACGGTTTAACCATTTGCATATAGCGATAAATAAATTAGAAAGAGATTTCAATCCGGCATGCCACATGTTATCTCTACCAACAAATATACATAGGTTAAGCATCATACGACAAGTCTGTTTTTGTACCACAGCGACCGAGCACATCGCTCACTCCTCAACAGTTGGCAAAGCTCTGTTTTGGAGATGGCCGTAAGCGAATCCTCCTCTGAAGGGATGTATCACATCGCTGTAACCATAGCACATTCTACATACACCCTCCACCTTGCTATCTCCACATGCACATGTCCTCTTCAGAAATATATGTGGAACGTGAAACTGACGGTAGCATGTCTTGCAAACGCAATCCGCTGAAAATAATAAACAGAGGCCAGGAAATAATGTAAGAGTGTGATTGTAGAGTAAGAGTGCAACATGATAGATAAGAGTATATACATATATATATATATAGAGGGAAATACATCTGCTATCACGACGAGTACCCCACCCAAGACGTAAACCAAGGAAACTGTAGGCTTCAGTAACCGGTTCATCTGAAAACGCATGAAAAATAAATAAACCACATTCAGTCAAGAACATGCTCTAATAGCCAACCGACTTTACCAAGCTTGCTTATCTGTCTAAGAAGCTGCTTAGAAAAATCAGGTTCATCAATATGCAACAACTTTTGTTGTGTAATGTCTAGTGCATTCGATTTTTAACATTGTTTGCTTTCAAATACACAGGTTATTAGTGCTTAGGTCTAAAAGGTAATCTAAAAAGGATGGAGTAAAGTATAGAAGCCAAATGTGGAGAACACAAATGAGAAAGAGAGGAACTCAAATAAAAAAAGGTAGATGCACAAAATACCCTGCTCGTAAAAGTATGGGTTACTCATCCTTATTTTGTGCGTGGATCATGAACTCTCAAACTTGCAAAGTCAAGAAAGGAGTTTGAAACAATTTGTCTCTCCGGAGCACTTCCTTTGTATGGTATACTGTCTATATTAAGTTGAAATGTCGGACATATAGCAGTAGATATCTCTACATGTTGGCATGTCTTTTGATGAAAACCCAGTGCTTCTTTAAAGTATATATGCATGGCAATGACAAGAGAATAAGATCTTCCAGCCAAAACTTGTATATGCGGGACAACAAGAGAGAGATAAGGAGAGCGCATCAAGCTGCTAGCAAGTAGATACAAACCTAAGGGGGTGCATGTGATAACTTCATCGACATCATATCTATCAAGGAGCTCAAAAAAGAAGAGAGTTCGTGGAGCGGGCAGGAAGGAGCAGCAACCAGAGCGCTTCCGACGAGCCAGAAAGTTGCCATGAGTCCATAAAAGGGATTTTCTAAATTTGCTGCATCTGGTCACCACCCCAGGGGCAGGTTCGTACTCTTTGCCCTGATGAACCAAACAGTCAGGAAAAGGACATTGGTTAAGTTGGCAAGGTTATGGAGAACAAAACAAAACTGCTACTGCCTCCTATACACACATTTATTATAGGTATGGCTGAGCAAAATCTATCTAAAATATAATTTATACGAAAGTACCTTTTCATGACAAACGCACTAATAAAATTTCAAGTGCCAGCTTAATTTGTATGCATTAATGAGCAATTGACTGCAGCTGATTGCAAGAAAAACTGTTTCGAATAAGGAAGAATGTATCACCGGATGCGTGGAGTTGTACCACTCAAGGCATTGCCGTACGATCTTGTGATTTGTAGCTCTGAGTTCCGAGCGTGACACCTTGCACCTAACATAGAACATATACACACGGATCAATGAAATAGTACTAGACAAATATTGAACCGAAGAAGGAGGTGTTAGCTCTCAAGAGTCAACACTTGAACAGGGGAGAGGAAGACGATGATCATGCAGTGTGCACAAGAGAATTTTGGCTCAGCGTAATCCTTGCAGCTTTCCTGCTCTCACTTCTGATATTTATAGAGCTGTTACAAATCTTAACTGAAAAATGCTGAAGTTCAGGCCACGGCCCAAGACATGGACGGTGTCATCTCAACGTCCCTCCGCCGGTTGCCCTACTTCGTCGCCATGACCACGGAGCATAGTGACATCCCAGGATATGATCGACCGGACAATATAATCGAACTGCAAACGGAAACTACGACCGAGTCGCAGCTCGTTTATTTGCTAACTGAAGAAAAGGCTAACTGTCGAAACTTTTTCCAACTGGGAACTACCCCCTTTCTATTAACTTTCATCAACGGAAATACAGAGTTCAAATACAATAGGAAGAAGAAGGGGGTAGATAAACGGTAGGAAAACCCGCTGTGCATTCTCGGCTCGAGCAACGCACTACGGGGCAAAAAACCTATCACCTAAACTACCAAAACGAACATAAGGAGTCTAGTCCAACCACACCACATACAAACTGTGTTTTAAACTGAAACAGGGAACACAATACGGCAACCCAGCCGACAAAACTCATCCAGACTGCAGACCAAAACAAACTCCAAAAGACATCTAGCAGGAAAGCAACTTCTCAGGCATCCGAACCATCCGTGATCCTAAGTATCACCCGACCATCTCCCAGCCCGGCGGCCCCAGCATTGCAGTGTGCTGCCAACGTAGCTGCTTTGTGAGCCAGCCGAGCCGCGCCCTCTTTGATCTTCTCGCAATCTCCAGAATCGTATAAACCTGCCCAATAACAAAGCAAAGAACAAACATTGTATACAGTTACAACAGGGGATCTCACAATTTTTTTATCAAAAGTGACAGAATTCCTGATGGTCCAAACGGACCAGCAAACCGCAGCCATCAAGAGTATATGGAACTTCCTATCTCCCGGAAAGAATCTGTGTAACCAGGCCATACTCTGCCATAATGATTTAGGACAGGAAGTAGATCCAACAACAGACCCTAAAGCCCCCCAAACAACTTTAGCATGAGTGCAAGAAAAGAAAAGATGATTAGCAGTTTCCATATTATCACAAAAAGAGCAAGTAGGATTCCCTAGCCAATTCCTCTTCTGCAGATTATCTCTTGTTAACACGGCATCACGAAATAATTGCCATAGGAAGATTTTTTTTTAAAGGGATCTTGGCCTTCCAGATCCACTTATTGTTAGCGCCTGATAAAGCAGACTCCAGGAAACAATACACTGACTTTGTCGAAAATTTCCCGTTAGAATTCAACGACCAAGTCACCTGATCATCTCGCTCCAAGTCGGACCGAGCTCTAACACAGGCAACAATATGATTCCACTGGTTAGATAACGCAGGAGTCAAGCGTCGCCTAAAAGAGGTAACGCAATCAGCATTTAACATCCTCTCCACTGTCCAATTTTGTTCATGGAAAATATTAAACAGCTCAGGATATGACATACAAAGAGAGCACCCATCCAGCCAGGGGTCTAGCCAAAAACGAACAATATTACCTTTATGTAGCAGTACCTTTCTCCCAGCCATGTAGGTGTCCTTAACCTTCAACAACGCTTTCCAACAGGGTGAATCAGTCACTCTACTTTTCACAGAGGCCACAGTTTTGCTTTTAAGATATTTAGCCTTGACAATCGTTTGCCATAAGCCAGATTGCGTGTCTAACTTCCACCACCACTTACACAGGAGGCTAACATTTTGCCTATGCAAAATTTTCACACCCAGACCACCTTTTGTTTTCGAGCGACAAACCATGTCCCACTTAACCATATAGTATTTCCTTTTTTTGTTCTTACCTGACCAAAAAAACCTCCTCCTATGCTTATCCATTTTTTCAATGACACCTTTACTTAGCAGGAACATCGACATAAAGTACATAGGAATCCCAGTTAAACTAGAATCTAGAAGGGTAAGTCTCCCTCCCGAGGAAGCAGAATCACTAATCCAGGTGCCCAATTTTTTCACCATCCTCCCGTCAAGAAATTCCCAATCAATCATTTTCAAGTTAGCAAAGGAAATAGGTACCCCAAGGTATTTTAGGGGAAGCTGACCCACTCTACAGCCAAACATATTAGAGTAAAAAGCAGCAATCTCATTATCCCCCCAATAAGATAGACCTCGCTTTTGTCAAAGTTTATTCTTAACCCCGACATCATCTCAAACATGTGCAAAAGGAGTTTCAGGTTCACAGCCTTATCTTCATCATGAGACAAGCATAAGACCGTATCATCGGCATATTGTAATATTGCCACCCCATTAGGAATCAGATCAGGAGCCAACCCACAAAGTAACCCATTAGCCTGAGCCTGTAAGACCATCTTATTTAAGATTTCCCCCACCATATTGAACAGGGTAGGGGATAGTGGGTCCCCTTGCCTGACCCCTTTAGCACTTTGGAAATAGGAACCCACTTGATTATTGAGTTTCACACTTACAGTGCCATTGTGCAAGATTTGATGAATCCACTCACACCATTCAACAGAAAACCCTTTAGCTTTAAAACAACCCAACAAGAAATCCCAGTTTACTTTGTCGTAAGCCTTCTCGAAATCAAGCTTTAACACGATGCCAGTGTGTTTTTTGACATGGGTATGATGCATGATTTCATGCAAGGAGCAGATACCGTCCATAATATTTCTATCTTTTACGAAGGCACTCTGATGAATGCTAAAGAGCTTATTAGCCAAAGGTTCCAACCTAATTGTGAGAGTCTTAGTAATTAACTTGTAAATACATCTAAGAAGACAGATAGGACGAAATTGTTGGATTTTGTTAGCAACAACAATTTTAGGCAGCAAAGTAATAACTCCATAATTCAACCTCTGAACATCCAGACACCCCCGGTGAAAACAATGAAACAGTCTCATAACATCCTCTTTTACCACTTCCCAGCAATGTTGATAAAACTCCGAAGGGATATTATCCGGCCCAGGTGCCCTATTTGGTTTCATAGAAAACAAGGCATTTTTAACTTCTTCCATCGAGAAAGGTTTGGTGAGTTCTTCATTATCAGACTGTGAAATTTTATCATCCTCTGACCACAGGGTAGGAGAAAGGGAAAACATATTCCCAGGTGCAGGTCCAAACAACGTTTTATAATACGAGGTGGCAAGATTAAGCAGGTTATCTGTCCCTTCCACCAACACCCCATTATCCTCGAGGGACTGGACAAGGTTTTTTCTTTTTCTACCATTAGCTATTTTATGAAAATAGGAGGTGTTTAGATCACCTTGCAACATCCATCTAGCATGTGATCTTTGATACCAGTAGGATTCCTCCTCCACATCCATGTTGAGAAGTTCCACATGAATAATGGATCTCCTACCCATATCCTCAGGAGACAAATCCTTAACTTCCTCAATTTTTTCCAGAACCTCCAGTTCTTGCTTCAACTCTTTTTTCTTTTTTTTTTAAATTTCCAAACACATTCGAACCCCACCCCTTAAAATATTTCTTAAACCGTTTGAGTTTAATATTGATAACATCAATAGGGTCCATGCTATTAACAGGTTTGGCCCAGATCTCAGCCACTTTAGGTAAAAATTCATCATTACTTAACCAAGCAAGATCAAATTTAAACTCTCTTTTACCAGACACATGAGGAGTGTCTCCAGAATCCAACACCAACATGTTGTGGTCTAAAACATATTTAACAAGTTTCCTAACATATACCAAAGGAAACAAGTTTTCCCAAGCAGGAGACATTAGTACACGATCAAGTTTTTCCAGTGTTGGATTTTTTTGTTTATTGGACCAGGTATATTTACCACCAATCATGTCAATTTCCCTCAAGCAATATGCATTAATAACCGAGTTAAACACATGAGATGAGTGAGGAAGAACAGTGGGTTTGTTTTTCTCAGATACATCTCTAAGGATATTAAAATCCCCTCCCATGATGAAAGGGCAATCAATTATATTACAGAAAGGAGCAAGTTCAGAAAGGAAACCCTCTTTTAAATCTTCATGAGCAGGTCCATACACAATACCACAAGCCCATCTACATTTTTTAATTTTGTCCCACAAATAAACTAAAATCATATGTTCTCCCAATTTCACATTTTGTACTTCCAGGGAGTCATACTTAAAACCACATAGGATTCCTCCTGATTTACCAATAGAAGGGATCCATTTCCAAAAGTATTTGTTGAAGGGGTCAAGTTTTCTAAAGAAACCAGGAGTGTTTTTTTTTCATACTCTCCAGGATACCAACAAAATCCAACTTGTTCTCTTCAATAATGTCAAGCAAGCAGGTAGATACCCCTTTTTTACCCACACCCCTAATATTCCATATGCCTCCAATCATTTTAACTTGTCAGGTATTTTCTTTTGCCTAATGGGCCTACCAGGAGCCATGGTAGCCACATCTTGCTTTTTTTGCCCTCTAGTATTGGGCTTAGATATAACAATATTTGCATTTCTTTTAGGTTTCCTTTTTTCTTAGATTCTACCATTGTAAATGACTCATCCAATTCCCCATCACTCAACCAAGTAAGACATAAAGGAGTCCTCACACCATGATCATGAACAGTGACTAAAGGAATTTGAGCTATACTATTTTTTTCAACCATACAATCTCTAGCTTTTTCTAATTCTCTAAGCAAATCGATATTATCAAAGTTATCCGAAGGAATGTCTACTCCCATCATTTTTGCACGTGACATAATTTCCAGGTTCGTTAACACCGAAAAAGAATTAGATGACTGGGCATTAGAAGAGTACTCACTTTCGAGGTTTCTCTTCTTTGATGCAGCAGCAGCAGCTTTGTCCATGATGTTCTCCATTTTCTCGGCCTGGTTGCGCCTTTCACCAACTTCTGCATTCTCACAAATAGAATCCCTGCACTCACCAGCCCCATATCCAGAAGATGGAGGGGACTGGACAGAATAAGCATCTGGTGCCTGGGCACCCAATGGGCTATCACTTTCCACCTCAGTGACAATAGGTTCCACTGGCCATGTGTCACCTACAACAACAGCAACATATGATAGCACCATTTCCTTATCATTTCCCACTACCTCACTCACCATTGCCTCTTTTTCAATCACAGGAGTAATAGGTACCTGCACCACATTTTGTACATGAGACTTAATTTTTTTTCTTATCTTTAATCAGGCCTGCACCACCACCAGGAGACACATTTATATTTTGTTGCACCATGTTGCTTTCAGGAATCATTTTTTGCACATCCATATCATGAACAGCAGACTGCTGCTGCTCTGATAAGGCTTCCTCTTTATCTCTATTTTATTTAGCTATCATATTTATGAGGAGATCATCATCCTCCTCACTCTCATCATCTGATTCATGCTCAGGTACCACAGGTAGGGCATTGCAAAAAGATTTACCAAAACCTGTACCAGTGTAGCTGACAGAAGTATTCTGTCCCTCCGAAGATGTTGCTGATTCACCCCTGTACTGCTCATTCCTATGCCTTTTAGGAGAAGGATTTAAAGAATATTCACCCACAGGAATCACTTTTTGATTAGCAGGAGGCCCTTGCTCAACTATATCATCCACTTCATAAAGAAAATCATAGAAATAGTCTCCAAGAACACCTTCAGCAGATTTAGGTGTCTTGGAAATATCCCTACAGCCTAGAAGGATGCGGCAGTACTCAGGTTTATGTAGCGATGCTTGGTCGATTTCTAACGTCACACCCACTAATGATCCAGCATAGGCAGCATTGGCGTCACAGCGTTTATCTACAGGGATATTTCTGATCCTAACCCATGCTTTGTTCAGGACCCCTTTTGCCCCCACCGCAGCTGACCAAGGAGCAAGATGCAGCACGGCGTTGCAGGTTTTCATCTCCATGCGTCCCCCAAAATAACATGTCCTCTCCACCTCGCGCGCACTAGGAAATCTCATCGTAAACTGAGTGTTGTTAATCCTTCTCGTTGTGCACCTCCAGCTAGAACGCAAATACTCTGTAAATTCTAACTCGAGCTCTCTAGATGTAGGGTTCCCTTCCACCACAGTAATCACAAGGCTAGAGGTTTTTTCTTTTTCATGCTTTGCAGGAGACGAATCAGGGAAGAAAAAGAATCCCTGTCCAGGGGATTGAAATCCGCACATAGCTGCAACGCAATTCCAGGGTAAAATCGCTTGGCACAACACGACCATATGCCCTAATTTGCCGCACCGCTCGCATGAGAGCGGATCTAGTAAGCGTACGCGTATGTCCCTCCTTATCCTCGCCATCGGCGTTCCGTGCTGTTCATCGAGATGTGCGATGGCACAACATGGTTTGTCAGATCATTTGGAAGTGAAGAAACAGTATTTCTGTGGCCGTAGGGTACTGTACTGCTGTAGCTTCTTGTTTGTTTGTTTCTTAAAAGAGACAAAACACAACTTGCCCACGTCTCAGCTTTTTGACCAAGAGAGAAATCGTTGTCAAGCATCATTTCCTAATTTTATGACTTTTTCAAATACAGGATGCATATGCATTGGCAAATTTTATTTCGGAATTTTGAATTTTTTTTAATGGCGGGAATATTTGTATTTGGGAGCTAAAATGGATTTTTTTTCCTTTTGCAGCTACTTCTATATTATTTTGAAAAAAAAAGTAGTAGTAATTAGATCAGCCGTTTGGAATATTTAAAGTTTGACATTTCATCACCACAAACAAAATAAAGAGACAACTATAAAAAAACGCATGTCCAATATATGACATAGATTCCTAAGGTTTTCTGTCAAGAAAAAATCAGTATGTAATACTCCCTCCGTTCCACAATATAAGATGTTTTAGCCATTTTTCACATTCACGTATACACAACGTATCTAGACATGTTTTAGTGTATATGTATACTCATTTTAATCCAAACTAGACAACATGTAAAACACCTAAAACATCCTGTGTTATGGAATGGACAAGCACAATTAAATTGTAAATTGTCTCAAAAGAAAGGTTAAGTTGCATCAAGAATTTAATGGCAGTAGTTGTTTAATAAGCGAGTATGAGAAAACAGACCAATTAATTTTGAGAAAACAGTGGGAAACCGCATGCATGATGTACCTTTTCGTGCATACCTAGGATTTTGTCATGTTCATTTGTCTCTTCCTTGTGACAGTACACAAGTGTGGGTTCACATGGCTTTTGTCTCCTACCCTAGTCCTAGTCTGCAACCCTCAGCAGTCAGTAAAACAAGGCTGCCAAAGCTAGGAATTACACTAACCCTGCCTTCTAAGCACGGACAATTACATGGATAGATTTCTTATCCCAAGAAATATGGACGTACAGGATAGGGCGGTACCTACACGTGCGCTTACACAGATATTTTCCCCGCTCGCATCTTATCGTAGGGCATCTCGCAGCATAGTGACCACTTACGTTGCAGTTCTGGCATGGGACGCTCGCCGTAGGAGGAGACGCAGTAGACCTTGCAGGCGGCGGCGGGCCCTTGGCCACCTGCTTGGCCTTGTCCTTGCCTTGCAGCTCCCTTGCTGCCGCCGCCTCCCACCTCTCGGATCCCGACCCCGTATGGCCGCTGCTGGACCCGGGAGGAGGATCACGATGCCACACCAGGTTGCTAACTGTCGAAACTGACGAACTACAGCTGACACCTAACTCTGAACTTATCTGAAGAAATCGATCAGCAGCTGGTTAACCAAGTAATTACCTGAGGACCTCCTGATCATGCCGAGCGGCGTCCTCAGCGTCCAGCTCTTCAGAGGAAAGGATGGGCCCGGGAACCAGTCGGGGGAAGGGCAGCAGGCGCAGCCAGTTGCACGCGCGGCGAGGCGCCGTCCTCCTTGACTTTGCCTCCTCGTCAGCGGGAACAGGCAGCACCGTGTACCCAGGCGTTGATCCAAATTCAAGAAGGCGGCGGGAATCCCCTTCCTTCGATCCGGAGGCGGCGGCCCTGCAGTAGTTCATGGCGGCCATGTCGTCGGCCGTCTGTTTCAATCCGCGCGGGAGCACTCTTTCCGCCTCCTCGTGCTGCCTTGCCTTCGCGTTCCACTTGGCTCGAGGCTGGCTTGTAGGGACGGCACTTGTGGGACTCCGATTCCGACGAGGCAACGTGTCTCCTCCGTGGCTGCACCCATGGTTGTCCCCTAGGGGTTCATTATCCGTGTGGATCTACCTCGGTGATGCAATGAATAGGCTACGGCTGGCTGTTTGGTTGCCATGTTGTTTAACTTTTTTTTCGATAAAAACTTCCGATCTATTCATCAACTGTCAGGGCAGTACAAAGAACACCAGAAATAATATAAATTACATCTAGGTCCGTAGACCACCTAGCGACGACTACAATCACCGGAGCGAGCCGAAGGCGCGCCGCTGTCATCGCCCCTCCGTTGTCGGAGTCGGGCAAATCTTGTTGAAGTAGACAGTCGGAAAGTCGTCGTGCTACGGCCACATAGGACCAACGCACCAGACCAGCAACCGTCGCTGATGAAGAGAAGCGCAGATCGGAAGGATCCAAACTATAGACACACGGACACAGACGAACGGAGACTAGATCCAAGTGGATCCAACAAAGACAAACGCCGACCGGATCCCGCGAGATCCACCAGAGACACACCTTCACACGCCCTACGATGACGCTAGACGCACCATCGAAACAAGGGCTAGACCGGGAGGTCTTTATTCCAACTCCAGGGAGCCGCCGCCTCGCTATCCTGAGTAGAAGACAAACCCTAAAAAAGCACAAGAAAACACATGAAAACGGAGCCCTCCCGCCAGCAATTGTCAAGATCCACCGGTCTCCATGGCCCTGAGGCCACAGGAGACTAGGCAGATCGGCGGCCGCCGCCGGCAAGAGGCGAACAGCCCTAATCGCCTTTTCCCCTAGAGCTCACGAAGGGGTACGTGGGGCTGTGTGTCGCCATGTTGCTTAACTGACACTGTATTTCCCGGATTGTAATTAGAACTTGAAATTCACGAGTAAAATGAGTAGCTCGTCACTTGATCCGGCTGATTCGATATACACGTTCGAGCTAAACTAGCCAAGTATACCGAGTAATTGCCCCCAAATAGAGCAAACGGTATTCAGCGTACATAACCTAATTGTCTGAAGTATCGTCCATAGTCTGCAGGAGGCTGAGACGCATGGATGCCCACTGCAAGGGGACATTAATCCCCCATCCCTCCACTACACAAAACAAGCCAAACCATCTGCACTACAAAACCCTCAAAATACCCCTTCCCGTTCATTCCCTGTGGAAATATCAATATACTTCCACACACATCATAGAAGGACTGTTGCTTCTTAAATGCAACACAAGCATAAAAACTATTGAAACAAAATTACATTTGAAGAAGGTATACATGCGCCACGAATAAGATGCATAAAATCGGTAACAAATACTAGGCAAAATTTTGTAAACAAGGCCTTGAAAAGACTTCGCTTTCTGCTCGAGGTGCTCCTCTTCTCACTATTAATGCACAAAACAATAACATGGTGTCACTAAATTCATATGCTTGCTCAGAAAAAAAATCTGATTTATTGCTATTTACTCAGAACTGGAATGGTCGTTACTGCCATAGGGTGATATGCAGCCAGAGTAGCTATCAGTGGCGGCCAAATAGAAGCACGTCGGTACCGATTGAGGTTGCCCCTGGTGCATTTCTTCTCCCTGCTGAGTTCCATGCTAGCATAAGAGTCGGCGAGAGTGAGAGGCGGCTGAATGGAGCAGGCCGTGAGGGGGCTGGTGGAGGGAGCCGGATTGGGCCAGGAGGAGCGCAAATGAGCACAGGCGGTAGGGACAAAGGGCGAGGAAGCTGTGTGGGAGACAAGACGGACCAGCCCGTGACGCCTTTGACCCCAGGCGTGGAGCTTCCTCGTCCGTCGGATAAGAGTCACACGATGTATGACGATATAGTTGCAACCAAACCACTAACACTTGGAACCCATCGAACCCAACTAGGAGTAGTACCTATGGAAACTTATTCCTCTGTGATATGAACTCACCGCCCGCCGCTTATCCAACTCTGCAGTCGGAATATCCCGGGGGCGAAAAATGAGCACTTTTGTATCCATGTGGACTATCAATCAGCCATGGAGGACCTTCACTAATAGGACATGGAAAGCATACATGCCCGATGCCAGGGCCCCACTCATGTATCTACTCCCTCGAGGAGGATAAGACGATGAGAATATGACACACTGGGGTAAGTCTGCATTAATTGCTCCCTTTTGTGTTCGTCGGCGCAGTACATTGGTGGTTGATTGGTCGACTGATCGGTCTTTGTTCATCAGCTGGCACTTGCTGTGTCCATGCAAATTCGGAAACCTTGACGACTCGTCTGATGTTGTGTTATGAAGCCAAGGCACATTAAGACCAAGGACTGCAATACATAGAGAGGTCGTTCCGAGTTGATCTTGAAGCATATATGTGAGCGGTTTTGGTTGTGGTTCTAGCATAGTTTTATATTAAACTTTAATACTTAAAATTTATATTTAGCATGCTACATTATTTTTGAGGATCGTGCTACAATCTCAGAGGGTACAATTTTCTACTGCTTATATCACGTATAGTAACCACATGACAAAGTTTCTAAATATTGGTTTAAGTGTTATTTGGTATTACAGTTGTAATGTATATCGATGTGAAATACAGTTTGCATTGTGCTATATTTAAACTAGTTTTTTATAATATTATTCTCTTCGTAAATTTTCTTTTGATAATTGTGTATAATATATATACATATTTATGTGAGAGATTTCTAAATCATATGGTATAAATATCTTAGTGTTGTTTTAGTACATGATGATGTAATCACGTTTATAGAAACTTCTAGGGTATAAAATGAAACTTCAATTTTATAAATTGATTTTTTCGTGATAAAAATGTCTTGCGAGTTATCATATGTTCAATAAAAGTAGACAATTTGTGTATGGTCCATGCTAGGTATTGAAATAACATCTCCATTAGTAATCACTGATTAATAAAAATATAATAGATTATACATATATATATATACATACAATTTGATGATTCAAAATTATTTAATATTTAAAATTATTTTTGTACAACTTCGAAAATATTAGATTAACTTAATTAAGAATACAAGAGCCTAATTATTTCTATGGATATTTGCAAGATCCTTTGGGCTGGCGAAGCAACTGTTCTGCCAATGGTGTACGCAGTGGTTGTTATGCCCCTACTTGGTACTCACCATATGCGTCGCAGGATATATTCAACAAAGATGAATTACTTTTATATATTCCAAGTTTTAATTGTATGAATATGTTTTTACCGTCTTCCCGGGCAATTTCACCCGATGTGAACACTTCTCTACGGCTACAGGTTTTTTATGCAGCCTCAATGGCCTAAACAAGAACTACGCGTAGAGGTTTCTCTTATAGGATAGCTAGCGTAAAAACATGCTTCAAACAGTTATACTGTAACGCATAAAGGCAGCTCACTTTATTAAACTAGCCATACTTACACATGGCTTTACCTTCCAGGAAGCCCCGAACACAAAGAAACAAGAGATGAACACTACCTTCCAGTAGAAAAAGATCTCTCTTGCTTACATACTACAATATTTATAAGGTGGAATGGAAACTTGCTAGCGGAGACTACAAGGCACAAGAGACTCTCTCTAGCACTACGCTCGCAGCTTCAGCTCCTGATGCCTTGAAGTGTTCTTAGCTGCCCCTTATATAGAAGGGAGAGGAATCATGCAAGCTTCATCAAGCTGATACCTAGTACGCACCATTGCCAGCTTTTTGTTGTGCTTCCTCCTCCAGCTCCCGACGCGTGGCTTCAAGAATCCACGAGAGAGGGCTTCTCCCTGCATGCTTAAACCAACCATGCATACACTCACACCTTTGGCTCTCATGTGTGGACTCAGATATTTGTCCTCCATGCACAAACTTGCATGCTTGGATTTTTTTATGCACAAACTTGCATGCTTGGCCTCTTTAATGCACAAACTTGAAATCTTGTCCTCTTAGATGAACTCACAAGTTTGTCCCTTTTTCTTGCATACATACCAGGATGCTACATGCATATGCATATTCGAGAGAATGATACTTGCACATTTTTACCAGTTCACCTTTATGGTAACATTTTATAATTTTTTTATTAGGGGGTCTTCCCCGCCTTTATAACTTGTAATACCTTATCAATATTTGCGATATGGTCCTCCATGCCCGATTTATTGATATTCTTATCAATATTGTAGAATTATTCTAGCATTTGTGAATCTTGCATTGGTGAATCTTCCATTTTTGTATCTTGCTTGTTCTCATCTTCATTTGGTATACTGAATTCATATTCATCATATTCTTTTTTCATTTTGTCAAAATTCTTTTCCATTTCCTGGATTACTTCCTTTAAAATTTCTTCTTTCAAATCTTTCTTCATTTATGCGTATATTTGATTATATTTTTCTTCAATCTTTAAGTCAATAAATTCTCCATCAAGGGGATCAACTCCCTTAATTAGGCATTCTTTGTATGTAAGTTTCATTCTTGAAGATTGTCCTTCTTCTTTGGCCTTTGTGGGAGGTGTACCTTTTGTGGCATTTCTATTCTCGACTAATTTATATTTTTGAACATATTTTTTAGCTTCTAGCTCAATAAAGTAATTCACTCCCAAGATTTTCCTTGCATGATTTATAGCTTCACTTACGTCTATATATTTCTTCCAGGAGACTCCTCCTATATGTTTTTCTTCCACCTTTTCGGCCAATATCTTTTCAAAAGATATGTATATTCGAGGTGCCTTTCCATCATAGAAGACATGTAGAGGTTTTATTTCTAGGACTTTAATATTTTTTTGTTGATGGTATTATGCCATTATCATATTGAAATATTCTGCCAAGCTATTTAAATTTGATAAAAACCTTTTTCTTCCCTTCTTAAACTATATTGGTATGCATCCTTGTTTTTCATCAAGGACGATGTGGTCCTTCGGCTTGAAGTTAAATGTATTAGGAGGAAATATTCTAAGTTTATTATCTGATCCAAATATGTAACATGGTTGTCCTTTTAAATCCAACCCTTTCTTCATTTCTCCTCCTGCAAAATACACGACTGAGAAAATATATCAGGGAAACTATTATCTTTCCCTTTAATATGCTCAAAGAGAACTTTATATCCACTTCCAGTTATAATATCTTCAAATAGAACCCATCTTCATGTTGAACTTTTCTTGCTATTTATTTGATTGTAATATCTACATATTGCTTTACAATCAGTTCGTATAGTAAATTCTTTAAATCCCAAATATAATCTAAATACATTTATTGCATGCACTACCGCAAGGATTTCTCTATCAATATTGTTAACAATTTTCAAATTATAACTAGCCGAGGCGTATCTACATATTTTATCTTCCGTTTTTGCGGAATATTTACTAGGTTTTTTCTTTAATATTGCACCCCATCCGAGTTTGGACGCATTGGTTTCTATTATAAAATATTTATTGTCTAATGGTAATTCTAAAGGTTTTACATTCTTGACTTTTTCTTTTATGATTCTAACTAATTTAATATATTTTGTATTGAACTACATTTGGCTATTCTTTCTTAGTTTATATCATAATGGACCAGCAAGCTTTGCTAAGTTATCTATATAATTTCTTGCATAGTTGAAAATTCCTAAGAATTGCTGTAAATTTTTTTTATCTTCCATATTATCAGGGAATTGCAGTATTTTCTTAGCTATATGTTCTTGCAAGTATATTTTTCCTTCTCCTATCTCACGTCTTAGAAAATTAATTTTTTTCTTTACAAATTTCCATTTTCTTTTTGGATAATATTAACTCATTTTTTTCTACCTTTCTAAAGAATACTTCAAGGTGAGCAATATGTTCTTTATAGGAATTTGAAAACACTAATAAATCGTCTAATAGACTAATATAAAATCTTGATTTTTATTAAAAATATTTTGCATCTTTCTTTGAAATAAAGCACGTGGATTTTTTAAACCTAATGGAATTACTAGCCATTCATAATGACCTTGCGGACAAGTAAATGTTGTCCACATGATTGATTCTTCTGACATTTTTACTTGCCAAAAGCCAGCTTTTAAATCAAATTTTGTAAATATTTTGCTTCCTTGAATTCTATTGATCCATTCCTGCTTATTGGGTATGTTATAGACATCATCTATAGTGTTATCATTAAGCATTTTATAATTAATAACCATTCTAGAGTTTCCTCTTACTTCTTCGGCGTGATTTCTAACTATAAAGACAGCTGATCTATGAAGGATTTCTCTCTAATTGGTTTTAGCTTTAAAAGTTCTTCAATATGCATTTTAAATTCGTCTACATCCTTTGGAGTGGCTTATATTGGGCATGCTTTAATTATATAGCCTGGGTTAATAATATCAATTTTACAAACTATGGAGTTTTTATCCCAATACTTCATTGGTTTCTCGAAGAATTTGTAAGTCTTCTAACCTTTGCAGAATTTTATTTATATTTTTTTTAGATTTTATATCTTTGTACCAATTTGGCGCAAAATATTGTAAGCCTATGCACTCCGTGCAAGTGTTTGCTATATGATATTCTTCTATGTTTGAGCTAAGTTCATTTTCTTCTATGTAGATTTTAGGAAGTTCTGGACTTACTTCTTCTAAGCTAGGTGTTTCTGAATTTTGTATGCATTTTCTGCCTTTTTGTATTTTTGTAATGAATGGGATGATGTCTTTATATGGAACAAATGTAACACCTTCCTCATGTATTATAGTAGTTGATACGTCTCAGACGTATCAATAATTTTTGATGCTCCATGCTTGTTTTCTATCCAATACCTTTATGTTTTCACATGTTTGCCTTCGTTTTTCGGATGTTTACTGGACTAATTGATGGCCCACAGGTATAGGGGATCGCAACAGTCTTCGAGGGAAGTAAAACCCAAATTTATTGATTCAACACAAGGGGAGTCAAAGAATATGCATATGCCTTAACAACTGAGTTGTCAATTCAGCTGCACCTGAAAGTAGACTTGCTCGCAATAATTTATCAGTAGTAACAGTTTTATAGCAGCAGTAGAAATAAAATAACAACAGTAGTAAAATAGTAACAACAGTAGCAATGGCGGAAAACAGAAGGATGGGAGTACCATAGGCATAGAGGGAATGTATGAATGGGTGTTGCATGGATAACAAGGGTCATGTAATAATAATAACAGGCGCATTGCAGATAATAATAATGAAGTATCAAACATGTAGGTAAACTATAGACATGTGTTCCAATATATTCGTACGTGCTCGCAATGAGAAACTTGCACAACATCTTTTGTCCTACCTGCCCGTGGCAGCGGGGCCTCTAGGGAAACAACTGGTAATTAAGGTGCTCCTTTTAATAAAGCACCAGAGCAAAGCATTAACACTCCATGAACACATGTGATCCTCACATCACAGCCATCCCCTCCGGTTGTCCCAATTTCTGTCACTTTGGGGCCTCGGGTTGCGGACAACAATATGTGTAAACAAGTTGCAGGTATGATCAAGAAACATAATTATACTCATGAAAAAATAACATGTTCAGATCTGAAATCATGGCACTCGGGCCCTAGTGACAAGCATTAAGTATAACAAGTTGCAACAACGGTATAAAACACTAACAATGGATACTAGGCACTATGCCCTAACAATCTGGCATTATTACATGATCAATCTCATCCAATCCCTTCTATCCCTCTCAGTGTACATTGGGGTTTACTCACTCATGGACGGGGGAAACATGGATGGTTGATGGAGAAGGAGTGGCGGTGTTGATGGCGATAATATCCTTCGAATCCCCATACCGGCAGGGTGCCAGAACAGGAACTTCTGATCCCCGAATTGAGTTTCGGGGTGGCAGCGGCGCTCTGTTGTGTTTCTGTGGAATATGACGAACCCCCTTACATTTTAAGGTTGAAGGCAATATTTAGTCGAAAGGGGAGTCCGAGGGGGTACCTGGGTGGCCCACACCACCAGGTGGCGCGGCCTAGGTGGGGCGCCGGGGGGTGGTTTGGCCACCTCCTGACCCCTCTCCGGGTCTCCTTCTGGCTCCCGGGGTCTTTTGGTGTCTTAGGGCCAAGGGTCGTTTCTGGGAAATTTCCCGAAATTTGATTTTTCTGCACAAAAATGAGACACTAAGGTAATTCTGCTGAAAACAGTGTTAGTCCGTGTTAGTGGTATCCAAAACTCACAAGTTTAGAGAAAAATAATAACAAAAGTGTCTCAAAAAAGAGATACGTTTTTGACGTATCACTAACCTATTGACAAGATGCCACAGCGCGAATTCCTGTTTTCTGCTGTTTTTTGTTTCAGAAAAGTTGTTTTGGAAATATTCTCGAAATTGGCTGAAATAAAATCCCAGAGTCCTATTTTCCCGGCACGTCAACGGAGTCCAAAGGAAACCCGGAGGGGGACAATGAGGTGGCCACAACACCTGGTGGCGCGCCCCCTAGCCGCGCCACGATATGGTGTGGACCCCTCGAGAGCCCACGAACATCACCCTTTCGCCTATTTATTCCCCCCGATGCAGACACCATAAAACATCAAGCCTCCATCCACGACAAGTTTCGTAGCTCCGCTGCCACCGCCGACAAGTTTCGGGGGACATAAACCTCTGTTCCGGCACCCTGCCGGGGCGGGGAAGTGACCTCGGAGCCATCTCCATCGACTCCACTCCCATCTTCATCATTATTTCTGACTCCCATGATGAGGAGGGAATAGTTCTCCCCCGAGGCCGAGGGCTCTACTTGTAGCTATGTGGTTTATCTCTCTCTCCCATGGTGTGATCTTTATGTGATCATGAGCTTTGTAATCTAGTTGAACAAGTAGATGTTAATATTCATCTGTTATGTTACTCAAGTGGTTTTGTTAATCTCCGGAGACACCTTTGTCCCACGGTGTAAAAGTGACAGTGTGTGTACCGTGTGTGACTTATCATGATTTATATATTTTGTGTTGGATGACCCTACGATATTGTGGCGTTTATCTGGAACCATCTAGTGTACTCAAGGTGACAGTGTGGGGTTACCTAGTGGGGAATACATCTTTAAGGTGTGCTTTTATAGCCCTACGCATTGACTGGTGTTTGTTGTACAATAGGAGAGTGGTTCGGAGTAGCATAGAAGAGATGATATTTATGCATTCCGTTATGTTATTATTGTTGAGAGTGCCACTAGTGAAAGTAAGATCTCTAAGTCTTGTTTCTAAACATTGAAACACCGTTTACAACGAGTTCTGCTACATGTTTGATTGTTGCCATTTTTATTTTAGATTGCTATTATCACTTATAATCATCCATATTACTTGTATTTCACTATCTCTTCACCGAACTAGTGCACTTTTACAACTGACAATTGTTTTAGGTGTGTTGGGGACACAAGAGACTTCTTGTATCGTGATGAGGCCGGGCATTCCGCCATCGATGGCCAGCTCCGTCGAGGGCTGTCTGTGGTCCTCGTCTTCCCAATCTTCTCTGTCGCATGCGCCGGAGGTACCCGTCGCCGCCATGTTGACCCACCACCGTTGGCCAGATCCGGGCGGCCGACCTCGGTCACCACCACCGCCATGGGACACAGAGCCCCCGATGCCGTCCCCCATAGCCGCCTCCCACGTGCGGGAGCTCTCCCCCGGCGCACCACGCCGACCATCGCCGTCTTTTCTTTCCTGGTTCCAACTCCTTACAGCTCCAGGCCTACTCTGACGCTACATGAGCTAGTGATCCTTTGGATCGTCGTTCTCTTTCTGCCTACTGTGTGTTCCTTGATGGTTCGCTTATTTCCTGGAAGACAAAGAAACAGACTGCAGTTTCTCGTTCGAGTGCAGAGGCTGAAACTGCTGAGGTGACTTGGTTACGCTGGTTACTAGAGGACTTTGGTGTTTCTGTTACTACACCGACTTCCATTTTCTCGGACAGTACATGTGTTATTAGCATTGCGCGTGACCCGGTGAAGCATGAGCTCACCAAGCACTTTGGTGTGGATGCCTCCTTTGTGCGTGCCGCTGTGCAGGATCAGATTCTCGCTCTTCAGCATGTGCCTTCTGAGTTATAGTTGGCGGATTTCTTCACAAAGGCACAAACTAGAGCGCAACATTGGTTCTTCCTCTCCAAACTCAGTGTTGTCGACCCACCATGAGTTTGAAGGGGGGGGGTGTTACAGATGTATAGTTTCACTTTCTCTGTATTTTTCCATTGTATAAGGGGTTCGCTACACTTTGGCCACATGTATATGTATTGGCCTTTGTCCTCCTGTGAATACTAGTTGCTATTTTCTCAATCCACAACACATCAGAGCTGGCACTGGACATGATGGGAGGGAGTACGAGGGCTGGGGCGGAGCAAGAGCCATTCGCTTCCAAATATCTGACCGACCATCATACTCCAAATCTGCAATTAACAAACCATCATACTCAGTACACCTATATGTCATGTCTGGTCGAATAAATCACGGCGACGATCCATGAATTCATGTAGGTACAATTCAGTATTGGGTTATTTCAAAAATTAAATACTAAATATTGACGAGGAAACGAAAAACAGAAAATCGTGTGATCAGTTCAAAGAAACAACAGCAGGTATAACCCATGAGAGAACTGATATGCACATTAAAATGATTGCACCAGAAAAGCACACATGAACCCCCATCACTCCCGATAGCAGTACCACCGGAAAACTATATACTGAAATATTGCTAACGAGACAGAGCAGCATCACTTTTTTTCTGAAAACTGTAGCCCACAAGATTCATTTCTTGCAAAACTACAGATAACACCAAAATAAGTCAGCAAGAGGGAATAGTTTCTTTGACATTACATGACGAGAGCATCATCCGAATTTTCATACTGAGAATCAATACTCCAGGAAACATGAAAACATAGAATTTAGGACCAGCTCACATGCAAAAAAAACTTGTTCCGGTTGTAGTCCATGAAACAATATCCAAACTGTATCATAATTCATAAGAGGCTTCTGCTGGAATTCTCTTTCATCTTTAGTAACACAGAAAAAGGTATAAAATGTTATGACCTGATGCTTGCAGGAAAGATACTAAACACCACTTTACTACAACAGTCCGTGATTACGGTGGAAGTCTGGGCGGCTGTCTTCAAGCCCCTTTGGACTTTGCCTGAGGTTTGGATCAGAGTGTCTGACATCCCTTCCCCTCATAGGGGTGATTTCTTGTTGCTTTGGAGTCTCGGGTCTCTATTTGGAAAAACGATTAAGGTGGATATGAAGTTTACCAGGAAGCATGGAGTGCTTCGCATTTTAGTGGGGTGTATGGATTATACTGTGATACCACACGAATGGCCTGTTTTTATTCGAGATGGTTTCTACGAGCTTAAGTTTTCAGTTGAGGACCCTAACACTGATGATGAGACTCCTATGGCTATTGATTCTAATAAGGGAGATTCTGATGAGAACGATAATGATGGGGCTGAGTCTAAAAATGCGGGTGACGATGTTGCTACGGATAAAGTGGTACCACACGAGAAGGAGAAGGGCGGTTCCGGGGGGACGTCCTCTGTCACCGGTAAGCAGGTGGACGGTACCGTGGCAAAAAAATCCTTCGCTCCCGGAGTGGTCTTCTCGCCACTAGTGGCTCGGTCGGTTGATGCTGCGTATGGGCTGTTACGGCAGCAGGTCCAACAGCGTTCGGCGGCGTCTATGCATGGTACAGTGGTGCAGCATGCTACGTCACTGCCTGCTGCTCCTGTCGGGCAAAGGGGCGCACCGGCGGCCCCTGGCTCCGATACTGGTTCCCGAGCGGGAGGGCCACACGGCGGGTCCCAGCCGGGACAGTTACGTGACGCAACGGCGTCACCAGCGTCCGCGTCGGGCATCCGAGCGGGTGTGGCAGGCGTTGGGCCCCACCTGGGTCCGAGAGGTGACCGGGGTCGCGTGGCGGCGGTGGCTGCGGTCCGTTCGGCAGGTGCACCACGTGGCGAACCGTCGCCATGTTCTTCT
Source organism: Alopecurus myosuroides (assembly GCA_028641055.1). NCBI lineage: Eukaryota > Viridiplantae > Streptophyta > Magnoliopsida > Poales > Poaceae > Alopecurus > Alopecurus myosuroides. The sequence continues at coordinate 131,839,838 of CM054059.1, read as the reverse complement.
CCGACGACGAGGATGGTGTTGGCTGTCGGGTGTGTCCCGGTGGCTCGGTGCCTCGACCAGGCTTTCAGCGGGGTGGCAACACATGCACTCCAACCAGGCGGGTTGAGTGCTGTGCTGCGCGCCCAGACGTCGGCGACGGCCGTACCTCGCCCCAACCAGGCGGGTTGGGGCTAGCTGATGTCCGCTCGAGCTTGGCCAGGCCTACCGAGGCCGAGGTCAGGGCCTATGCGGGCATTTCCGCGGCGGAGATGGAGGTGCGCTCCAGTCCGCGGCTGCGAGCCAAGCCCGACGCGGATTTGCCCCAGGAGCAACGGGCAATGGCCTTGGCGGAAAAGAAGGATCTTGCTTTCGTCGCAGGTACTTCTACTTTGTCTAGCCTGTCTTTGCTTTCCTTTTCGCATTCTGATATTAAGGCTAGAGCGGATAAGCTTGGGGTTTCTTTGGGAAAGAACAAGGATCAAATTCGTTCTTCTATCGCGGGTATTTTAGACACGGAACACATTAGATCTATCACATACCTTAATAAGAATATTGAAGTTGATGCTTTGAACTCTAAATCAAGTTTGGTTCTTAGAAATGCGTCTAACTTGAGTGAAGATCTCGATGCTTTTGATGTTGACTCAACGGAGGATCATTCGGACCTGTTGACTACTTTGAAAACGGTTAAACGTAACCGGAAGAAAGTAGGTGTATGTTCTGCTAAACCTAGAAGGAGTGATAGAATTAAAAAATTTAAGAAATAAAATGCGAGGATTAATTTGGAATAGTAATGGGTTCGGTGATCATGCCAAGCACCAGGCGGTTTCTGAGTTCGTTAAAGAACATGATTTAGATTTTATTGCTTTGATTGAAACAGGTAGATCCACGTTTGCCACTCATTTTTTGCAATTTCTTTCTGGGGGGAAATGTTTCACTTGGTTTTGTCTTCCGCCTCATGGGCGCTCCGGGGGGATGTTAATCGGTTTCAATGATGCAAATCTCACGGCACAAACCGTTGTGTCCGGAGATTTTTGCGCCAAGTTTCATGTTAAGACTAAACAAGATGGTTTCTTATGGGCCTTTGTGGTGGTTTACGGGGCAGCGCAGGACTCAAAGAAACCGGAGTTCTTGGCGGAATTAGTTCGTATTTGCGAAAACGAACCACTTCCGATCTTGGTTGGAGGGGATTCTAATATTATCAGACGACAAGAAGAAAAAAGCAATGATAATTTTAATGCCAGACGGCCTTTCATTTTTAATGCCATTATCGAAAGTTTAGATTTAAAGGAGCTGCGTTTGTCTGGAAGACAATTTACGTGGGCTAGTTGGGGTGACAATCCGACTTACGAGAAGTTAGATCGTTTTCTTGCGAGTGTTGAATGGGAATAGAAATATCCTCTGGTTTCGGTGCGTGCTTTGACCAGAACGGGGTCAGATCATACACCGTTGATTCTAGATTCTGGGGCGCAAGCGCATGTTGGTAACACGAGTCATTTCTTCTTTGAACTCTCCTGGATGCGCCAGGAAGGTTTCTTTGAGTTGGTTCGGCGAGAATGGATATCGATCCATCTCGGTCATAACCCGGTTGAGAGATGGCAAAATAAGATTAGACATTTGCGGCAGTTCCTACGGGGATGGGCAAAGAATTTGAGTGGCGAGTACAAAAAACAAAAAGAAAAATTAACTCTTCTGATTGATCAACTTGATATCAAAGCTGAAACCATTCCTCTATCTGCGGCCGAACGGGCTGCGAAGAAGGAAGCTGACGAATGCTTAGCTACCTTAAAACGAGATGAAGAATCTAAATGGGCTCAACGAGCGAAAGTAAAATATGTCCAAGAAGGTGGGAGTAACACGAGGTATTTCCACCTTATTGCTAATGGCAAGCATAGAAAAAAGAAAATCTTTCAGCTCGAACAGGATCAGGGTACGATTGTAGGAGAGGCAAATTTGCGGGTTTTTATCTCTGAATATTATAAGAACTTGTTTGGTGCATCGGCACCGAGCCATGTTTCTTTGATCGAAGAGATGACTGATGATATGCCACAGATTTCCCCTGAGGAGAATAGTATTCTGACATCTCCTTTTACCGAAAAGGAAGTATTTGATGCTATTTCTCAAATGGAGAAAAATAAAGCCCCGGGACCAGACGGGTTCCCCGCGGAGTTTTATCAAAAATTCTGGCCTGTCCTCAAAGATGACTTGATGTCTATGTTTCATCAGCTACATGAGGGTGACTTACCTCTATTTAGGCTAAATTTTGGGGTTATCACGTTGCTACCAAAAAAAGAGGATGCGAGTCGTATTGAACAATATCGGCCAATTTGTCTATTAAATGTCAGTTTCAAAGTCTTCACTAAAGTAGGAACTAATCGGGTTACTTCTATTGCGAGCAGAGTGATCCGACCAACCCAATCTGCATTCCTACCAGGTAGAAATATTTTAGAGGGAGTAGTTGTCTTACACGAAACGATTCACGAGTTGCAACGGAAAAAGATGGACGGGGTACTGTTTAAAATTGATTTTGAAAAAGCGTATGATAAGGTAAATTGGTCTTTCCTACAACAAGTGTTAAGGATGAAAAGTTTCTCAACGGTTTGGTGTGAGTGGGTGGCTCGTTTCGTTCAAGGAGGAAGCGTGGGTATTAAGGTGAATGATGACATCGGTCATTATTTCCAAACTCTAAAAGGTTTAAGGCAAGGGGATCCTCTCTCACCTATCCTCTTTAACCTGGTAGTCGATATGTTGGCCATCCTAATTGAGCGAGCAAAGGAAGATGGCCAAGTTGGAGGGTTGATACCACACCTTGTCGAAGGAGGGGTTTCAATCTTACAGTATGCGGATGACACGATTCTCTTCCTGGAACACGATTTACAAAAAGCATTAAATATGAAGCTCATACTTGCGTTATTTGAGCAATTATCGGGTCTTAAGATAAACTTTCATAAGAGCGAGATTATTTGTTTTGGGGCAGCAAAGAATGCGGAAGACGATTATCGTCAAATTTTCGGTTGTGAAGTAGGAAGTTTACCGTTCAAGTATCTTGGTATCCCAATACACTTTAGAAAGCTGTTAAATAAAGAGTGGAAACCGGTGGAGGATAGGTTCGAGAGGAAACTGAGTTCGTGGGCTGGGAAACTTTTATCTTATGGGGATCGCCTCATTTTGATTAATTCTGTCCTTACGAGTTTGCCTATGTTTCTTCTCTCTTTTTTCGAAATTCCTATTGGGGTTAGGAAGAAATTAGACTTTTATCGCTCAAGATTTTTTTTGGCAAAGTGATAACAAGAAAAGAAAATACCGTCTTACGAAATGGAATATCGTCTGTCGACCAAAGGATCAGGGTGGTCTAGGCATTGAGGTTCTAGAGATTAAAAATATGTGTCTGTTAAGTAAATGGTTGTTTAAGATGATGCATGAGGAGGGTGTTTGGCAAGAGTTGTTATCTAACAAATATTTAGGGGACAAAACGTTGTCCCAAGTGGAAGCCAAACCGTTAGACTCTCCGTTTTGGAAGGGGATTATGAAGGTGAAGCACGAGTTCTTTTCACGGGGCAAGTTTGTTCTTGGGAATGGACAAAATATTCGGTTTTGGGAGGATACATGGTTAGGTGATGAACCGTTGTCACAATCATACCCATCGCTCTTTAATATAGTGCTACACAAAAATGTTACGGTAGCAGATGTGTTAGCACACAATCCTCTGGAAATTCGTTTCAGGAGGACTATTTTTGGGGATAGGAGAGGATTATGGCTACAATTGGTCGAGAGGTTGATGGATGTCACTCTCAATAATGAGATGGATACGTTCCATTGGAAATTAACGATGGATGGATCTTTTTCGGTAAAATCCTATTATGCTGATTTGCTTCATGGTTCCACAAGATTTTTGCGGAAATATTTGTGGAAATTAAAGGTCCCCTTAAAAATCAAAATTTTTCTTTGGTTTCTTAATAGAAAAGTGGTTCTAACCAAAGATAACTTGTTAAAGAGAAATTGGAATGGTTCTAAAAAGTGTGTTTTCTGTGATACAGATGAGACTGTTGAGCATTTGTTTGTCTCTTGCCCTTTCACTCGTGATATCTGGCGTCTACTTCACTTTACATTTAACATTTACCCACCGACTAACATTGCGCATATGTTTGGTAGTTGGTTAAATGGCATTGATAAAAAAACTAAGGCACGCGTGCGTGTCGGTGTGGCTGCGTTTCTGTGGGAGATCTGGAACAGCCGCAATGATATGATTTTTAACAAACGAAACAATGTTCACTTTTTGCAGGTTGTAAACAAGGCGGTATTTTCCTTACATACATGGTCCTTCCTTCTCCCTGTCGATCAGCGAGGACTTATGGATTCAGGCTGTACCCGGCTGCTGGCGGTCATGCGGGCTATCTACAGCCGGGGTGGGTGGCTTAATGCAAGAAGGATAGATGCATAAGTTACCTTTGCTTATTTTTGAGTGGTTGATCTTTGTGGCCACTTTGTGTGATCCGTAAACTGTAACTACACTCGGTTCTGGATGTTTTTATTCTTTTAATAAAGTCCGGCTGTGTGCATCATTTTGATGCAGAGGCCGGGGCAGAGGCTCCCATTTCTAAAAAAAAAAAACTATATTTACTATCTCCTTCTCTGAATATCACATCAGCACTGTAATTTCACTACTTTCTGAATCTCCACACTGGTATTCGTTTATCCCTATAACCATCGGATGTGTGTAAAATGCCAATGTTGCCCTTCATTTATTTCTAGAACTTTTGCATTTTTGCCCAAACATATAATAAATGGAAGAGTTATGGGCTCATTTTTTTATGAAATAAAAAGATGCTAGAGCAAGCTAAAGTGCATTGCACAACAGCAGAACGAGTTTAGAAAGAATCATATTTTGGATCAAAAGGATAAGAAGATTATACGGAGTATATATTAAATGAGAGAGTTATATAAGAATTGGAATGACTAACAAAACGATTAAGATGGTTTCCCATGTGCGTGGCCACCGTATATCTTACAATACAACCATTTCCTCAAAAGACACACCCTTTCTGGTCGACTTTTAAAGATTAACTTGATCATCCGCGCGCGTGCGCACACACACACACACAAAATGTGGAGAAACTCAATTAAGAATTAATACATATCTCTGAATGCCGATGGCTCAATATTGACCAGGGTCATCCGCCACATATCTGCGAACCCAAGTCTCCCGGATGACTTGCCCGTCCATCCTGTACCCACACTCTGCCAGATGGCATGGCTGCTTTCTTCTCGCATAATCTTTGAGGGCGACGAAGATATGACGCCCGATATCACCATTTCTCATAGAATAATAGTAGCCATACTCGGGACCTGGCACGAGTGGGTGATCAAGAGGCAATTCCAAATCCTCAATATTCGTGACCACATCGAGCCACATGGTAGGGAGGATGATATGATTCTCCCGGGAGTGCTTGAGGCACTGATCTGCGCACTCGTCACAAAACACTCTCCTGCAGCACCTTCTGTAGATAGCAGCCATATTCTGGCACCAACTCTTCTCACACTCCTGGAATATGGACCTGAGTGGTCTGTCTTCATTTCGACTATTGCACACAGGTTGTTGGTTGCATCCACGTCGTTCGTGGCTAACGGTAGGTGCAGTGTAGTCAAGCAGTTCGTCGTCCTGGATGCAGACCAGGCTCTCCTCATAGAGCATGGGACACATGATATCACTGCGAGAAAGCTGCAGCCGGTCAACAGAGTAGACCGTGTGAATTGCTTTCGTTCTGACATCATAATACCCTAATGTCCGCCCGGTGTTGAGTAAGATCTTATTGTGCTTATCATCGATTTGCAGCGGCACTACCACCTCTGTTCTGAGTGAATAGATGGGTTGCTTCCTTAGACATATCCTGTAAGCGTTAGTCCATGTGCCGTCCTTGTGCATCATCCATAGATCTAGTTCTTCGGTCTCTGTATTTGCGATAACAAGTGAAAGCATTCCGTTCAGCTCGACAAGAAAAGCATTGTGCTCACCATTTTGATATGGCTGGCATGGGAGGATGGAGAATGTTCTGTCTGAGATGCCAAACGCCACAATAACACGTTCGTGGGGCCCCTGAAGCTCGCTCAGCCAGTATAATGTCCCATTGATATGTGCGGGTGGCATATCAGTCACTGGTAACGATGGTTTTCCAGCAAAGCTCCAGACATCTCTGCTCCCAGTCTTGACCATACATGCTAGAGAGCCAGTGAAGTAGCCAATTTCAACCGCAACATGCTCCCCTGTTGACTCATCAAACCCCAATCCGATGTTCCTGCCGGCAGTGAAGGCATGATGGCTATTATTACGCTTTCTACTCTGAGGATCCAGTCTGCCACGGTTTCCTAGGCACAAGATGGAGGCATGGAGCCAGTACAAGGATTGCACAGGTAGTCATCATTGCTGGTGCTTATCAAGTTGAGCCCATGGCAAGGCTTGGAGCAGATGATCTTGTCACTAATAAGAGCGTCTCCGTTATGCTGAAGCCAACTCTCAATAGGCGCAAAATCAAAGATTTTGCGTCGGGCACTACCATCCGTGACCATGAAGATCCCCCTCGGCCTGCTCATAGACATGTGCAATTAAACAAAGCTCTCACTCTCAATCAGTGTGCACCACTGCTTGCAGACCAGCATGGACCGGATAACTGATTTGACTGGGAGCCGCGATAGGACCATGGTCAAAGCACATAGCAATTCCTTCTCGTGGTGTCTTTCACCCCCTATGCGGACTAGGCTATCCTCGTAGAAAGCCAGCTGGAGAGAGGCGGCAGCCTCTTTCTGACAACCAATCGCCGTTTCAGGAACAGAGAGCACTGTCTGGACATCCCCTGTTTGAATGCTGTAGGAAAGGACCGTGTGCTGGGAGGTAGCAAGCATTATCCTCTTCCCCTCCCCTGGACAGCCATCACTGTAGCCGAGGATGGAGATGAACCGGGAGCTCCGTGCCACAAATGGTGCGAGAGCAATGTGACAATCTAGTGACCACAGGCTTGTTTTGTGATCCTTGAGCACCCAGATATCCAGACCATGCCCAATGTGGCGAAGGTCATGAACCATGCAGAGGGAGGCTTCAAGTTGTGCAAGGTGAATTGGAACTGCGGGAAAGTGCTCCTCCAACTCCCGGTACTCCGCCACATGCTCCCATAATGGAGCGTTGACTATGCTGAATGTCTCGTCCGCAACCGAGAAGCACAGGACAGCAGCCCTAGAAGGACCCGGGACGATGGTCTTGCCGTTAGGGTACAGCACCCAGTGCAAATATCCATCCGCAAACACCGGAGGTACCTTGGTCACGGAATCCTGAATCTGCATTGCTTTCACTGACGGTATCTGGAGAAGCAGCGGCATCTTCCCGGCGGCCGGCCTCCACTGCCGATTCTGATCAGACAAGGTGTAAAGCTCGCATGAGATGTCAGTCACACCATGGCGAGACAGATGAACAACTTTGCACTCTTTAGTTCGGTCGTCAAAGACCAGGCCAGCGCTCGAGAAGTAGCAGCGAGGACGCTGCTGCGGCAGGCGCCTACACTCGCCGGTGCTGGGGTTGCATACCCAGTAGGTAGCGGAAGGAGTGTCGGAGAAGAGCAGGAGGCCGCAGCAGGGTCTGGGGGATAAGCATAGGAAGTCCATGTGCAGGCGGCGTCCCTCGAGAGTGAAGAGCGGCTCGGTGACGGCGGTGCCCTGCGTGCAGCCGTGGGTGCCCGACGGCGTGAAGAAGACGAACTTGTTCCTGGTCCTGCTACGGGCGTCTGCACTAGTGGCGTAGGCGTCGGTGAAACTGGTGGAGCGGAGCAGCGCGGACCAGGCGCGGCAGACCGCGCGGAACCGGAGGACAGACCTCGCTGGCAGACGCAGCAAGATCTCGGTCATGATCTCGTCCGGTATCTGAGCCGGGTTGCTCTTGCACCTCTTCATCGGACTGCAACTGCACATCTCGAGTCCCAGGCGTGGCATCTCTGGGATCCATCCAGGCAATATATATAGCACTCTGGTGGAGTGCTCGAGCTGCCTAGCCCAACTCGGACTCCAATCCGAACATGGACACGACTCGAAAGCACGCGGTTTCCCTTATCAAAGACTGCTGCTTCTTCTTTCTTTTTTTTTTTTCTTTTTTTTTGCCTTGGCTGCTTTTCTAACTCTGATGGATTCCAACTCCGATCCGATCCTGGACACGACTCGAAAAGCACGCGCTTTCGCTTATCAAAGACTGCTGCTTTTTTTTATGTAAAAAAGACTACTACCAGCCCGTGCCGCTTGAACGAGTGAAAGACCAGTAGTTTGGTGTGCATTACCGTGCATGAAAAATATATAGTATATATAGTATGTCTTTCAAACCCATGAACATTTTCTCAAACCCCCATGAACTTAGTAGTATTTTTTTTTAACCACGTGAATTTTTTGTTCTAGTGCGGTGAATTTTTCTTTAAACCCTTGAACATCTTTTTGAACCCTGTGAACATTATCTATACTGACGAAGATATGGATTATGGACCCTGCGGATAAGGACACCCCATCTCGGGCCCAAGGCTAAGGCCCAAGAAGAGGCGCCTTTGGAATACTCCAGAAGGCCCACGTGAAGCGGGTAAAACACGGGATAAGTGGGAGAAAACAGCTAATCCCATGGGCACAACCGGGATAAGCGCAAACAGGACAGGTGGGTTTTGCAGGCAGGATGGGAGGCGGGCTTGGCGGCAGCCCGTCCCATTTGTTGAGAGACAAATGAATCGAACTTTATTCTTATCAAGAATTTCACTATGCTTTTCTGCCTGAAGAAGCGCGTAAATCAACTCAGAATACTTCGTATATTTCTGCTGACGATGTTGTTCAGCAAGTATCCTCATATTAGGATTAAAAGTGGAGAGTGTCTTTTCAATGAGATCTGCATCCGGAACTGCACTATTGCAGAATCTCAACTTGGAGCTGATTTGATGCACAGCGGAATTGTATGCCGCAACGGACTTAAAATCCTGAAAACGGATTAGTGCCCATTCTCTTTGCGCTTCAGGCAACATCACCGACCTTTGTTGATCATAACGTTCCTTTAAGGAGTCCCAGAGATTCTTAGGATTTTCCTCCATCATGTACTCTTCTTTCAGAGTAGGGTCAAGGTTGTGCCGAATGAAGTGCAAAACAACATATTTTGCCGCATCTGGTATAGCAGGAGCACCCTGAGTAGGTGTGACTATAGTACCAATCAGATTCCTGGACGCCAGGTTAATCTTCAGATCCATGGCCCATGTCAGGTAATTTCTGCCATCGATGGCAAGCTCAACAAATTCTTTTTTAGATATGTCACTCATATCCTGCATGAATGAAATCATGCCCATTAATTTACTTGATAGTAAATTAATTGTGTGTGTAAGAACATGCTTGATCAAAATCAAAAGATCTAGGAAATGCCTAAACGACCCAATTCTTTCATTTTTGCATTAAACACATGGAGGTAGTCACTACTTAATAGTGTAGACCTTCCCTTGTGTTACTTTACACAATCGTGTGTTAATTAAAACACATTGAGGTAATCGTCATATTATGGCGTAGACCACGCAGTTGCGTACAAAGTTCCGCAAAAATTCAAGCATCCGTCAACATAGAGCAATTAACATTGCACTTATTAAAATATTGACATAAAAATCAGATATTATATATATCCACGTGTTAGAAATTACTAACGGTGCAAAAACTGAGAAAGCTTATGAAGCTAATCAGGAAAAGAATGAGTAAGAAAAATGGCAATAGGCCAAATCAGGGCTGCCTACTATCGTGGCACATGCCACCTTTTGTTTCTTCCGTTTTTCTTTTCTTTTACCTGCTCGTACAGAGCATGGGCCGGCTTTACCCAGCCCAACTTATACGCTCGATGGGATATAGAGTCGACGGGAGATAACTTCCTCGTTGACAGTCTTCAAAAAAAAAAAAAAAAAAACTTCCTCGTTGACCGACAGAAGAAAATCCAATCCCAATCTGAGCTTTCCAGCGAAACAAGCACGCCTCGATCCTCTTCTGCGGCGGCGGTCCCAAACGCATCGCCACTCCATCTGCCGTCGTCGACGGCGAGAGTAGCCTCATCCTCCTCGTGTGAGGATTCTGCCAGGAGATGCGTCCCGGGTGCTACCCGTTGGAGTGCTTGTTCGCGAGTTCAAGCCTCGCCGGGGCTCCACTCCCTCGGCCGACGACCGGCGCCCCTTGCAGGACTGCGCTTGCCACAAGACATCCCCATGAGCGGCGGTCGGCGTGGGGAGGTGCAGCCCAAAGCCGAAGCGGACTAAGAATTCTGGTGGCGCGGGCGTTGCAGGTTCGCCCTCGGCCTCGACGTTGTTTTGCTCCACGACGACTACGACGTGCACGCGGCAGCGTCAACCATCTTCTCGATGTAGAACGAAGGGCGTTCTGCTTACCTTTTGTTGTTCTTTCCCTTCTTCGTTTCTTTCCCTTTATTTCTTGCTCCCGTTACAGCGATTCCCGCCGGCGAACTTCTGTCCGGTAGTGTCCTTGTGCTCTTCTGTTTTTCCTTTTCTCTTGTTCTGTTTCCAGCGATTCTCGACCTTCGTTCGCTTGTTGCTCTTCTCGGGAGAGGCAAAGTGTTGATAACGTGTTGAGAGACAAATAAATCGAACTCTTACTTTTTCATTGATGATCAAGATATATATACAGAGAGGAACAGTCGCGTCCGATTGTGGGGGTGTGAGGAACCACCGCGCCGGTTGCACGTTCGGTTATTTACAGAAGAGGATTATCCTAATTACATATTAATTATATCCTAACACCATTTACAATTTTACTCTCCCCCGCCCTCCCCTCCCCCTTTTTTTTGCACGAAAACCGCCGTCAGGGGACGCTTTTTTCGGCCTAGGGGCGACCCTTCCGAGTCGCTAGCCCCAGTGCGCACAATTTTCGCCAAATTTCGGGAAATTTAAGTTTTATTCAGCAAATTTGAGGAAGCATAGGAGATTACAAACAAAACATAGTCGTATTCGGCGAACTTGAAACTATGTCCACGGCGGGGTGTTGGCGGCCTCGACATGGTCGATGACGGCCAAAAGGGTACGCCTGGCACATCCCACCATGCATGATGGCCTCCGTCGTTCCCGTGGCCGGCGACGACCGTCACGCCCTTCGTAGACTCTAGTTGTTGGCGGCGGCGCTTCTCAAAATATGTCGTTCAGGCGTCGTCATCGTGGGTCGCCCAGAGCGGCACGAGCTATAGGTTCGGCATGGTCGCCCTGATGGCCTGCATCTCGGCCTATTGCTGCTCGCCGGTCGGAATGGGCTGAACTGAGACGCCTCCGTTGCTGAGGCCCCATGCAACCGACACGCGCATGGCCGGCGGCCGGGTAGTTCGCGCCCATAAGGAGCTTCACTCCTGAGTAGCATTCGGCGCCAAACCCGGCGAAGGTGCAACTGTCTAAGGCGAGATGCGCGTGACTGCTGCGGCACTGCTGGCTGCTATGGAGGTCTGACTGTGGTGTCCGGCAGTCGACAGTGAAGGTGGAGCTAACTTGCCCACCATTTCATTTTTTGGTCAGATTCAACTCCGATGAAGATTGCAGTCTTGTGTTGCTGTCCGACCTGGTGCTCAGGAGCCGCAGGCCGTCAACCTGGTGCTTGCGGCTCTCGACGGTGAGCTCATCAAGGCGTTGACGGCGACAGATCGCTGCACACACGATACCACGGTACCGGTGAGTGAGTGGCTGTGTGAGCCGTGCTCCGAACCCAAGTCGCTCAATATCACGGTGCCAGCTCCATGTCTGCTTCGTATTGATCCTCGTTCGGATGAAGACTTCCAGTCCCGCCAGATGTGATCGATCGTGGTGATTTTCTAGCTGAGGATCTGCCATCAATGTATCTACCCGACAAAGGCGAAGATCTGAGCCACATCCACACCTTCAAGCAATGGAACACAAGAACAGGTCGCGGTGGCAATGAACAACGATCAAGTCTTTCGTAAACAGGTTTGGACGAAAAACGTTTATTAGTCGAAGTGTAAGCCGGTCCACTGTAACCTAGATCAAATAAGCCGCAATTTTTCACAAGAGCATGGAAAGCTTTCAAACGAGAGCGATTGGTAATCGGCGAACTTTTATCCATATCATACAAAAGCTCGTACATATCACCTATGCAAAGCATTGGCAGATTACCATTATCATACACAAAAGATGCAATCCGCTCCCATATTAAACTAGTCTGTCGATGGTAGGGGTCACCATAAATACATATAAGACCTAGCTTAAGATTAGAAGCCTTAATAGTAGCAGTAGCTAAGATGAGATAAAAGCTCGAACTCTGAATAGATACTTCAAGCTCGTCATTCCACATCAACCAAAGGCCACTGGCTCGTCTTCTCGAAGGCACTACAAAGCTATCATTCATATTAAAACGACAATTGAGATCAGCAGATTTAACTTTTGACGATTTAGTTTCGGAGACAAAATTACTTGTGGACTGGTGGAGTGCGCCATCCGGGCAAGATATGTCATCTTTGAACTACCAAGGCTCTTGCCCAAGCCCTGGCAATTCCATCCTAGAGTCCTCATGGCGCCCATGGCTCCTTAAGGGCTGGCGCCAGTGCCCCTCGGTCCATGTCCATGTCATCGACAGAGTGTGCAACATTTCCATGTAAGTGAACTCTCTGAACTGAATCAAAGGTTGCATTTTGAATTTCCTCTGTAGAGCCTCCTTGAAGAGCATCAGTAAAATCTGTACCCCCATCCAGATAGTACTCGCCAAGCACTTGAAGAGATGATAAATCCGCAATTGCTGGTATCTCTCCTGCATGGATCTGGTCCTCGGATGCTCCAGCGTTTCGGCGATCTCCTTGAGGTGGTTGGCTGATAGATTTTTTTGCTAAATGTGATTGTATTGGGTCTGAGCTTGGCGTGGGGCGCTTGAGATTTGTTTTGGGATTTGCTAAAGGAGTAGTGTTGGTAGGGGAGTGAGACAGGGCAAGGTGTGAAGGGAATGGATTATTTGAGGGATATCCAGCTGCATGCACCTCCAAGGTAGATTTCCCTAGATGAGGAACTTGATGCAAAGATGAACTTCCTTATGTCTTCATCCCTTTTATTTTTGGAGCTTCAGCAAACAGTTTTTGTAGTCTTGCAAGCACTGGATTAGCCGTTGCTCGTGAGCCCGTAATCGCAAATGCAGTACGCTGAAGGGCCTCCTCTGGGATGAGATCCTCATCGATAATCCACTAACCAAGCCTTTGAGCTGGGAAATCATGAACAGATAGCCCTCTCTTGGATCTCTCCTTTCACATGCTTGTTCTAAGGGGGCAATTGTACACTGTATGGAACATAATTCCACAGACCATACATATTCTCTTTATCCTTTCATAGTGCAAAAAAGCAATACCTGAAGAATTATCTGGGTAAATGACTTTGATTCGGTTCTTCACCGGATCATTGACCTTCATTTTTGCTACTCCCCAAATGTATTCTTGTCTAGCATGTAACATATTATCTTGCAAGATGTGATATTCAGATGCAGTATCAACTTGGTTCAGAATACCAGCAAGCAAGCGAAAAGATCTAGACAATCTGGGTATGCCATAGGCTCTAACTGTGACAAAGATATAATCAAACTTGTAATCAGCGCCGGAAGTAACTTCATCGCTCATATCAAACCAATCAAAAAGCAAAGTATCTGATCCCGTTGCCCACGGCTGACCAGTGTAAACAGACATCATGTCATCCTAGGTTCTGAAGTGAGCCAAGAAAACATTGCTTGATACCTAGAAATGGCATAATAATTGTTCCTCCATGCTTCGGCCATTGATTGTTGTAAGGCTTGTCGTGTGATGTTTCTTGGCGTACCTCATATACATGCTATTTTCATGAGTAGGCAGAAGGAGAAGTCCAACTCTTCCTCTTAACCGATTTGATCTGCTTGCACCGAACTGAGCCCTTGCTCTGATAAAATCATCGCCTCGAGATTCAATGCCAGATCTTGCATCCCTACTGTTTCGGCTTGATGCTGGTGTGCTGCTGCTTGAGCTTGCTCCTGAGTTTGCGAAACCTCCATGACCCTTTCAGGGATTTGCTGCAGAGAGAGAGAAAGATGGCGATATGTTGGGATGACGGGCATCGATGCTGGTTAGCCGTTTCATGGCCTTCTTCCTCGGATCCCTTTCCTTCCATGAATCCTCACGAATTGCTGATGTGGGAGGGGTTGACGGCTCCACAGCCGGGAGGATGGGGATGAATATGTAGTGGATTAACCGAGAAAAGGAAGAAGATTAGAGTGGAGAGAGGATTGGGAGAGGCAGAGAAGATTAGATCGGCAAGTTGCCAGAGAAGATTTGGTGCAGGAAAAAGAAGCCTTTGCAACAGGAAATTACAGATCTAGAGAAGAAGATCCAGATGATAAATCTCAACCACCTCAACAACGAAACCACCAAATAGAAAATGCTCTAGTCACCAGGTATGATCAAAACTTAACCAAACTGACAGACTTTTATATGCAGAGGGCAAAAAAGCTATGTATCAAAGAAGGGGACAGGAACACATCTTTTTTCCACAGATCCATTCTCAAGAGGAGAAGAAGGAATACAATAGTCTCGATAACGGATGAAAATAACATTATACACTATATGCCCCAACAGATGTGCAATACCTTTGTTAACTATTTCAGGCATATTTTGCTTCATCAAACAACAATTATGGAAGGCCTTATGTACCCTCGCAGCTCCCACTGAATACAAACGATTACACCTACTCCATACCAGATAAAGTGGAGCTTTGGAATATATTGAAGGACATGAAGAAAAATGCCTCACCAGGACCAGATGGTTTCAATGTGGAATTCTACATCGCCACCTTGAGCTAGATTGGATATGACGTTACAAACCTAGTAAGATCTTTCTTCCAATCCACTATTATGCCAGCTCATATCAATGACACACACATTGTTCTCATTCCAAAAAAATTAGTATCTCTTGTACCAGCTGATTATAGAGCCATAAGCCTTTGCAATGTAGTTTACAAACTCATAGCCAAAGACTTAGCCAATAGAATCAAGCCTCTTCTGCCAGACTACGTTCATCCTTCCCAGCAGGCTTTCATAAAAGGTCGTCGTATCAGCAACAATATCATTGTGGCGCAGGAGATAACTCACTCTTTTGTTTTGAGTGCTTGGAAACATCACGCTTTCATGCTCAAAATTGATCTTGCCAAAGCCTTTGACCGCTTGGAATGGAACTTCATTGTAGCATCACTCGCACAGAAAGGGTTACATGGTCATTTCATAAACCTTGTCCATGCTTTCATTTCTTCCCTACATTTCCAGTTGTCATAAATGGCCAACCTTTTGGAAAGTTCCGCAGTGACAGAGGTACTCCCTCCGTTCAACAATAGATGACTTGCATTTGTCTACATATGGATGTATCTAGCACTAAAACATGTCTATATACATCCATATCTAAATAAGTGGAAGTCATCTATTGTTAAACGGAGGGAGTATACGACAAGGTTGTCCCCTTTCTCCCTCCCTTTTTGTCCTTGCAATCAATGAGCTGTCGATGGCGATGCAAGAGGCTATGTCAAATAGCCTTCTGGAGGGAGTTGTTCTTGGTCCGAATTGCCCTCCCATTCATTCTATGTTTTTTGCTGATGATCTCCTCATGTGTGGCAAAGCATCGTTCCAAGAGGCCAAATCTTGGATGACTTCTGTGCGTACTCGGGACAAACTCCAAATTGGTCCAAGTCTGGGATTATTTTCAGTAAGCACGTCTCTGAATCCATGATACAGATCATCAAATCTATTTTCCCAGTTCAACTTATGGATGAATCCTTTATTCATCTAGGTCACCCTCTTATCCTTCCACCTACAGACAGCCTCAGCATGTAACTTTGTACTAGAAAAATTCAAAACCAAGCTCTGTACATACAAGGCAGATAAGCTCTCTCATGCTGCCAGACTCCAGCTCATCCAATCTGTTTTCGCTTCAATACCGGTGTACTATATGTCCAATATATTATTTTCAAAAAAAATCATCGCAAAGATGGCAGCCATCATTAGAACCTTCTGGTTGACATGTATTAGAGAAGAAAACACTCGAAGTCTGTGTCTCAAAGCTTGGCGTGACATTTGTGCTCCAAAAAAAGAAGGTGGTCTAGGCATTAGGAACTTGCAGGCGGTCAATCAAAGCCTGATTCTTATGTCTGCTTGGAGAATAGCAAAAAACCCCAATAACCATCTTCATAGGGTGCTCAAAGCAAAATACTTTCCTGACTCGTCCGTTTGGAGACCCAAGCCAAATATTCCCAAATCAGCTTTCTGGGCTTCTGTTTTAAAAATTCATCACATTTTGAAAGCTCATTCCTTCTACCAACTATCACGAGGAAATGTCTCAATATGGAGTACACCCTGGTGTCAGGCTTGGACTTCTATCTATGAGGACCTTATTCTTCAGCCTCCAGGTTTTTCATACCCTGCTATGGTTAAAGACCTTTGGCTCCCAAATCATAAGACTTGGAATGGAGATCTTATTGACCCTATTTTCAGGCCGCATACAGCCCAAATCATCAAATCGACTCCCATTATCAATTCAACAGACAATGATTTTTTTTGTTGGAAGCTCACTACTAATGGAAAATGTCATGCAAAAAGTGCATATTATGCATGTGTTCAGGATTTATATTCCTCGGAAGAAGATAGGCCTCGAAAGCCTTCTAAAGCTACAACACAACTCCTTAGGGCATCTTTAATGGGTTGTAGGATAAGCTCGTATGATAGTTGTCCAACTCATCAACCAACAAGGTATCATACAACTATCTCAATGGTTGTTGGTAGAGTTGTTGATAAAGTAGTTCAATCTATCCAATCATATAGTCAATTTAGTGGGACCAAAGAAAAAAGTGTCTTGGCATACGTGCTACCTTGTTGGTTGCATATCATACAACCCATATTCTCTCACCTCATTATTACTATGCCACCTAGGATTTTAGCTGAGTTGGCATGTTATCTTACGATGACATGTACATTGTTGGAGATGCCCTTACCAAGGTCTAGAAGAGTAAGAAATTGCTACCAAGAATACACACCTTTGCATGGAGGTTTCTCAGGAAAGCGCTTCCGACTGGAGTCAGGGCAGGCAGATTCTCAAAACGTATAAGTGAACTATGTTGCAGGTGTGGTCTCGAAGAAGATGAAGCGCACCTTTTCTTCACATGCCCTTTTGTTAAAGCTGCCTGGTTCTTACATCCTTGGTTTATTCGTACTGATATAATCATTCAAAACAGTACCTCATTGACACAAATAATCCTGAACCTTCTTAATATGAATCACCCACATGGCACTTTGGAAAACATACTCAACATCATGTGGTACACTTGGAAATCAAGGAATGATCTTTTATTTCGCACAAAAGAAACTGAACCCTACCAAATAAGCTTACGTGCTCAAGCTCTTCCAAATGATCTTGAAATTCTAAATGTAGACACACATATGATAAAACAGAATGTTGAGATGCAGAGCAGGTTTGGCCAGGGACGGACTATTCCGTCGGACACAGTCGTAACTACACCTCTAATTTTATCTGATGCAGCTTGGAAGTGCAGGCAGCAGGCTACTGGACTAGGGGTATATATCAAGATGGATTTTGAAGGAACAGTGTGCAATATAATGGTGCAAGCCTCAACACAGCAAGCGTCCTCACCATTCCAAGCAGAGGCGAAAGCCCTTTTGTTTGCAGCAACAGTGGCGCATACGCTCAATATTCAGAGGCCAGTTTTTCTTGTAGATAACCAAAACTTGTCAATGGTGGCTGCAACCAGGAATTTGAATCACAGTTTAATGCAATGGGACACAAGAGAAAGACTTGCTAAATTCATGCAGGCTACTTCCGCTTCCTCGACACAAATTTTTCACATCAAGAGAGATCTAAATCGGATAGCTCACAACTGTGCTACACAGGTTCTTAGACAATGTCTAAGTCAACCTATTCTTAGTTGTACTTGTTCAGCTCACAGAAAACTTATCTGTCCTGTACTTGCTGCTTTCAGACTTACTCAACTTCAGGACTTTGTACTCAAAGCCGTATTCTGTACTTGAATTTTGAGCTGAATGAATTTTGGCGCCCCTGGCGTCTGAAGTGTTCAAAAAAAAGACATTCAAATCTGTGTTTCACTGGTTTATGTTGTATGATCTAAGTGTACCAATCGTTGATTGTTCTTGTTAGCTGGTATTCTGGCATTGCAAATGTTTTTGTGCCCAGTCTATTTAAGTCAAGTATGTAATGTGTGAATCTAGAATTACTAGTTTGAATGTTAAGGAACCTGATGTGTTTGATTATGTAAAGCTATGATTGTGGCTATCTATAAGTTTTATGAATTCGATGAGTTATAGATGCGAGATATGAATCTGAATGTGAGATCTTGCTTATTTGATGTGAAAAACTGAATTCTATTGAGTTATGGGTGTGAAAAAATGGAATCTGAAATTTATTTTGCTTATGTGATGTCAAAAACTGAATTTTTTGGATGTGGGCCGTAAATCTGAATTTTTATTTGCTTATAAGATGTCAAAAACTGAAGGTTATTTTGCTCCGGCAACCAAATGGTACCAACCTGGCGGCACCAAATGGTACCAACCTGGTATTTCGAACAGATTTGGACAGTGCCAACCTGTCAGCACCATATAATTGAATCAAATGGCACCATATAAGCAAGTTCGGACTGATTTGGACAGCATATAACCAGGTAGTTTTCAGACAGATTTTGGACAGATTTGGACAGCATATAAGCATTCGTAGATCAAATATTCACAGCAAATTTGGACAGCATATAAGCATTCATAACTCAGATTCATAGCTCAAATATTCACAGCAAATTTGGACAACATATAAGAATTCATAACTCACATATTTACAGCAAATTTGGAGAGAATATAAGCATTCATACCTTCAGTTTTGACAGCACACAAAAAGAAATTTGGACATCAAATTTCAGTTTTGACAGCACATAATCATATTAGGACAGCACCAAAAGGTAGTTCATCTCATAGGTGGGCAAAAAAAGGCAGCAATAACAGGGTATAAACTGCCAGGTACTAAATTATTAAGTAGAAATATGAATCCAAAAAGTCTGGTCATTCATCATCTTGTGGAGCTTCTTATTGTCTCAATGTGGAAGTTATCTCTGTCCAGATTGTCAAACCAAACAGTACCTTTCATCATCCTAAAATCCGTAACTTCTTATTTTCATAGCCCAGTTGATGGACCATGCAACCTATTGTCTCAATGTGGAAGTTATCTCTGTCCAGATTGTCAAACCAAACAGTACCTTTCTCATCCAAATAGCTGAGATTCACTCCGGATCACACAAAAAAACACCATGGTGAAATTCAATACTGAAATTGTTTGACTCACACCTACAACACGAGAACAAAATTCAAAGATGTGACGATGGCGAACTAGAATAGCAGAAATGAAAAGGTCATCTAAATAGATAAATTCAGAGCCATTACTGTGAGTATTGCCAAAAAATTTACTCAAAATTTCAGACCGTGAGCTGTGATCAAACTCGAACATAATTCAGAATTTACCCTGTTATTGCAGCTACTCATCCATTGTCTAAATACATAAGAAAACTAAACTAAGAATACCCTGCCCGTACTGATCCCCCGCCTACATTCGCAGCTATGACAATTCAGCACCGCCGGTACCAGAAAAACGTAGATTCACAAGAGCCAATCGAGTCTGAGTCCACCGGCGCCGTCTCCACTGCTGGCCGCGTCGACGACGAGTTCCCTGCGGCCTCACCGTCTGCAGGTGCCGTGGTCACCTCCTCCATCGCCCGCTGCAGTGCAGGCTCCCGCGAATCGATGCTGAGATGAGGTTCAGCCGCCAGCGCCTTCTCCACTTTTAGCCGTGTCGACGACGAGCTGCCAGTCACCTCCTCCATCGTCCAACACGAGCAGAAACAAAGAGGTGACTAAATCGAACTTATCTAGAAAACTTAGGGGGATTTCTGTAAAACAATAAGCTGCCCTGACCCCCCACGTGAGCAGCGAGTGTCTGATTTTCGTAGAAAACCGTGGACAAAACCCGAAAGTGACCATCAGTGCACACGCTTGGTAAGTTCGGTGACGGGTTTTTCCATTTCACAAGTTGAGCGGCCAATCTGCACATAGATGACAAGTTGAGTGACAATTAGGGCCATTTACTCCAACTACACGGCTGGGGCTTAGCCACCAAACCGGAAAAAAAAAACAAAGTGGACGTGATTTAATCTGGTTCTAAGGGTCGCTCGACCAGCTCCAGCACCCTCCTCCTCCCTGCATGCACCCAGTCCCGCGCTTAATTCGGTCATAATCAGCTGCATAAGCTGGATAGGAGTGGTTGAATATAATCTTGTTTCGTTCAAGCCACAAGGACCACCAGACAAGGGGAACAATGGAATGGCATGTCTTCGCCGCTTTCTCGTCAAGGCTGGAACAAGTATGCTGTAACCAATCCGCCAGCAAAAACAGAGCTCTGACCCATCCGTCGATGGGCATGGGAAGGCCAGCCCAGGGTTTGTTTGGCGCCATCCACTCCTGCCATAACCACCTGCACTTGAGGGCGCGCCGCCAAGTTGGGATTCCCAGCCCCCCCCCCCCCCCCCCCCCCCCCCCCCCTGCACTCCTTTGGCGAGCAGACAAGCTTCCAGTTCACGAGGCAGCGGCCGCCGGTGGCGACATCTTTGATAGCCCACAAGAAGTCTCGCGCAGCCTTGCTCAACTTCTTGATCAGCCAAGCAGGAGGGTGTACCGTCATGATCTGAAAAATTGGCATGGCGTAGATAACTGAGGTCAACAAGGTGAGCCTGCCTGCCGTGGAGCTGGTCCACTTCTACGATGTCACCATGTTCAGAACTTTGTCCAGGGCTGGCTGCATGTCCGAGCGACGCAGCCGCGTAACCGAGAGCGGCATCCCAAGATAGGTGCATGGCAGAGGCGACAGCGGGGTACTGCAGCTCAAGAAGCGTCTGCACCTCGATGGCCTCGCACCTGATCAGCGAGATTGAGCTCCTAATGAAGCTTGTGCTGCAGCCCTGTGGCTTCACCAAAAATCTCCACCAGCGGCTACACATCTTGATGCTTCTCTGAAAGAGAAGATTTAGAAAAGGTAAAATTGGAGGATATGCTCGCTATTTGGTGAGCGAAAAAAATTTAGATGCCATAGTAACAGAGCAAAAGAATAGGACATAACGTTACCATGACCTTTTATATTGGTTGTGTTCTGTTTCTGTATAGAAGGTACTAACTGCTAACTACATACCACTATTCTGAATGATATTCTGGAAGATTTAAATGCCACTATAACGGTATAACCATACACAATCAAGCAGATGGCATCCTAATCTCTAGTGCTCGAGAAAAAGGAAAATAAGATGACATGCGAGCACATGACATGCACACGCACAGACAATTATCCATAAATAAACTTAATGTCCTGTCAGTTCAGGTACGCTACAAAGGCATCTACAAATAGATAATTGTTAAAAAAATAATCTTACGCCTTTGAGCATTCCTTCATCAGGGATATATTGTTAAGATATTTTAATCTAGTTAGACCTTCTTTAATAAAACTCCACAACTGGATGCAAACCCGCCTCCAGATAAAGAGGGAAGGATGATGGCTAGAGGAGGAGGCAACATTGTAATAGGCTTATCGTAAATACTTTCAAGCATGGACCAAACTTAAGCAAATAGATATTTTTAGTGCACTACAAGACAAAAAGATTTACAGTACTATTCTTTTAGTCGACTTGGATCAAGTGCCTCACTAATATAGTAATGTAAAATAGTAGATCATACTGGTAGAACCTAGGGATCTATCGGGTCGGGGACGTAGGTTGTAGGGAAGGAGGAGGTTGTGCGGAGGCGAGGGGCTCGCGGCCGGCGGCTGAGCGCCGTCGCGCGAGAGCAAGGGAGGGTGGCGGCGGCGCGTGGGAGAAGGCCCACTAATGGGCTTTTTCCTCTAGGAGTCGGCAATAATGATATTGATTATTGATTGATTCTCAAACCCTATTACAATTATTCATATAATAGAAGATAATGGGCTAAGCCCCTATTTCGGCCCACTAATGGGCTTTTTCCGTCTATAGACCAAACCGGTCATAACATCTCTCCCCGCCTCGACAAACAGCTCGTCCTCGAGCTGGACATCTGGAAACTGCTGGCGGAACTCGTCGAGCTTCTCCCAAGTCGCATCACTCGCCGGAAGTCCTGTCCACTGCACCAGGACATGCCGGGCCTTCAGTACTTTCGCCGGAGCTGGATTAAGTCGCCCCCGAGCCGTAGGCCTTGAACAGACCCACATGGAAGACGTCGTGAAGCCAGGACCCCTCCGGTAGCTCCAGCCGGTAAGCGAGCGATCCGACGCGCTCCACAATACGGAATGGACCCGCGTAGCGAGGTCCCAGCTTGCGCTTGGAGCGTGGGCCTAAGGACTGCGTAGCCCGATGCAGAAGGCGGAGCCACACCCAATCCCCCACCGCGAACTCCGCGGCTCGATGGTGTGCATCATAGTACTTCTTGGACAGCTGCTGCGCCTGAAGGAGGCGCTGCCGCGCCTCGTCCAATATCTCGTCACGGGTGCGGAGCAAGTCACCCGCGGCCTCAGTCCGTGCCGTCCCGTCCTCAAAAGGCAGCATACGCGGCGGCGGCCGGCCATAGACCATCTCGAAGGGCGTGACGTGCAGGGCGGCGTGGTAGGAGGTGTTGTAGCAATACTCCGCCCATGCCAGCCAGTCCACCCAAGCTCGTGGGCGATCTCCCGTGATGCAGCAGGTACATGGCAATCACCTTGTTGACCACCGTCGGTCCGAGGGTGGAACGCGGTGCTGAAGCGGAGCTTGACGCCGGCCAACCGAAAGAGATCCCGCCAGACGTGTCCCGTGAACACCGGATCACGGTCGCTGACGATCGACGTCGGAAATCCATGTAGCCGAACGACCCCGTCGAAGAAAGCTCGAGCCACGGAGGCGGCCGTGTAAGGATGACCCAATGCGATGAAGTGTGCGTACTTGGAGAAACGGTCGACCACCGTGAGGATGACGGACTTGCCGCCCACCTTGGGAAGCCCCTCGATGAAGTCCATGGAGATATCCGCCCACACCTGCGAGGGAACCTCGAGGGGCTGCAAGAGGCCCGCCGGCCGCTGCGTCTCCATCTTGTTGCGCTGGCACGTCACACACGCCCGCACCCAATCCTGCACCAATGCCTTGTCGCGCGGGATATAGAAATCGGCGCGAAGGCGGTGGAGGGTCTTCTGAACACCCTCGTGACCCGATGAATGTGCCAACTCCAGGACCCGGTGGCGGAGATCGTCGTGGTCGGGCACAAAGAGGCGGCGGCCGTGGAGGAGCAGTCCGTCCGCCAAGTGCCAGGGCGTAATGCGCCGGCGTCCAGGCGCTGTCACGGGAGCCGCGTCCTCCTCGAGGAGCTCGTAGTCGCGGCGAGAGAGGGCATCTGCCACCGTGTTAAGCCGCCCGAGGCGGTATTCGACGGTGAAGTCGTAGCCAAAGAGCTTGCTGATCAACTTATGCTGTGGCACTGTGGAGAGGTTCTGGTCGAGCAAGAACTTGAGGTCGTAGTGGTCCGTACGGACCCGGAACGAGCGGCCCCAAAGATACGGCCTCCAATGTCGCACGGCCTGGACAAGGCCGATCAGCTCGCGCTCGTACATCGCGAGCTTATGGTGGCGGGCGGTGAAGGGTCGGCTGAAGAAGGCCAACGGCCAGTCGCCCTGGTGCAAGACGGCGCCGAACTCGGTGCCGGAGGCGTCGCAGTAGACCACGAAGGGGCTATCAAAGTCCGGCATTTGGAGCACCGGCCCCGTCGTGAGGGCTCTCTGGAGAGCCTGGAATGCCTCCGTGGCCGCTTCGTCCCATGCGAAGGCGTCGCGGCGGAGAAGACGTGCCAGCGGCGCCGCAATGAGGCCGAAGTCCCGGATGTACTTCCGGTAGTAGCCGGCGAGGCCCAGGAACCCGCGCAGCGCCCGAGGGGATTGTGGGGTCGGCCAGGCGGCCACGGCAGCGACCTTGTCCGCGTCCATGGCCACGCCGTCCGCGGTGATGACGTGCCCCAAGTAGGCGACCGAGGACGCGCCAAACGAGCACTTCGAGCGCTTGAGGTGAAGACGATGCGCCCGAAGCTCGTTCAGGATGATGGCCACGTGTTGTAGGTGCTCCGCCCAAGATGCACTGTAGATAAGAATATCATCAAAGAAAACAAGCGCAAATCGGCGTAAGTAGGGGCTGAGTATGTCGTTCATGAGGGCCTGGAACGTCGCCAACGCATTGGAGAGGCCGAAAGGGATCACCAAGAACTCAAAGTGGCCTTGGTGCATGCGGAAAGCGGTCTTCTCGATGTCGTCCGGGTGCATCCGCACTTGGTGATAGCCGGAGCGGAGGTCGAGCTTGGTGAAGAAGCACGCCCCGTGCAACTCGTCCAAGAGCTCGTCCACCACCGGGATGGGGAACTTGTCCTTGTAGGTGACGGTGTTGAGGGCACGGTAGTCGATGCAGAACCTCCAAGTGCCATCGGGCTTGCGCACCAGGAGCACCGGTGCGGAGAACGGCGACGTCGAAATCCGGATAATGCCATGTGCGAGCATCTCAGCCACTTGGCGCTCGAGCTCGTCCTTCTGGAGCTGGGGTAGCTGTCGTGGGATAATCACGGCAGACGTTACCGGGGGTAACTTATCTTGGGGCAATTCGACTCTGGTGTTTGGGAGAGGGTTTAGCTCAAGGGAAATTATGCTATCAATCGATCTGGTAGCTCTGGCAATCAAGTCTGCCTCTCGGCTTACCGGTTGAAATGGAGGAGCGTTTGGAACTAGTGAGAAATGGAGGAGCGTTTGGAAGTAAAATTAGATCCAATCTACCCGCGCAAAGTCGAGGATTAGATCCAATCTACCCGCGCGAGTTGAGATTGTAACCCTAGATCGGAGACTCGGCGACTTGATTACCAGAGCTACCAGATCGATTGATAGCATGATTTCCCCTGAGCTAAACCCTCTCCCAAACACCATAGTCAAATTGCCCCAAGATAAGTTACCCCCGGTAACGTCTGCCGTGATTATCCCACGACAGTGGTACGGCCGTACGGCGACAGGCGCCGTGTCCGGCGGCAAGTGGATGCGATGGTCGCAGTGTCGAGCCGGCGGAAGGCCCTGCGCCCCCTCAAAGATGTCGCGGTGCTGCTCCAGGAGGTCGGCCAACAGGGGGTGCGCCTCGTCGAGGGCTGCTGCCATCATCTTGAGCTGCGGGGTCACGGGTCCCGCCCCGCCGATGCCTGTCCACTGGACGCGACGGCCCCCCTCGCGCCAAAAGATGAGGGTGAGGGCCTCGAAGTCCCAGAGGATGGGCCTGGGCCCCAGCGTGGTGAGGAAGTCGAGGCCGAGGATGAAGTCGTAGCAGCCCAGGTTGATGCCGACGCAGTCAATGGCGAAGGACTCGTTGCGAATGGTGGCGGGAACCTATCGCGCTACGCCTTCGCAAGCAAGGCGGTCCCCGTTGGCGACGGTGACGCTGAACCTGTCGGCTCCAGTGGGCTGGAGGGCGAGGCGCCGCAAGGTGTCCCCGGACATGAAATTGTGTATCGAGCCAGTGTCGACGAGGGCGGTCAGCGTCTCCCCCTTAATGGTCACCGGAAGTAGCATGGTCTTGGTCGTCTTGATCCCGGCCAGAGCGTGAAGGGAGACGACGAAGGACTTGGCGTCAACCGACGCGTATGTCGTAACGCCGGCCTCGGAGAGCGTCGCGGTCTCAGCTCCGCGGTGACGGCCTCCACGGCGTCGTCGTCGACGGTGTCCAGGTAGAAGAGGCGGGCGCACGTGTGGCCCGGCGCGTACTGCTCGGCCGCGGTGAGGCGCTTGAACGGGCGCGTGGGCGTTGGTGCAGCCCCTGTAGTGGTCGGTGCGGTGACACGAGTCGGTCCCGGGGTCGTGGCCGACCAGGGGGGATGCGCACGCCCCGGTTCGACAGCAGCTGCTGCATGGCGTTGGCCCGCTGCTCCTATGCTCGTGCGTAGTACATGGCGGACTGCAGGTCCTGAGGTTCACGTAGCTCCACGTCGACGCGGATGTGGTCAGGCAGGCCCCCGATGAAGAGATCGGCTCGCTAGCGGCCCGAGACGTCAGGCGCATGACACGCCAACGCCTGGAAGCGGTCAGCGAAGTCCTGCACCGTGCCGGTGAAGGTGAGACGGCCGAGCTCGGCCAAGCGACTGCCGCGGACCGGCGGCCCGAAGCGGCGGAGGCATAAGTCGCGGAAGCGCTCCCATGACGGCATACCACCCTCGTCCTGCTCGAGGGCGTAGTACCATGTCTGGGCGGCATCGCGGAGGTGGTAGGAGGCCAACCACGTGCGGTCGGACGCAAGCGTCCGTTGTCCCCGGAAAAAATTGCTCGCATTAGTTGAGCAAGTTGAGGGGGTCGACGGTACCGTCGTACGTGAAGAACTCGAGCTTGGCGAAGCGGGGCGGCTGTGGGCCGTGGTGGGCAGCCGCGGAGGCGCCCTCGTGGCGACCCGGCACGGCGGGGATGGACGGCGGGGTAAGGGACGAGTACTCGTCGGCGTACCCCGGAAGACCCCCGCGTTGTCGCGGCCCCGTATGACAGCGGAGGCCCCGCGGATGGCGGCGCGGCGGCCCACGGTGGCAGTGTCGACGGCGCCATGGGCGGCGCGGACGGCTAGCCGGGGTCGAACGTGGGCGCGGTTGCCCACGACGGCAGCGGAGACGGCGACGGTGGAAATTTCAGCGCGGTGATCGGAATCCCCTGCTTCGGCGGCACGGAAACCGGCGGTGGCTCCGACCGCTGGAGGAGCACGGCGATAGCGTGCTTGATGTCGGATACCGACTCGGTCAGGTCGCGGAGGCCCGTGGAGAGCTCCTGGTTCGAGAGGACGGGGGCGGTCTCCCGAGCCGGCACGGCCGGGGCCACAGACGCCGACGGTGGCGCCATGGTGGTGGATGCTCCTGACGAGGCGATCGCGGCGGCGGTGGTGGGCGGGTCCCGACGACATCGCAACCGAGGAATCTGATACCAAATTGGTAGAACCTAGGGATCTACCGGGTCGGGGACGTAGGTTGTAGGGGAAGCAGGAGGTTGTGCGGAGGCGAGGGGCTCGCGGCCGACGGCTGGGCGCCGTCGCGCGAGAGCAAGGGAGGGCGGCGGCTAGTGGGAGAAGGCCGACTCCTCTAGGAGTCGGCAATAATGATATTGATTATTGCTTGATTCTCAAACCCTATCACAATTCTTTATATAATAGAAGATAATGGGCTAAGCCCCTATTTCGGCCCACTAATGGGCTTTTTCCGTCTATAGACCAAACCGGTCATAACACATACACTTTGTAAAAATCATAGGATTCTCACTTAATGGCAAGTTAGTGGTAGAGTACATGAAACTTACTTCTGAAAGCACCATTAATAAGCAACATAACATATGGTCCTTCAATGGTAAACATGCATTCAATTAAATCTCAAATGAGTTCTTATGTTAAATAGCTTTTACTTAAAGTTAGTTCTTCACTGAAGTTTTTAGTTCTTATGTTAAACGTCTTGTACTTAAAGTTAGTTGTTAACTGAAGTTTTTCTATGAAATTAACTTCTCAGCGTGATTTTCTTTTCCCAGCCCCAAAGAAAAGTATTAGAGGAATGTACTGGAACCTGCAGCACAGCCCACAACCCAGAGGCATAAGTAGATCATTTACTTAAATGATGTCACTGACGCTATGACCCTCCTGCACACAATTATGTGCCATACTTACCGCTAGACCTCACGCATCAGTTCATTCAATGCTTAGTTAAGTGAGCATCTCCCTTAGAGGATAACCTGATGCAGAACCGAGCGTCTACATTTTTCATCCTGCAGCCAGTGAGTAAACTGGTATTTCTAATGTGTTTAATGCCTTTAAGCCCGACCAATAGCTCCTAGTCATTATCTCTCGTCGACTAAAAGGTTGATTTATTTTGTGTTTATCATAAGATGGCGATGTGTAATAGGCATATGTTATCTAGAGCAATGCATCCGCCGGCGTGGATGTGAGGAATCACATCAGCGGATTATGATCTGATAAATAGTCGCGTAGCTTGAAATAGTCATCTCTCAGCTACGTAATTTCAACACTATAACTTGAACTAAGTGACTTAGCAGACTACTTCATATTTGTATACAAAAAACATGTGTATAGTAAATATCAATTTTTAATGTTCCACGGTACAAGGCCAAACAAACGAAGGCAAGTAAAGAATCAGAAGAGTAGGACCAAGAGAAAGGAAAATTCTGCATGTCATAAGATATTTCAGTGGGAGAAACCATATATCCGCTGCCAGCTGGTGATTCTGGAAACTAACATTTGATAAACACATATTTGCGAACATATAGTATGCACATACTGGAAAGGATGAGAGCCAAAGATTGGAAGAAAAACCTGACATTTCCATTGCCAAAAGTAGGTGGTGCACCATCTACCACTTGGAGTGATTAAGATATACGAAGATAATGGAATTAAAGCATCCTTCTTGCCCTGTGGCAAGAATTTCAAGCAGTCTCAACAATCAGCAAAAAAGGTCAATGCATCAGAAAACTGCACCATTGTACGCATCTTCTCTAACTTTGGCCCAACTGAAGCATGGATCTTGCCACAAAGGCATACCATCATGGCTTCATATGTTCAGCTAACACCAAAAAAAAGTAAATGCCATGAGAACGTTGAGGAAGGTAAGGTCAATAATAATATAGTATAACATATAGAAGATAAGTAAAGCTTTCAGTTAAAAGAGCACTGAACCTGGGTCAAAGTACATGATATTTTACCAAACTTTGGAACAAAGAGAAGCGCTAGCGATGAAGTATGTGAATGAAAATCATAGAGAAGCATTTACCTGATGCCGCAGAAGCCTTTGAAATCCATAAGCGGAGTGCATGTGGAGTCTTGTTTCGAGCATATATGTTATGGTTGGTAGGGTTTGAGCGGGAGAGAGAGAGCTGCGAGGGCGCGAGAGAGCCGGCCGTGGGGATTCTTTCCCACGGCCGGGCAAGAGAGGATGGTTTTCCTTCTTAATTCTTGCTTGATTAGATTGATACATCTCCTCTCCAT